>OX421472.1:20437478-21037478 GCA_949126895.1 Eilema caniola
CACTCCTTCGTGGTAAACAGCTGTGAATAAAAGCATGAAAAAGAATGATTTAATTGTTAGAACTGGTGACTGTTATATTAACACCCCCTTTTCACTACTTTCTTTCCTCCCTTTATATGGAAAGACCGTATATTTACTTTCAATTTGAAAATGTGCTCCATTATCGTGCAAAAAACGTGCAAGTATATTGTTTTTTCCTATTTGACATACAATTTCTTTTTTAGAATTAAATAAAATAAAATTGACGTAGTGAAGTCACGCTGCAACAACAGCGTGTTCGCGATTGCGTTTTGTTTAAAAAGAATTTTATTGTTCAAGCATTTCGTGTTTCTTTATGGATCAACATAAATTACTTGAATGCAAAAGCCTTCGGGGACTGTAGAAGAAAATTCATTGCCAGTTTGTTTTAAACTTGCTTTCTCTTTTTCCTCTTCATTTCAAGTTATTTCAGCATTTCTATATAGCTATTCTTCTTTGTGCGAACTTCAAAATAGAATTTATCATGGAATAGGACACAGTGTTAGGAATTTTATGTCCGCTGCCGTCATAACGTGAATACAAATTTTCATAAGCGCTTGTAATCCGTCGCTCCCTTCGACGTTCAAATGTAAATTTCCCCAAATTCCTTCATTTCAATCCTTTAACAAAATCAGGAATTCAAATCATGGTTTTAATCTTGGAACAGATTTTGTGCCGAAAAAGTTTTTATTACCCGTCCACATTTAGATCATAAACGAACAAGTTAGTAAGTATTATAAATTTATTCTGAGTTTTGCGGATATTCGACTCCTTTTCTATCATGCTGGTTTTTTAAATAACTTTGTAATTTAATACATACTACAGATCTTATTATAGATATGCTTAGCAACACTTTAGCAAGAGTTGAATGTTAAGCAATATTGTAAAAGTGAAAACTAATTTTTATTATTTGTTTTTTTCAAGTTACTTTCAAGCAAAAAAGTATTGCATGAGACTCAAGACTAGCAGACATCAGAATAAATTTAATACTTACTAAGTTTGTATTCCTTTCTGACATATGCCTACGATTTACAGTACTCAAAATACGTTTGCAAACATAACCAACACTAAGTGACAACGCTTTAAATATGGACGCATAACCTGAAATTCGTTTAATTAAACACCAGTTTTAATCACAAACAGGGATCTCGCTCAGTAAATTAGACATTAAAACAACGTTCAGTTGGTCCTATAAAACGGAAATTAGATGCCATAGCTGTTTGTAACAAGTAAAATGTTTGTTGTAACTGTTGCAATAACTAAGATTAAACATTCGGAAGTCACCAAAACTGTGACAGTGAAATGCAAATGAACTTAAAAGCGTATTTGTGTTCCCGAATGCAGAGCGCTTATAAAGGGTTTAAATTTGCAATTCTATTATTAAAAGCGATGCAGATAATACGTTGAAATGTAAAACCGATCGGATGGTTCGTCCACTGAGTATGTGAATAGTTAGATAACGTTTGAACTGCGCTCACTACTCGGCTTGTATTTACTTTAGCAAATCCTAGTGAAATCTAATTTATCGAATTGTTGCAATAAACTTTTGATTTATAGTTATAATTCTAGTTATAATTCTTAGTCTTTATTGTTTGTTTTATTTTATGAGAGGTATAAGTTGTTTTTAATACGAATTTAATGTTATTTTATGTACAAAAACCTTGGTTTAAAGGATATTTTAGACGAAACCCAATTGAAATTATATTAGGTATAGTCACTTCTGCCTGTGTTGCCAGGTAAAACGCTTGGGATTCCATCTTTTGACATAATAGTTTTTGTCCTAATTTAAATTGCCATAACAAATTAGGCATAATTTTCTTTGTCATAATAATAGTCTGCCATAATTGGTTTTTAGCATACTGTGTTATTAAGCATAAATATTGTATATCCTAATGTTTTTATTCATAACATTGATACGCATAAAGTTGTAAAGCATATTGTTTATTTGTCTAATACTTATTTGGTATAATGATAAACGCCTGCTAACATGGTGCTAGCAAGCTGGCAAGGATCTGGATGCAATCTGGACTTTAGGGCACCCCGACTCGGATAGGTTAGGTTAGAAGGCTAATGCGGGAGCGGAGCGTAGCGAAGCTCCCGCATTAGGCCTTCGTGGTTATTTTTTTATAAACCACCTAGAAGTAGGAGCCCCGCGTAGCGGGGCTCCGTCGACCAATAAGATCAAAAGAACATTAGGTTAAATGAACTTTGATGCGCCTACAAGTTTGACAAGAGCAATGTATAAAATAGTGTAATATTGTTAATAAAAATTTTGTAGTGATTTGTTCGGAATAGTTATGGTTATGCGTGGTTATGCTTAAGTAAACTTATGCTTTGGTATATTATGCTTATTAAATATTATGCTTATAGTAAATAGGAGTAAAAAAATTATGCTTAAAAAGTTATGGCAAACGAGTATTATGCGTAAATAATGTTATGACAAGTAACATTATGCAATGTTAAATTATGACATAAAATTTTAGGAATAAAAATAGAGAACCAAAACGCTTACGTCCTGGAAAGAATAATCTTAAGACTCTAGCCGTCCTTGACCACCAACCCTGACGCGACGTGATCGATGATGAGGATCAAATTTCAAAGCTCCATCATTTACTGGCTATATCGACTTTTAGACAGTTAGATTGCCTATGCCTATAAAATCCTTCAGTAAAGTCCCCAGCCCCAAGCCACAGACCACCGCCAGGATGACGGATGAGGGATTATATGGAATCTACGTAAAGTAGATAAGTAGGTATTGGCATAGTATCACTTTCTGTGTAAATTTCAACTTTCAGGTGTGCCTGAAAGGCTGAATATATCAGGTACAACAGTTTATCGCGGCGCAGGGAGCGAGAAAGAATTGCGGACATCGCTGGCCGCGTTCGAAAGCGGCTCGGGCGTCAGAGGGCGCAAACCGACCTCCGCCCCCCATGAGCGCGGGCCTGAGGGTGACGGGTGGAGCCGCTCGTCACTCTAGCAGAAGCAGGCCACGGCGGCGAGTCGGGGAACGCGTGGTCCCCCCTCCCGAGGAGGGCCAGACCGAAAGAAATGGCCCTGGGTCAGCCGGGGTGCGAGGGATATGTCACAAGACAACCTCACCTTCGGCCTAGCACATCGACCCACAGACGGCGTGCGGTTTAGTCGGTTCGAGTCTGACATAACCATTCGGCTCCGAAGAGGGTGGTATCCGTGGGGATTTCCCGCACGTACGTTTACATTTGAATAGGTTTAATGAAAAGACTGGAAAATACTACTAACATAAATAGATTTGATATAATATTTCAAGAAAAGTACCGTAGTTTTTCTCGGAATGGAACATTTACATATACAAACGGCGCCTATTTTTCGCACAATATTTTATTTCATCTTGGGTATGTTGAAAGCTCTTGAAGAAAATAATGTAGTTATTTAAGACCCAGCCTAATCGCTAATACTTTGTGGTTTACGTGGAATTTAACGGTGGATCAGTTTTAGAATTAAGCGATCCACCTCTTCGTAATCGTTTATTGAATGGAATATGCTTAGCAGTAGAGGGTTTGGATTGCTATACACGGGACGCGGTTTTGATTCGCACTCAGTGCAAATATTTGTATGGTTAACTAAGTTATTACATTGGTGTAGGTGTTTTCATGTATTATATTAATGTATTTACAAATGAAATGTATCTACGTATATGTTTATCTAAATTCTAGATCCCGTGACACAAGCAATGCTTTTTTAAACTATGCTGACTTTGGGTAAATGGTGCTGTGTGTTTGTAAAGATTTTAGTCACTGGCAGTTATCATATCTGCTTACCTAAGTGGGAAAAGAAGTTTATTTTTTTATAAAAATATGCTTTTTTTAAACCAGATCATTGAAAACTTAAGGCTTTAGTAATTCTACATTGATGGAGTCAATATTTCATGAAAATGTTTAATATTGAATATTAAATGTCCTAAAATTTTTTTAATACAAAGAAAGTGTATGAACAAAAAATTGGTTCTACTTTCAAGACTTGGATTTGCTTGGAGACTAACTAAATTGAAAGAGACATATTATATTAATATTCTTCACACTAAAATTTGGAGAAGCGTCGTGACTTTTTAAGCCGTAGAAAAGAGATCTGTCGTTTTAGTTCTGCTAAGGTGACGGCTAGCCAGAACTATCACCCCCAAGCCCACACTCATGGAAGACGCAGTTATCACCCAGAGACAGGCGCCTAGCTTTACTCCATAAGTTCCAAATCCATCACACAAGACTCGCTAAACTAAGAACAGACTAAGAAATGACCATGAAATTCCCCTACGACACTCACAAATTGGGTCATTGATCCTCCACAAACAAGATAATTTCGTAGACAAAGATAAATTAATGAGTAAATAAGCGTTGATAATGATCGAAAACAAAAAGTACTCGGACCCCTGTTTACGAACCTACCATGACAAATGAACGGGCAGGGCGAAAAAATAATACTACGATTTAAATGCTACCTTATTGCAAAGCTAAATAAATGACTTTCATTTTTTTATTTTGAAAAGAAAAAGAATTTTTACTTGGCACTATTTAGTTTATCAGGTCCTTTATGGTGGTATTTTACTCCTTTATGTGCTTTTAGGGGCGATGATACACAAATATATATAAATACAACTAAACGTTTTAAGTGAATAGGGGATGGATTTCAATAGTGAAAGTCCGTAAAACTGAACTGGGTTCACAAGCTTTGCGCAACTGATTTCAGTATTGAGTAAAATGTAATAACAGAGTTAAGTTCTCCGCTCAGCCTCAATCGTCAATGATAAGAGTATCACTATCACCTAAAATGAAACAAATTAGTCATTTATTCTGGGGTGTTCAAATACTCCTGAAGAGGGATCTGGAAGGGTCGGCCGGGGTGTGAGAGGTATGCTACTGGCTATATCACCAATTGAAGAACCAAGACGGCGTGTGGTTTTAGTCGGTTCGAGTGCGAGTAGGTCGGTGGTGTCCAAGGCGATTTCTGCACTATAAAAAATTGGTTCAAATGGCAACTTCTCTGGCTTAATTCTATTCTATCCCAATTAAATAAATCCTATCAATAATCCTTTTAACGAAAATAAAATGCAAACTCCAAAAGCGGATTTACATCGCAAATCAAATGATTCAATACACACAACAGTAACAAAAGAATCAGAAATAAAAAACCTTTTAACATATCATATTTATATTTCAGTGGTTTTTATACTACAATCGGGAAACGAATGACGTGTTGATACTGTTACGTGCAAGGGCACTTAAAAACTGCATTAGCCTGGTTTTGTACGTGTAACGTGACAATTACGAACACGTTTCTGTGGTACTGTTGTATTACAGTACATGCGATGTATTTAGTCTCAGAATGTTAGTCTCCAGTGTTATTATAGTAACACTTAATCTATAACATTACGTTCAAATCCTTATTAGAGCAAAGTTTAGTAGTGATGTCACCCTCAGAAGTTGAACAAAGCGGCCAAATGCAAGTCGAACTCGCCCATGAAGGGTTCCGTAGCAGCAAGTAGGTAAATTGCGGTTTACGATTTATGACGTATTAAAAAAAAGTACTTACTAGATCACGTTCAAACCAATTTTCAATGGAAGTTTGCATGGTAATGTGTAAAAAATCTTAATGCGGTTCACAGAATACATCTACTTACCAAGTCTCAACAGTATAGTTCTTATAGTTTCAGAAAAAAGTGGCTGTGACATACGGACGGACAGACAGACAGACATGACGAATCTATAAGGTTTCCATTTTTTCCATTTGGCTACGGAACCCTAAAAACTAAAGAATTATATTGAATTCAAAGTCATTTGCGAAATACAGTGATTATAAAGAAATGTTAAATTAGGTACTGGAAGTATCAGCATATTCAACCACACAGAGCCAAATGTTAGCTGACGTACAACCGTGTATTTTAAGTTTGAACCTGTCGTCGACAACATTATATCGACGCCATTTCCAAACTGAAAGTTAACGGGTTGAAATTGGGTATCTGAATATATATAACTAAAAGGTGACTGACTGACTGACATAGTGATCTATCAACGCACAGCCCAAACCACTGGACGGATCGGGCTGAAATTTGGCATGCAAGTAGATGTTATGACGTAGGCATCCGCTAAGAAAGGGTATTGATAAATTCTACCCCCAAGGGGATTAAATAGGGGATGAAAGTTTGTAAGAAACTTTGTCAATTTTAAACCGATCGGGCTGAGACATTGCGTGTATAAAGCTACTATGTTGACTCAACACTAAGCGATAACCGACATCCACGCGGGCGGGGCCGCGGGCAATAGCTAGTGGTTAATATAATCAAATCAGATACTAGTCCGGCATATAAAGCACTATCTGTTGCCCGCGTGGAATTAAGATCCCGTTCTCGCATGTAGACTCTCGCAGGAACCTATGTGTTATTTCAGATCTATCTTGGTACAAAATTTCAACCAGCCCCTCTAGACAAGTGGCAATTCGCTAGCTGGCGTTTGGTGGAATAGAATGACGAATATATGGGATTTGACGTGCATGACAGTCGTTAACGCATGCCAAATATGTCAAATCGCATACATTCGTCATTCTATTCCATCAAACGCCGTTTAGCGAATTGCCACTTGTCTAGAGGGGCAGATCCGTTGAGCCTTTAGAGCGTTATTGAACATACATCCAAACACGTAAACATACAAACGTTTTCACATACTTTCGCATTTATAATATTCAGTAGATTACATAGATAGCGACTGTACTTCAGATTTCAGATTTGAGAGAGCCGCTTCAATTGGGTCAGCGCTCGCTTAGCTTGAGGCTACATCGGGCTTGTCTGTCTACTATTTATTAATTTGCATAAATTGGAATATTCAGCAACAGATTGGTCAGATAACAACAAGTTTCGGACAGCAGCCGAACAGTTTTATGAGAAATTTGACGTTAAAAGATAATTTATAGAATAACTTGCTAGAAACTTCAAGGAAAGATAGGCGCTGTAGCAGAGGCGGGATTACAAAATTTTAGGAGCTGAGGAGAAATATAAAATAATACATAATAAATCAGGATAGAATCTACTAACTAAATATTCAAGAATGTTCTAGGATAAAATGCTTGTATTTTCTTGTACACAGTTAATCGAGCAAAACAGGTATAGTTTGTTACCCTAATTTTAAAACGTGAAATACCACTCTTGGCTGCCTCGTGACGTTACATGGCGAAAAGAAAATATTGAAAATGTGCGGGTAGATGAAGAACCTACTACCTCACGGATTCAAAGACGGCGGGCGTGCACCGCTGAGTCAGTCAGCCTGTGACCACGGCCGGTGTAACCTGGTCGAAACGTCAGGCTATCAAAGGTGTAAGTACCTATACTATGATCGCGTTAAATCCCGTTCTCCTCATGTCATCATGGAACGCGAGAGTTTAAAAGTTAGAGTAACAAGTAATGTAAAAAAGTTTGCATCCAAGGCTTTCACCTTGGAGTTCAAGTTCCTCTTACTCCTTCTGTTACTTTAGAATTACCTAATATGGCTTTTATAGAGGTGACTGACTTCTGAGCTCCCAACTGTGCCGGATTCGTTAAAGACCAGTTGGGCTTGCCGTCCACCACGTTACGTCACGCACAGCATGGGCTCTCAATACAGCCACCAACTCTAACAGACACCAGGTACACTCTAGATAATATTATTATTATACCCAAAGCCAATAAGAATTCCTGCAATAATAGCATTCTATTAACTAGCTTTTCCCCGCGGCTCCGCCCGCGTGATCGCTTTAATATCGGTTATTGTTAAATTGTTTAGTTATGTGTTATTCTGATGTATGAGCTATAATTATTGTAGAGTTAGCGGTTGCCTAGTGGTATGGATAATGGACTGCTGAGACGAGGTCTCGGGTTCGATCCCAGGTTTTCCATGGCACACACCAATGACTTTACGATGCTTTTCGAAGTTATGTGTGTATTTATCGCAGGTTTATAAGTGCCCAGTTAATGGCAATAGGCTCGCCACCTATTACATTGGGACCTAAACATAAACCGGCGTAATGTGGGTGCTAGCACCTCTGCCTACCCCTTTGGGGATAAAGGCGTGAGTATATGTTATGTTATGTAAGTTTCATAAAAAAGTTATTCAGTAGTTTTTACGTGAAAGAGTAAAAAACATCCATTCAGTCATCCAAAATTAAAAACTTTCGTGTTTAGAATATTAGTAGAATTAAAAGAGCCTCTTATTTCTCGATAATTCAAAATCATGCAAAATTCATATACAACAACCTACATGTGTACCTATATCAAAACTAAAACTAAGTACGTACCCACATGTTAAAACTCGGTAAACTATAACATTCTTATCGAGTTTGTGCATGTTTCTGCTCTTCAGTTTACAACCTAACTAATAAATATCGATGTAAGGCATGTTTCTGAAATTAATCGCATCTCAACCCTAACCTGCCAACATAATAATGCCTCAAGCCGTTTCGCCTTCACTTTGAACAGACCAGTCAATTATTACTTGATATTAAGTTTATTACATAATTAACTATATTAGTTAATCCTTAGTTACATGCGTCACAGATTATCGAAAGTAGAAGAGAATTAATTTTGGTAGTAGTATTCTTCAGATTTTTGTTTAATACTTTTAGACTATTTTAGTTAGGTATACACAATAAATTTCGAGAAACCTATGTCCTGCAAAAGACTGCGATAGTTATATCAGCCTCGAACCGCCCGCCATCTTTAACTTTTTTAAACACATTTATAATCCAGTTATATTTTTTAGCAAATTGCGCCAAATAAAAATCATATTCATAAAAAGGGCTAAAACTAAGCCATCTAGGGACGTGTAAAGGTAAATCACCGATTCATAATATTTGCCTTGATAGAAAAAAAAAAATGGCTCTAAAATGCTCCAAACCGCTACTACAAACACGTTTTAAACTAAGACGCCATGATCAAATAATGTCGAAGTTTCCTTTAAAAAATAGAGTATAAAAATATCTAGGGACTGGTAAAGTTATACTTTATCACGCATATATTTTGTTTTCCAAAAACTTGAAAGACATAAAAATGAGAATGACATGCAACCTCTCTCGGCCATCTCACTCGCTCTCGCGGACATAAGCAGTGCCAAGAGTACAGAAGTCGTACTATAACTGGGCCTTAATGCTGGGGTATAAGTTGCTCCAATAAAAGAGCAAATATTGTTTAAATAACTATGTTTTACGCTTTCCACCGATCCATTTACAAGTAAGCTATTTTTCTCCATCAATACATCAGTATAGCCTACATTCGGCGTACGTTTTCCTTATTCCAAGAAATAAAAATATATACATCAGTTAAGCTGTGTCAAAAGTTTAAAAGAAAATCCAATTGAATTAGCATTCTACTTATTCACAAAAACTTGAAACTGTAATTAAAGTGACCTTAATAAAACAACTACATAACCCTGATTTGTAGATATTTAGTTTATTAATCATAAGTCATACATTTCGCATTAATTTTCAATATCAATTAGCTTCAAGTCTCCAATGCCAGCGCTGCATAACATTGGACTAGTTTAAACTGATTTATTAATTTGCATAAATTCAGTGCTCAAAGTAACAGATTGAGAACAGCTATGAATTACTTCGGTGGCCGGCGGTCGCCCGCGGTCCATGACTAGCAAGAAAACTTTCCTGGCATTGGTTCAAAGCTAGTACGTTATAAAGACCGGTGCCCACTTACACTAAAGCAAGAACAACCTACCAAAGTACTACATGGTTTCTCAAACAGGAACACTTTTTGCATTGTTATTAGAACCGCTTTCTAGAACCGATAGTTTGAAAGTAGATAGCGTTGTTACTGTATCATTCAACTGTTACACACAGTCCTAGAATGTTATAGCTAATATTATATTTTTGTAATCAATTACGACTGAACTGCTTGATGTACTTGATACTGCTACTTTATATTTCAACAGGTTCCTGTGGGCTGCGGGAATGAAATCGGTATTTCACGTGAGTGGAGCCGCAAGCAAACAGCTAACAATAAAATAACAATATATTATTATGTAGGTATTACGTCAAAAAATTCATACCTACATTTTTCATATTTTTTCAATTTCAGTAATTCGAATTCTCCTTGACGAAAAATTTCTCATACCAGAATTCACCTGAAATTTTAGTGATTACGAAACAACTTTAATTAGGTTATTTTAACGCCAATCTTCAGGTCTTAGTATTTCTTTTTAGATATAATTTGATAACACGGCCTAACTAATTAGGTAAGAAAAATACCTCCAAAGCGGTGTAATTACTTTTTATGATTAATAAACCAAATCTGTACAAATCAGGGTTATATAGTTGTTTCATTAAGGTCACTTTAATTACAATTCCAAGTTTCTGTGAATATAAAAAATATGCTAATTCTCTTGGAAAACTTGCTTTCACTTTTGATCAGTAGGTACAACCTTGTCATCTTTTATGTAATGTTTTTATAACATTGCTGTTATAAAAATATAACAATATTTTATATTTTATGATATTACAAACTACTGTTGTGTTAAACAAACAGTTTTTCTAGGCTCGATATAAAAATTCATAAGTATTTTTCATGAAAGTTTTACTTTTTGTTGATGATTGAAGTAAAAACATCAATATAATATTATTTTACCATAAGGTCTGAAGCCGAAGATTCTCGAGACCCTATCAAGATCTTTGGAGACCAAACCAATTTCAGTTGCAAGTTAATACACCTACTGATTGGCGCATAAGCGCAGACCTTCCTCTCAATGTTGACATGTCAGACTAGCTCCCGTGAATATATAAAAAGTAACAGGAGACCGGACTCCAAGCCTTCAAAGTATATATGAACCTAGATTCCATTACAAATTATAGGAGAGGTAGGACACGACGGTATTCCCGTCCAAGTGAGCAGTCCGACTGGTAAAGTACCTCCGCCCTACAGAATACCGCGGCCATAATAACCTCGTGTTTTGTTCCCGACGGTGAGTAAAGCCAGATCTCACTGGCGAGTTTTTGTGCTGTCATTGGCAAGACCAAAGCCTATTCCCGCTTTGTCTTCTATTCTGACGGTACAGAAACTCTCTGCGTTTACGGCAGCACGAGTGTGACTTCTGGTGTTACACACGGACATAGGCCATCGTAACCACTTTCCATCAGGTGGGCCGTGTGCTAGCTTGCCACCTAAATCGTTTAAAAAAACTTAAAAACTACTACAGTGACTGATTCATACATGTTTACATTTATAAAAATCATGCTAAATCAGTACTGCACATAATTATGCAAATCATATTATGCACGCGGCAAAACAAAAACGTATACACATTTACATGTAATAATTAAAGGTGAACACTTATTTACTTTGCCGTGTACACAAATACACCAACATCATTTGTATACCGAATATTATGTACGTGGCCTAATAACTAAGACAGCTGAGATGGGTGCCCGAAGAAACCTTCCAAAATGTCGCAAACAACAATCCTACTCAATCTAAAGTGATAGTTTCTGTCACAGTGGCGTACCTACTTATTATAAGAATTAATTGTATCCATTTACGTCTTACTTCAACTTTGTGGGAACCGTTCCTGTTTATTAATGTGGTCCATTATTCAGACGCAGCCGCAGATGAGAAATTGTCTGTACATTCTTGAAATATATTCATCTTGGCTCGTTAAAAGTGAGTTGAGTTGCGAACTTGACTTCAAGATAGTTGTCGTTTGTTTGAATTGTTCAATCTGGTTAAGTTGAGTCTCGGTTTATTGTTGATGTTGTTTTTAATCTGTTTTTATTTCTTTATTACGAAGTAAAGGTCTAATTTGTGCTTAATAATTATAATATTAGTAAGGGTATTGAATTGTTCACTCAATGCTATGGACTCCCTCATCTAGATTTGCTTGTTGATAAAAAACATAATTGCAGGCATATTTTAAGTAACTGTTGGCCGTGGTTATAGTCCTATTCTTGGGATAAAAATAAGTATTTCTTAACTTTTCTGTACCACTATCTCTTTCTTGACCTAGCCTTATCACATCTCTATTTGAGGTCAACTGTCTTCGTCATTCTTCGCCACATTCCTGTACCATTATACTACTAAACTGCACATTTATAATATTTAAAGGAAGTAGCCCAACCATTGGCGATCTATATCGATCAGGGTTTCATACATATCGTCTATAGTAAAACCCAGTTTTTTCAGTTTCAGTTCATCTGGTTGGGGTGCTATTAGGTACATCCTACAGACGTAATTAGTCAAACAAAATCGCCCAAAATTGTAAGTATTTCTGTAACACTGCTTCATTATTACCAACAATGCGTCTATATTTGTGCAAGGCCACACGCTGGAGTACTGTCCATATAATTTTATTACATATAAGTGGTTAGTACAATAAAAGCCAGTTGTGCTCCACGACCACCGGTTACATTATGCTGCCTGAATACTAAACAGTGTGAAATGTGACTTCAAATATTTGGATATTTAGTTACTAGGAACTTACATATTAATAACAACGAAGTATTATTTTGAGTTTACTTCGTAATCCTACCAATATTATGAATGGAAAAGATTGTATTGCAAACGCTCAGATAGGAGTTGAACTTGCGATAAAAAAAATCTTCACATTACAAACGTACCATTACATTGCTCCCTGGATCTCATACTATGATTCCCTGTGTCGTGGCATCCAGTCTCCTTCACTCCACTATGACAATAGAAACTAAGACTACAGAAAAGGCATGCATGTGTGTGTGTGTGTGTGTGTGTGTGTGTGCGTGTGTGTGTCAAATTAGTTCTATTTTTGCGATCTGTATCTGCCTTTCATTTGTCTCAGGTGCATCTGAGCATTTCATTTCTTCCACTCTTAGTATGCAAACGAGTGTGACACTCCTGGTGTTGTATATATCCACATGCCTCGGCAACCACTTTCCATCAGGTGGGTCCAACTTATCTGGCACCTGAGTGGTATAAATAAAATATAAATATGTGGATATTTGTTGCTCAATCCCGCTCAAACTGCTGAAGCGATCGGCTGAAATTTGGAACAAGGAACTTATTCTGGTTGGTTGGTATAGGTTATAGGAACGACATTAGAATTCCATATCAGGGATAAAACTTTATAAACACATATTTTTTTCTAAAGCTTAAGCGAATATCACTCATTGAAATAAAACAACTTTTTAACGAAAACTATAGCGATTTATTTGTTATATGTGGCGATCCGGCCAGGAGACTCGCCGCTTCGAAGGATATCGTGCGGTATCCCCTGATGGCCCTGGAGGCCATCGTGCTCTGCGCCGTACGGAGCAGAGGAACGAATCTGGCCTCCAGGGTGTCCGCCCACACGGGGCACCTGTATAGGGCCATGGACCGCACGACACCCGCGTAAAGTCTCCTGCAGGAGGCCTCTGGGCCCTTCAAGTTGGGCAACAACCGACCCAAGGCCGAATGCCTTGGGTCGGTTGTTGCCCAACTTGAAGGGCCGTGAGCACCAACTTAGGGCGCAGACTTCGGAAGTGCTGTCCGAAGTCCCATCGACCGTCAAGCACGAGCCCCAGGTATTTCAACCGAGGCTTGATGTCGATGGGAGTGCCTCCCACTGTAAGGCCTGGCCTGCGCCGAGGGCCATGAAAGAACATGGCCTCAGACTTGGGCAGAGCCACCTCGAGACCCAGCTGCCGGATCCTGTCGACGACCTGAGCAACCGCGGTCGTGGCCCTCAGGGTCGCTTCGCGGTGCGTTGCCCCACTCACCGTCACTAGCGTGTCATCCGCGTAACTCGTGACGGTGGCACCGTACGCGAAGTCACCGCGAAGCACCCAGTCGTAACCGATGTTCCACAGGAGCGGCCCCAGGACCGACCCCTGTGGAACACCGCACGACATCTCACGCCTACCGACTCCCGTCGAACTTGGGTAGATGACGGCTCTCTCCGTCAGGTACGCCCCGACTATGCGGCGGAGGTAGAGAGGCACGTAGTGGTACAGGAGTGCCTCCCTGATGCAACTCCTCCCTGATGCAATCTGCCGGCACTCCCAGAGTGCAACCCGTCTTTTTTTTTAATACTAACTATAGCAACAAACATAAAAGTAAATAATAACAAAGAAATTGCGATAAAATCCGTTAAAAAGTGGTTTTATTTCAATTTATAAACACAGTTATGGTAAATTTATTGAACCCGGTAGGTCGCACTCCAATCGGGTTATAGGATTTTGTTCACGAAATATTTCTGTGCATAGCCGGGCACAGGAGGGTCAGCTAGTAAACTTTATTAAAATATATTTCGCTCACGTGAAATACTGATCCCTTTTCTACGTTCCGCAATAACCTACTGCCTAGTACTATTTTTGGGATTAACAGTGTAGGTACTATTCTACACCATAATTTTATTTATCTGTATTTCAAATTACGTTCCAAATTACGTCTGGATCCGATTACGTCTTTTTCTGTGAAGGAGTTAAAAAATTCATCTATTCATTCATCTGAATAAAATTTTCATCATGTCACACACGTTCCAGCCTCTCTAGACAAGTGGCAATTCGCTAGCTGGCTAAATCTAATCTATGGCATTTGATGTATTTCACATGCGTTGACGACTGTCATATACGTCAAATCCCATATATTCGTCATTCTATTCCATCAAGCGCCGGTTAGCGAATTGCCACTTGTCTAGAGGGGCAGTATACCCAGTGTGGGCCTAAAATTAGCGTTATTCCTGGTTTCTTTCGAACCTTCCATCTCAGGGTCCGGGGTTCATTTTCTTATATTCCTTGTAATTTGGATGACTAATAACTGACCTCCCAACCCTGAGAAAGTCTATGCTATAGCATCATCCGTTAATCCGTAAGTTTATCGGCTTGTAAGTAAGTTTAGTTCAGCACTTAAAGTCTGATACCGAAAAATTTCACATAGGTATCTACGGATAGGTAGTATTAAGTAAATAACACTGTACAAAAATTTGGTATGTAATTACCCCGATGGTATAATAATCCTATAGAAGACCCGTAAAGTTTCATCGTTAGATTCGCATCCCATAGTATTGACATGCAAATTTCCTAAATGCCTCCATGTTCAGCCCCGAGAGCAAACTACCGTTGTAGATAAATCCCCAATGTAGTTCAATCTTGGCACAAATAACTTGCAAATTGAAAACCGGTGAATTGTGTATAAAATAAATTATTTTTGTGCAATTAATGTGCATAAACTAGAAGAAGGAGATTTTGATATTTTGGGTTCAATTATTTACTATTTATTATTTGAATAAGTTATTTCAATTAAGGTAAAATAAAAATGTATATTTTGTGTGTAATAAAGAATGGGAGTGAGAGAGAAGAAGAACTGATTCTTAAAATAGTAAGAAACAAATACCTATATGTAAAATGTTATTGTTTAAATACGTATATTATACTAAGTATAGTTAAAAAAACACACACAACTATTATAGTAGTACACAACAGTATGAATGATGATGTAATAATTACTACCATCACGGACCTTGGAGTGACTTTCGATTCAAAACTTTCATTTGATTCTCACATTGAAACAGTTGTTAAGAAAGCTTCTAAAGCATTGGGTTTTATCATGAGGTTATCCTCTGACTTTAAGGATATTAAGACAATGAAAATTCTTTACTGTGCCTTCGTCCGTAGTCACCTCGAATATTCTTCACCAGTCTGGAACCCAAATTATGATATATACATTAATCGCCTTGAAGATATACAGAGAAGATTTATGAGGTACATTCAATATCGTTCTCAAATATTCTTACCTGACTACATAGCTCGATGTAGAAGATTTCATATACTCCCGCTTTATGAGAGAAGGAAAATTGCAGATATAACACTATTATTTGATGTGATGAATGGTCGTATTGACGTTCCTGAATTGTTAAGCAAAATTGATTTTCGTACGCCTTCGGCTTTCCTGCGAAGAACAAACCTTTTACATGTACCCGCTGTTAAGACTGCGTATAGACAAAACTCGTGTCTCGTTAGAGCTTGCCGCTCATTTAATTCGGAGTGTCGTAAGGTCGATCTTGACTTGTTTTCAACGAGTATCGCCAAAATGAAAAAAGATCTGAGTTCCTGTTTCTTTGACTGCAACTAACCATGATCTATTTTTGTCGGAAGTCCTGGTTTTCTATTGATTTGTACCACATTTTCTGGGCTTCAATTTTCGTGTGTATAAAAATTGTCTACCACCTACTACATACCTTCAACCAATATCTAGCAGTGAAAACTTTTAATTGGCCATCTTCTATTTTAACTATCTTTGTACCACTAATTGTTAGCTGTAAGTTTTCCTAAAATGTATTAAATAAATAAATAAATAATTTCACTCGTAGTGTAGCTACGTAATCTCGTAGTGGGCCTACGGGCTACGAAACCTTGTAGCGCGGCAAGAAACTCCTTATCTGCTACGGACTCGATAAAGACAATCCTAATTATTATTGATATTAGTACCGTTGAATTTCATCTCAAAGTCATTCCGCACTTAGAAAGGGTTGGTTCGATAACATCTGTATATTATACTTACGCTACGAATCACACAGTCTTCACGTGTGTGATTCGTAGCAGAGAATAGAACTTCATAGCGCTGTAGTACCGTCTTGACTGCAAAACATTATTGTTAAAATATAACAATAATAAGTACACAGCTACGTGTGTTCAGACGTTCCTAAGAAACAGACATTCCATTAGGAAACTCAAATGACAATATTTTGTAGCGCAATAAGAGAGAACGCGTACATTAATCAGGAGATTTTCTTCGTAGTAAAAAAATTTAAATGAGAATAGATTTTCCTTTACAAATTACATTTTGGGTCCTGTCACCGAGATCGTTTACCCTCGCAGTTTGTTCGTAACGAAGTGTGCCTTCTAAACTGTTATTCCCAATTTGCTACGGTATGTTAGGCAAAGTAGGAAGGTACCTTTTGAATTATTTTTTTACCCCAAATTTAGTACCATTTTATTTATATAGCAACTTATGTAAGAGAGTGCTTATACGAGTCATAAAAGGGTGAAAAATTATTCTAAAAGATATTTTACTTGTAACAGCAAATATTGTCTCGTTTGTATTAAACATACTTTTATTAGTTTCACTTGTAACTAACTATGTATGTAAGAAAATCTTGGAATCTTAATTTGACCCACTTTATGGTCTGCGATTATGATGAAATTTTAATTCATATGTAGTGTTCACTATATACGAATATTACACTAAACATTCACTAGATCTATTCAAAATTTTAGTAAGGATATTCTGTGTCGTTCTAATAAAATAGTAATTAAATAAAATACATTCAATAAAACTTTTTTCTTCAACTGATCTGAAGTAACGAAATCATTGAGGAAACTTCTTCTAATTTACAAATAACCGACTTGTTCGTAATATATCGTATACTAGCTGACCCGGCGAACTTCGTACCGCCAATATTTTTCCGCCCGCGTGGCGTCAGATCCCGTTCCCGCTGCACCCTCTACTATATAAACATGTATTATACATATGAACCTTCCTCTTGAATCACTCTATCTATGAAAAAAAAAACCACATCAAAATCCGTTGCGTAGTTTTAAAGATTTAAGCATACAAAGGGATATAGGGACAGAGAAAGCGACTTTGCTTTATACTATGTAGTGATATGTACGTTATATTTATAGCAGATATACAAAACATCCAAAATATATTTCATCAAACTCCTTATAACATTGTATGAAATTAATGACCCTTCAGACTGTCCTAACTTTATTATAATCTCTTCGGTGCGCAATCGCGCAACCAACCACATGATCCAAATTACACCGTCGACGGAGAAAAATAGATCGACATTTTTCATCAGCGAAGTTTCGATAACAACTTCTCGGGCTAGCCATGCCTTCTTTATTAACCAACTCGTGGCCAATAACGCAAATATTCCTCAAAATTTCGTAGCCAGACTATTGACGCATATATGCATCATTAACCTTTCGACAGAACTTTCCAAAAAAACATGTTGGATGCGTTTGATAAATAAACACAACGTTCCTAGCCTAAGATTGAAAATCATGAAGTCAATTTCCTGTCCAGCGGTCAGTTAAAAAAATATGAAATTTAAGCCAGAGGTTCAAAACATTTTGTGACGGGGACATCACGAGTGGCCTCTATATTTGAACAATCTCTGTGGACATTGAAAGCAATTTACCGTTTAGGTTTGATCCTACTAACAGTATAAATGTGAAAGTTTGCGAATATAATAATATTTGCTACGCAATCACACTCAGCTGAACATAATTATCTGGCTGAAATTTTATCCAAGAAAAAAAATGATAATATTAAAATAAAATTTGGAAAACACAACGGCTACTTTTATCCCTGGCATAGATTTATGTTGGTTGCTGGAACAGAAACAGAATTCCACACAAGCTAGTTTAAAATAAATTGAACATACTTGTCTGTTCGGCCGTGTACCCTAAGAAAGTGTGATATCAGTATAATGTTGGTAAGTACTCCTAAAAAGATAGCGTCGTTCCGTCTCGCTTGCCCCGCTGACCGACGCAATGTTGACATAATTCTTTACCCACTAAGATATAACCTCCAAAAAAAATATTTTGTAAGTAATCCCAAAGGTTTATTTATTTTCCTCATTTCAAATATATGTTACTCTATTCGATAGCATGCAAAAAATATTATTAAACCGGCTAAGGGCGAATCGAACTCGCGCATGAGGAATTCTTTACTATTATCTAGCCTCTTGAAAACACGTTTGTTGTTTGAGAGCTTTCCTTAAAGATATCTCTTATTTCGTTTTAGGTACTTGTTGTTCCAGCGGCAGTAGAAATACAACATCTGCGAAAATCTATCACAGTTGATGAGATTTTTGAAGTGAAAATTTCTTTAGCGGCGTTGGATGGGTGTAAAATGTTAAGGAAGCGTCAGGATTAGTTGACCTTTGAACCGTAACCGACGACTGACGTCATACAAGATTAGGTACAGACTATCTATTTTGAAAGTCACGATAGATAGCGTCGTAGCTTAAACGGTAAGCACTTCGACTGTAAGTCCTTATAGTTTCAGATAGTATCGGGTTCAAACCACCTAGCCTTCAGGGATTTTTGTGATTGTTTTTTCTTATTTTAATTTATTACTTTTGGTGATTATTTTTTCTTTTTGTAATTTATTAATTACTTCTGACAAAAAAATCGCAGAAAATTAGTGATAGGTTCTATGATTGGCGCTATACTATAGGTATGGTATGGTATGGCATGTTCTTTTTATCTTTTTCTATGTATATAACGAAGAAAGAAAGAAAGAAAAAGTTTTCACTTCTGCCGGCACTCCCAGAGTGCAACCCGTCTTTTTTTTTATAAACTGCCTGTCAATTGATTATACTCCGCTGGATGGTAAGAATCTAGGTTGAAATCCATATGATAGGTCTGGTGACACGGACAGCGAAGTTCTAGTAATAACGTTTTATTTTTATATTTTAGTTACGGAACCCTAAAAAGACCCTCTTTGAAACTTGTTTGAATTAATACTGTGGGAACAAGTTGGCCGTGTATAATTTTCTCAGAAATTATAGATTGCCGAAGGGCGCTTTATCAATGCCTCGGTAATATATCGTTTCTCGTCTTATATTTTCTTAAAGGAAAACAACTCGGTTATGAATTTACGATCACAGAGCTTTCTTCTTGGGTACAAAATTAAATAATTCTTGATAAAATAATGGAGTTTCTTTTAGCAATATAATTTCGAAATTCTCTTAAATATTCTTGAATCTTTTGTAGTCACTAAGAAATAGGATATTTTTTTTGGATAAATTAAGTTTTTAAAATTTGAAGGCATGCCCTTTCCCTGACCTGTTTTCTACCGACAGCAAACATATGCTCCTTTGACGGTAAAGGCTCGCTTTCTATTTCGTGGGACGGAAAATTATAATTGGCGAATTGTGGATGTTAAAATACCTTCCAGGATTTATAGGTATATAATTATGTATGTACGTATAGTAAAGGTATTAAGAGCCGGTAGCTTAGTGGATAAGGAGTCGGCCTTACGATCGCGAGGTCCCGGGTTCGAATCCTGACCATTACACTACCGACGTGAACCCACTCCTAGCACAAGCAATTTAGCTTAGTTGGAGGGGTTAGAGGGAATATTAGTAATTTCGATAATTTCGGTTGCTAATATTCTTTATAAAAAAAAAAAAAAATCTAACTGTTTTATTGATTTAAATTGTATTATTGTCTGAACTAAAGGTGTGTACCAAATATTAGAACAATCAGTCAACAGGAAGAGGGGAAATCAAGGCATTAAGATTATTTCGAGCACATTGTTCATCAAGCTAGCCGCGTGGTTCCCGGCAGAGTAGAATTTGGGCCACCCCTTCTCTGCCCATGTGGTGTCGTACAAAGCGACTAAGGGATAGAGCTGAATAACATTAACATCAGTCAGATATGTACAGCCCAGACTCAGCCTCAGATGCATGGCTCGAGTCAACAATAGTGCCCGGAATAAGGTTCACCCCCTATTACGTGGGACAGAATACAGATTGGTAAAATGTGGGTGTTAATTCACCTCTGCCTAACTTTCCGGGGATAAAGGCGTGATTATATGTATGTATGTATGTTGTTCATCAAGATCGATTTGATGCTGACTGTACAAGCTGCCAACGAGATAAGTTTGAAACTTTACACATAATAAATTGTATATTCGTATAATTATCTCATTTTCCGTCTATATAACGCCACCAGCTAGCTTGATCAGCCATTCAAGTAACTGCCTAGGCTGTTAACAAAACGGCGCCAATCAATGCATAGTCTAAATTATATTCAGCCGTAACGTCTATTAAAACATTTAATAAACTGGCTGGCTAATGCTTAGGCCATTCTTAAAAAGGTGTACCACCGCGAAATATATCAGAAAATTACATGCATACACGGCTGTAAATCCCCAAGGATATAGGCAGAGGTATTAGGTATATAGAGGTAAAAATAAGTGATAAATTTATAGAGAAAAATGCGCAATCCGCCTTGGATAGGTTTTTTTTTACGTGCGGGAAATCCCCACGGATGCCTTCGGAGCCGAAGGGGGAGGCTATGTCGGACTCGAACCGACTAAGCCGCACGCCGTCTATGGGTCAATGTGCTAGGCCGAAGGTGAGGTTGTCTTGTGACATATCCCTCGCACCCTAGGGCCATTCCTCTCGGTCTGGCCCACCTCGGGAGGGGGGACCACACGGTCCCCGACTCGCCCCCGGTATGGGGGAGGGGGGCGCACATCGTCCTATGATGCGCGCCGCCGCCGTGGCCTGCTTCTGGGTGACGAGCGGCTCCACCCGTCACCCTCAGGCCTGCGCTCATGGGTGGCGGAGGTCGGTTTGCGCCCTCCGACGCCCGAGCCGCCTTCGAACGCGGCCAGTGATATCCACGAGTCTTTCTCGCTCGCTGCGTCGCACCCGCTCTGCTGTCTCCTTCACGAGCACGCATCCGCGCAGCGGACCATCGCCGCGAGCAGGGTGGAGAGCGTGAGCACTCTCACACCCAGGGCCGTCACAAGCTCCCGCCTCGGCGTTTCATACG
This sequence comes from Eilema caniola, assembly GCA_949126895.1. Taxonomy (NCBI): domain Eukaryota; kingdom Metazoa; phylum Arthropoda; class Insecta; order Lepidoptera; family Erebidae; genus Eilema; species Eilema caniola. The sequence continues at coordinate 20,459,022 of OX421472.1, forward strand.
CCGGACACTCGGTGAGCGTGTGCAGCCCCGAGTCCACACTCGCGTCGTAGTGATGGCACTCGGGCGTTGGCTCTATGCCCATCAGATGCAGGTACCGCCCGAAGTTTATTAACCATTAACCTTCGTCGTTATTTATCTTATAACTATGCAGAAATAAGTCATTTTTCTAACTGTTTGATTAATTGACTAGGCAAGTAGTTTAACGTCATTGACCCAAGCTATTTGCCTAGCCGTTTAATCAAAAGGCTGTTAATTGATCGGCTGATTTAGCTGGTTGGCTGCGACATATACATAATGAATAAAGTAATGTTTATGCTCATAATCATTTTCAACATTCGTGACTAAAAAACATTCCTCAAAATGATAAACAAGTAAAAGTGTGCAATGTGTCAGGTTTTCCGGTCACTTAATGTATGTCAACCAACGAAGACAGTATAACACCGATTAAGGGTAATACCGAACAAACAACATTCGAAGAAAGATGGGAAACACTGACAAAAACATGAACCTCACAATTTTCACAATAAACAGAATATGTTAGATATGCTTGACTTGTTTTGAGCAGTATTGTATTTGGTTGGCGGCCATCATTGTGTTTTCGAGCATTTGTTTCCTTACGAAACGGCAGTTAGGAATATTTATTGGATGAACTTGCGGCGTGATGTCGCTTTTTAGCCAATTGTAGCCATTTTTGTATCAAGTCAAGTTAGATATATCGATGCCAATAAAAGTTACAATGACAATTCCGATAGAGTTGTACTTAAACTTTTCTGTGTCTATTTCAATTTATCGTTGTTACAGAATTTTAAAATAGAAAAATGACCTGAAAAAGGTGGCTGGGACGGACTGGATGCGGAAGGCGGAGGATCGTACGAAATGGCGCACATTGGGGGAGGCCTATGTCCAGCAGTGGACTGCAGTGGGCTAATTGATAGATTGATTGACAGAATTTTAAAATTATTATTAGAAGTGTTATATTTGATACATGTAAAAGGTACGAATGAAAATATTTTACAGAACTGAAAAAGGTATAAAGATTTTAATCCAAATCACTTAACCGCACCGCCAGTCATTATGATCCTGTATAATCCAATTAAATCTGGGAAAGCTACCATCAAAAAGTCTTATTAAAGTTTTACAACCCGTCTTATGACGGACAGGACTTATGCAAATGAGTGAAGGGTAGCCAGAACGGCTGTGTGTCCTGGATTAGGGGACGGGAGCGACTCGGGCTGTTTTTGCAACGCCACATGGTGTCGAGGGCTTTTAAACAAAACAAGCAACTAGGGGAAGGAGATAAGTAGCGAAACGGACACATCTACATTTTTGGGCTTAGTACACACTAGTAATGCGCCGTCACTTATTTGGAGATTATGTAAAAGCTTGTTTGATTACACAAAGGATTTGTGTTAATAGAATAATTTCAAGCTCAAGCTAAAAGTATTATAATACCGTATTAAATTGCTTTTTTTGTATTGGTCTAGGCGGGGATCGAACCCGTGATTTTTGCCTCCCAGTGGCAGCGTGCAGTGGTGCTTTGACCACTAAGCTACTAGACCTCGCCCTCACCAATTCAAATTTCTCCTTCTATAATCTGTGTTTGAGGCGACATTGGAGAATGTCTTCCAATATTCTTACGAACTATCGGAACCGATGAATGATTTTTGAATTATTGGTTTTGACAACTCCGCGAATACAATTTGAATTAATTTTTTATGCATTTTTATGCTAAATATTCAAATCGATTTAAATTGAAAAAAAAAAATGAATTGGTATACATACACTAAATCTTATCAGATAGACAGTAGCGCATGTTCGAATGGAATAAGGTTAAAAATAAATTACTTGAGCATTGTTCTTTTTACGGTTGTTTTTAGGGTTCCGTACCCAAAGGGTAAAAACGAAACCCTTTTATTAAGAATTCGCTGTCTGTCCGTCTGTCACCAGGCTGTATCTCAAGAACAGTAATAGCTAGACAGTTGAAATTTTCAGAGTATGTGTATTTCTGTTGCCGCTTCAGCAACAAATACTAAAAACAAAATAATAATAATAATGAAGGGAGGCTCCCACTCAAAAAACGTGACATTTAAACCCTTTTTCATGGCTTTTAGCCTTTTTTCTGGTACGGAACCCATCGTGCGCGAGTCCGACTCGCACTTGGTCGGTTTTTTGTTTTTGTTTTTACGGTATCCGCAGGAGGAGGAGAGATTGGAAGTGACTAGATAAGATAGACACAGTAAGTGACATTACTTCGGTGTAAGTTGACATTTACATCACACATCCCGTAACATGGACAGTATAAAGAATAGTATTGACATAAGCTTACTCAAACGCGTTTTCTAAGTTGTTTTTTTACGACGCGTATCATTTGCAAGCTGTGTGTTCTTTGCGATGCTATACAGTATAATGGTCTAGGCCCTAGACTCTAAGTCTAGTGTATTCTACTTCAAGGAGAACTAAATGTAATTTTTTTTTTATTAAAAATAAAAAACCCGACTTATTCTGAAAAGATCGAAACAAGCTAATAAAGCAGGCGGTACCCATTCATTTTCATCTGGTTTGAAATTTGCAAATGGGTAATGCCTGCTATAAAGCTTGTTTCGATCTTTTCAGAATCAGTCAAGATTTTTTATTTTTAATAATTAATTTTTATTCATACTTTATAGCTATGACTATAACATATATAAATATATTTTTGTAATTGTCTTCCAATTTCCTTCATTTTGATACCCCACTTGATAAATTTGAGTGACAATTTTTGTTTTTACTACATATTTTTGGCGCCAAAAAACCATTATATAGATTTTGTTCAAATTTTATGTAGCCAAGAACACTTGAGCAATAAATACCTTTCATAAAAAACGTGAATCTTTGAAATCCGTACGGTGGTTCAGAAGATAATGAGGTAGTATAGAATATTACAAACATACATACAAGACACATACGCGCGAAAAACATAACCTTTCTTGGCAGTCGGGTAAAAATGATAAAATGTGTTACCACAAACAGCAAAGTTTTTTAACTTTAAATATAACGCCAGATATAGCTCACAACTACACAGTAATCACTGATAATATTTTTGGCCAAATTGGACATTACATAGGTATAATATTTCTTTAGCACTTCGAATGGTGTCATCCCTCTCGGCGATAAAAATATAGCCAAAAAGCTAGATGGAACGCCATTTATATAGATTGCTTTTCATTCCATTTCGAGATATTTTATACAACTAGTTTCATAACTGATCGTGTGATTAGTTGGACATACAAAAATAGTGTTTAAACATAAAAGGAAAAAGTTTACGAAATACTTCTTATATATTTTGACGTGACAACGTCTTATAAATTGGTTTGCCGGGTGACACTTAAAGAAATTGCGTTACGCTCAGGCGTTACGCTCCGCGTTATGCGCTTACAATGAGAGCGAGTGAGAGGCACGCGTCCCTTCCAGCCCGCCTAAGAGCGAGAGAGACAGACATAACATCCTTCTTCCTACTATACGAATGAATATTCACATTAAAATTATTTTACCACTCAAAGTCGTTGTCACGTAAAACTTTCGCCTGTATACCGACTTTACAGGCAACCAATTTTTTTTCTTTCTTCCTATCGTATATGACCCAGACGGTTATCATGTTCCCGCGGCGTCGTCTATTAAGATATTTCCCGGCTAACACCACACTTTTGATATAAGTATATCGCTTCTAATCTTCCCCTGCTTTCACGGGTTTGTTTTAGAAAACCTCCCTTGGGCTCGACACCACTCCCCGCACCCGTCTCACAACTTTCAGAGTACATTATCTATGTCAATACTGTGAAATGGGCGAACCATTTTACGAAAACATTTTGGTTATATCGCGTGTATCCTTAAAATAAGGACCCGTGTGGGAACCATTACAGAAAGATTTCTGTTCCACAAACAGGGCTATTATATGGAGTTATAAACCGTTTCAAAATCTACACGGTAACTATATTTTTTTATGTTTCCCGGACATGAAGGTCCTGTTGTCAACATCTCAGTTAAATTGCATACCGGTACATTATGCACAACCACATAATCGATACAATATTTTACTATGTATTAGTTTATTAGTAGTTTATGCAACTGTTATATAAGAAGGGTTAGAAAGTTAGGGGGTTAGAAATTATATGCAGTTTCATACACTACTTTATCTTCATTCATAGGAAAAACAACGTTTTTTGACTTTTCTGGCAGGAGACTTTCAGTTATTGCGGATGCCGCATCTAGAATATCTGGCGGAGTGAAAATCTCGCTGTCACTACTTTCTCCAAGCATATTTTAATCACTTATAGAATTTTAGTAAACTTTTTAGGGATCCCGAATACGAAAATACGATCGGTAAAATAATGTATGAGATGCGCGGGAAATTAAGTTCAAACTACGCATGTGTGCGCCATTTTTTCCACAGTTCGAACTACGCATGCGGGCGCCTTTTTTCATATTTAGACTAAAACCATAGAGTAGTTTAATGAATAAAAAAAGGACCATAACAAAATAATAATAAGTTTTATTTATAGTTTTATGTATATGCCACGGAGGGCAGAATATGATATGCGTTTATAAAGTGCGTATTTATAGAATTGTCTTTGAATTCATTATTCGAATTTTTCGATTTGAGTGTAGATAAAATATTTTACAATATTTCATTTTGTATTATGTCCTTCCGTGGAGATACCGCACAAGGACATAAATAATTTTTCCATAATATATTTAAGTAAATATTTATAAAAAATATGAACCTAAGTAAATATTAAAACCAAATTAATTAAAAATGTAATAAAACGGAACTTTCAAATCCTTCTTTAACCCTAATAATACACTCGTTGTTAATCCGAATATAATTTAAGTACACTCGAATACTCGTAACTGCAGTAATGCCATTCCATAAAACTCATTCAACCGCAATAAACGACAACCAACCTTTTTTCCATTACAATAAAAGTAAAATCACATTCCATTTATTATTAAAAAAGCTGAACAAATAATATCATAGAATAAATCCTTGTATTAAAAGCAGTGTTCGCGAAGCGTCGCCGGGGCAGGCTTAATCTAGCGACCCGTTTGCTCACCAAGCAATTATCTACGTGAAATAGTGTCCGTATTAGGAGCACTTACTTCGTACCGGATTAAACGGAATTACGTTAACTGTAAGTAGCCTTCTGTGCTGGTTTTCAGTTGGAAATAACAGTACTAGACGAGACAATGATTCGCTGTCTGTGTAGCTCCGAATGACGACTTAGCTTCAATTGTGTGACACTAATTTTGTTTCAATTGCTGTTGGAATGGATTTGAATAATAAGATCACATCTTATTCCCATCGGGGTAGGCAGAGACCACTTCTTTCCACTTGCTACGATCCTGACACACCTTTTTCGCTTCTCTTTCTTTCATAAGCGTTTTCATACAAGCGCGTCGGCTCTGGGTACTTTTAACCTGGTCTTTACTTAAGACGTCTTCGATTTCATCGAAGAACGTTCGCCTATTGTAACGTGGCAACATTAGACATTAATGTTTGGTTTCATTTTTAAATCGATATTTGCGAACGAACTAGTTTTGGGGCCAAAAGGACTCTGTGCCATACCACTGACAGGATGTCCGTATCCTTCGTAATGACAGCGATGACATTCTTGTCAAGGGGGTCATTTCCTTTGCGGCTGCCCACGAAATACGCTCACTGGGGTGTTGGAATAAAAAAAAACTCTCAACGAATTGCTGGAGCTTCGAGCTCATGGTCATTCAGTGACCTCAGCATGATCCAGTCATGTTGAAATAAATAAAATATGTTCTGGTATGTATTTCGCCTCAGTTCCGATCACTTGGAATCCTTCTTCGCCACTTGCATATTTTCTCACCCGATATTCGTTCCCAGGTCCAATTCATAACACAATGTTTTAACGGGATTTTGGCGGGTTGAATCATCGTGTCCACAAGAACGGGGTTCGCGATATTCACGTAAGTAACTAATTCATGACCACGACACACACTTAGGTTAACATCTGTAAGAAATACTCATTGGTATTTTCCTCTCTTTACAGATGGGTTTTTTAATTAATTATATTTCATTCTTATTGTCGTTGTTTCCTATTCTTTAAAGATAAGATTGCGTAGTTTGGAAATGATGTGTTCAGAGGTTAGTGACCTCCACGACTGCATGCATCACATCTCTTGACATTGTGAAACTACTACTGGACCCTCACAAGTTGGGTCCGCGAAGCTGTGTATAAGCCGAGACCGTTGTGGATGGAGTCCGCGATAGCCTGGTAGCTGCGCAAGACCCTCGTCCCCGGGTCTCAGGAGTAAGGTACCTCCGGGATCCTTAGTCGCTTGTATCCGACTACTCCTGGTATTCACTTTTAGCTGTAGCATTCAGTAGATAGCTAGACTGTCAATATTATAGTGTATGTGATGAGCGATACCAATCTGAACCCGCTACCAACGACCCTGTGTTTCAGTCTGTGTTTAGACTGAGGTTTAGTCTTAGATAATTAAGTCTAGCAACTAATTAGCTGTGCCGGCTTGTTGTGTCTGAACAGCACAATTTGTACTGTATAGGTTTACAATAAACCAATGTTTTCACCATTACTTGTGTAATTATTTCCTATCACCCCATTAATACTAAAGGTGGTGCTTGATCATCTGACCGGCATCACCCTGAGGCTGGTGGATCCCCCACAGGGGAAAATCTACGTTTCACTATGTCGCCCCTTACCGACTCGCCCATTCACTCTCACCTCTTAAATCAATCTACTTTCACTCATCCTTTCTACGTGTCAGAACCATCTAAGCATCTCTTTCTCTATCTTTGTCACTACATCTTCTACCACACCACAACGTTCCCTTATCACACTGTTACTCACTTTAAATCGATATAATAAGATATTTTGGGGCCTTTCTTTGTGTATCATAGGTGACTAGCAGTTGGCCGTGGCTACGTTCGCTCGTATGTCAAATAGCCTATGACCTTTAAATTATCATATCATACCTATAAATCACCGAAGGGGTAGGCACTGGTGTATAAATACTCACGTTAAGCCAACTTTGATTTTCGGTCCCTCGTAATAGGGCCTTTGACATCTAGCGGACACTTTATCATGGGCTGCATGATTACTGTATGATTACTGCCGGATGTTGAACAGCCCTATCCCTTAGTCGCCTTTTTTGACACCCACAGGAAGAGCTGGAATGCCGTGTTGGTTCCCGGTGATTTTATCAGAATCGGTTACATGGTTTAGACGTGAGGGCGTAACAGATAGACAAAATTATTTTGTATTATAACATTAGTATGGACAGACAAAACTCTGCTGCAAAAGTTGCCTGTAAGAGCATTTTTACATTCATCCGATATCCGATATCGGTGTCGGACGCCGATATCCGACCTCCGATAGCCGACAACATGTGCTGTTTTCTCGTATATTCGATCAAATCGGCCCGATACGGCCATTTGCTCGAAAACACAGACTAGTTAGGGATAAAAGGAATGAAAAAAAACCGCTACACAGTGCAAGCAAGCACTGTGTTGGCCCAATATCGGATCACAAAGAGACTAAAACAGCGACTGCAAGCAATTTTCGACCTTAATGACATTTTCTTCGTTACATGTCTTTTTGCGTTAATAGATGATATATTACGTTAATAGATGACGCTGATTTCGAGCAAATGGTCGTATCAGGCCGATTTTATCCGATATATGTGAAAACAGCACATGGTGTCGGGTATCGGAGGTCGGCTATCGGCGTCCGACACCGATATCAGATATCGGATGAATATAAAAACGCTCGGTTATCTGGGTGATAGTGAAAGAGAGATGCAAATCTCATACATTTGACTTCCTCCGATATCGGATGCCGGATATCGGATATCGGATGAGTGTGAAAACGCTCTTACAGTCAACTTTAAGAACGAAAATCTAGCTATAAACAGCAGAAACCTTTTTCATCCATTTCCTCTCTTCTACTTAGCAGACAGCTGTTAATGCTGAACGGTAACCGTTCGCCATTAGCTGATCTAAATCTAGCTGTAACTTTCAGTTTACTGCCTATTTTCTAGACTTTAGCAAGTCTGTATGAGGTCGCAATGAAGGTGCACTGTCCATTATATGAACCAACAGCTTTCTAACTACTAGTTAATATCTGTTTTAGGAATGTGTCATTTAACTGGTAAACCGTTTTAGGAATGTGTTTACTGAAAACATTACATAATATAAACTAAGCGACTCACCCCGGTTCACCCGTAGAATTCTTCAAAACCTCATATTACACCATTAAACCATAATATACATGCCAGCAAAACTGCCAAATATGTCGATTTGAATATAACAGCTAAATGTCTTTATAATACACAATTGTAGTTTAATACATTATCGTATTATCGATTGTAAAATAAATACGTATGTCATTTTGAGTTTGTGTTAAGATTTATTAGAGGGGACTATAGACGATGCTGGCCCCTTAATGAATACCAATTAATCCTCTGTGACCACCTGATAGGCAACTTTGTGTTGACAATAGATGACACTTGCAAAGTTGGATTATGTTGTCAAGACTTGACAATGTGGCTGTGTATCAAACGCTTATTCATCTCTATTCTCTTGATTCTATTTCCGCATAAGAAAGATTTGAGTAGGTATATAAGCTAAAGAAGATATATTACAAAAATGCGGGGCAGTCGATGGGACAGCCGATAGAAGCGAAAACAGTCTGCATAAAACACATGCTTGTACTCTGTTAATTATGTTTAATATGTATGTATGGGTACTGTGAATAAAGTATTGCATAAAGTTAATCAAGATTCAAGATTCAAAATTAATTGAATTACTTAAACAGAAGTTATAGCTGTGCTAGTGCTCAACGCGCCTAAAGAGTTTTTCATCGTCGTGATGTGAGCGTGGTTTATTTTTTCGTCCAAATAGTGCTCAACATAACGTTCTCAACGCGCCTAAATATTTTTTACTTCAACAAGGGAAGCAAGTGACTGTAATGCTATGGGTATAAATTATTATCATGAGAAAAGATGAACAAAAATTTAATAAAAATGCTTCGAAAGTATGAATGAGAGTACTTTAAGAAAAAACAAAGATAGTTGGTATGCGTAAATGGCAAGAAAAGGAGTGACTAAGGAGATGTCGTTTAACAGTAACGTATGGTGGGATAAAGATATATTCCGCTGACTTCAAATACATTGAACAAGAGCAAGTAGATAATATTGACAGTAAAAAAGGAAGTAAAATAAGTCTTCTTGGTTCATTAGTGCATCAAATTAGTTAAATCCCAATATACCATTCAGCTTCAGATTCAGATTCAGATGCAAATCGAGGGTTATAGAATTTGGATTATCAGATCACACAGCACAGACACTACAATGTCGTGTTAAAAAAACATGCCTCATCAAACGGTGGAAACTTCGACGGAGGGATTATTGTTTGGATAATCAAAGGAAGTTTAAACAATGTATAAGTCAACTGACTTTTTCTGAAATATACTCCAATGAGGATCCTAACTTAGCCTACAACGCCTTCTATGACTTGTTTAAACTATTTTATGATCTGTGTTTCCCATCCAGACTTATAACTGTAAATGCGCATAAAAAACAAAAGTGGGTCTCACGCGGAATAAAGGCATGTAGTAAAAAGAAACGGGCACTCCTATGGCAATATAGGAAAAAGCCTAACGAGACCAACAAAATAAAATTTAGACAGTACTGTACAAGATATAAAAAAATTATCAAGCTAACCCAGCGAGCACAAAACACCTACTCTATTAATACAGCGCTTAACAAAACAAAAACTGCATGGAAAATTATTCAAAATACAAAACAAAATTTTCCAAACGAGTCAATAACCAATATAATAGTTAATAATGAAACTGTAACAGATCCCAGTGTAATATGTAATGCTTTTAATAATTACTTTGTTGACAGAATAATCCCAAATACTTTAACAAATAGATCTCCAAATTCATCATGTGTGACCTCTAGGCAAAAATCCATGTTTTTGAAACCTTGCTCGCCTCTTGATATACTACATATCATGAGAAACCTAAGGAACACAAATAGTGTAGGTTATGACGGTATATGTACGAGAATTATAAAATACGTAGCAAGTGATATCTGTAATCATGTTTGCCATATTATTAATTTATGTATAGCTGCTGGAATTTTCCCAGATAAACTAAAATCTGTGATAATAAAGCCTATTTTCAAAAGAGAAAATAGAGAAAACTATAGACCTATAGCCTTAGTACCAGTTTTCTCAAAGATTTTTGAAAAATATATATATATGGAATTAAATGACTACCTGGAAAGTAACTGTATCTTGGTGAAAGAACAGAAAGGTTTTAGGCGTAGTAAAACTATAAACATGGCTATATATGATTTCCTGGAGTATGTAATGAAAAGTGTTGACAATAAAATACCTGTTTGCTCCATATTTATGGACATGACCCAGGCTTTCGATTATGTGCATCACGACACTCTCTTAAGTAAGCTGAATGCATATGGCATTAGAGGAAACGTGTTAGATTTAATTGAATCGTATATAAAAAATCGCACTCAATATACTCAGATTACTAAAATTAATAGAGCCACTAAAATAGAGGAAGACTTTCAATCTGGAATACGTAAAATACAACATGGCCTGCCTCAGGGTAGTGTATTAGGACCACTATTGTTCCTACTATACATTAATGATCTACCTAATGTAACCAAAAACCCAATAACCCTCTTTGCAGACGATAGTACAATTACCATCAAATGCAATAATAGGGACACCTATTTGGCCGATATAAACAACGCGCTAAAGTCTGTCCTTACCTGGCTAGATGTAAATAATCTGAAAGCTAACATAGGAAAGACAATGCTCATACATTTCAGCCAGCGTATCCCAACTATGGGAAATTTACAGATATGTCCAAATGGCCAATCTATTAAACAAGTAGATTTTACAAAATTCCTGGGGGTAATAATAGACAGTAAAATAACATGGAAATAACATATAGAGCAGTTATGTAAGAAGATCAGTAAATCAGTATACGTACTTCATGAACTGTCACAAATAATTAATACTGAAGCACTCTTAACCGCGTACCATGGCATGGTTGCGTCGGTTCTTAGGTTTGGAATAATTTTTTGGGGTTACTCTGTTCATAAAGATAAAATATTTAAGGTACAGAAACGCTGTGTAAGGGCAATGTTCTCGCTAAAAACAACTGACAGCTGCTTGCCCTATTTTAAAAAATATAACATACTGACATTACCCTCACTTTACATACTTGAAGTAGCAGTATTTGTTAAAGTCAACCTTAATTTATTTGTTTTGGCTTCTGATGCATCTGGACGAATACAAAGAGATAAAAGTCGGTTATGCTTGTGTCAAACACTACTCTAATGCATGACAGTGTTTTCGCCATGGCTCCGAAAATATTCAATAAGCTACCCAAAAGCATAAAAGAGGCAAACATAACTACTTTTAAACAGGCACTTAGAAAGCTACTGAACTCAAAATGTTATTATGATGTAAAGGACTTCCTCCAAGACAAATTGTAATTTAAATTTTCTTCTTTACATTTTTGAATACTTTGACATGAGCATGTGACATAATATACTAATTGTGATTATTATTTAATAGATCTAGTTGACATTTCCTATATTATAATATTATCCCTAATAACTTTTGACATTACTAAATTTCTGACATTAACTCTGCAATTAAAATATTATGAATGCTCTCTAATAGAACTTGTAATGCTGCATGTATAGACAAGACCAGAGATTACCCAATAGTTCGAAATAATATTTTAATATTTGCACACCTCGAAGAGGTTGTAATACGGCGGACCTATACATATTTATGAAAATGTATCTTTTACATCCTTTCTGTAACCTGTGTTATGCAAATAAATGATTTGATTTGATTTGATTTGATTTGATTCAGTTAAATAAATTAAGCGTGTGTTCGATTACTTTATACGCCGAGTAAAATAAAATTGGTGTCGATTGATTTAGCATAAAATTGACACTAAGTAGCAAAGTCTTTAGCTTACTAAATCATGTTATGTGTAACGGCACAACAATGTCGAGATTCACAGCGTAAATAATATAAAACATTTAAGATTCACAATATTAATAATATAACATTTTCGAGATTCACAAGGTAAATAATATAACATTTTCAGAATATATCAATATTCAAGCCAATCAAAATCAATTGACGCCAATCTATATGATTGAAGGCTTGAAGTATTCTTTAGACTCTTCTCATTTATTTAAAATGATCAACCATCTAAGTTTTTCAATCTACGACATTGTAATGTCAATCATCCTGCTAATATCATAAATGCGAAAGTTTATGAAAATGTTCAGAATGATATTTGTTGTTCAATCACGCTTAACGAATGACCAGATCTGGCTGAGATACTAGCAGAGATCAGTCCAAAATAACATAATTTTGAATTTTTTCACGTTCTTCTATATTCTATAGATATAGACTTTCTGTTCCTACTCTCAAATTCTGATTTCCCAGCATGCTGATACCTGAATTGCGTTCTCGGAGGCACTCAACGTTCCTGGTGTACAAGGTGAGCCATGGTCTACAGAGCACTTTTATGCAACTCGAATAGATTTCTATTAATTGATGAATCGGTATAAGAATTCCTTCGACTGGAGCCGCGAACAATAAATATCGGTTTATAATTTTTTGGTAGATAAAACAAGCCATTTAACAAACAATAGTTCATCACAAAAGAATCTAAATCGCTTAAACTTTAAAACTTTTTATTCAAAGCAGTTGGTATAATAAAACATGAATTTAAATAAAGAGGGTGTCTGAATAGACGAACAAATACATCCCCATTCCCAGTTATTAATCCCTCGTTGAATTAAAAAATCAATACATCGTATTTGGGGCATTTCCATTCATACTATACGTATATTTAAAATTCAAATAAAGTTCTAAGTGGAGTCTTCCAATTCATACCGTTTGATTACTGTTTTGATTACAAAAAGGGCTCGATAGGGGCTGTAGGGGTTTTTGTGTACGGTCAGTTGATCGATAAACGTCGCTTGGAGGTTCTTTCGACGGGTTCTGTGTATTTATTATGAGGATTTATGATCAAAGCCGGTTTGAGTAGTATGAAAATGTATTATGCTCTTAGCTTTCTTGGACATTTGGTTAGTCAAATGATGGCGGCTTCCCTAGGGTTATTCATGATATTTATATTTTGAAATGATATTGCGGCATACCGGTAATAATTAAAGAACAAAACAGAAATTATTGGACAGCGTGTAATCTTTATAATGTGCGATTATTATATTAACATCTGGGTAAAAGGCTTTTCATTGTTTATTTTCTCGAAACAAGGAAAAGTTGCGTGAAATGTTGTCAAACAGACAAAGAGATACTATTACTTTCAGGTCCACGTAATAGGGGGTTTGCTATAAATTTACTGCGTTATTTTTATTATATAAATCATTAATACAGCACGACAAAGTGTGACTTTTAACCTCTAGATGACCTTTCTTAACGAGTTTAAAAGTCATAAGCACATTCTGTTCAACGATTCTAGAGACCACCCATGGTTTTAATTACAACACATGGCTAGAGGGTTTCTATGAAATTTTTCAAATAAGTGTGGCGCATTTTGCTATTCTGCAGAAAGATATTATAAAAATGCGGAGCTGGTGCTTCTTGAAGTTCATTATTAGCATTGGGGTTGGGCTTGTGTTGACAAAAGTGTAAATATTCTTTACATTTTATTAATAAAAAATTGAGAGTGAAGTGAAATTGCTCCTAAATACCTGCATAGATCTTATGGAGAATCTAATACGGTTGCCCTATTATTGGCAAACGATGTTTGCATTGACATAAACCGTAATTGAAATAATTTAAATGAATTCAATTGAAATAGACGATTAATTATTTTTGTAATCTTCAAAGAACACATTTTATATTGAAATTTTTGTTGGTAATTTTATGTAAAGTGTTAGAGATAAGGGGGTCAGTAACTTGAAAAATGGTGACTGTGCTTTGAGATAGGCAGCAAGATAATTTCGACCACCCGCTGTTGGAGCAAATTTAAATGTTAAGCATAGTTAAGATTTATAAGTAAGTCCAAAAACAGCGATAAAATTCTTCAACCTTATTTTCATTTAAAATAATGTAATAAATACGAAAGAACCTCTGTCTGTTTATACGCTTTTACGCCTCAACCACTGAACTGATTTTAATAAAATTTGGTATGGAGATAGAGAAAAGCTTGAGAAAGGACAAACGCTATGTTTGATCGTGGTTACTGAAATCCACAAGAGTGGAGCCGCGGGCAACAGCTAGTATGGATATTCACAAGGAGAAAAAGAGTAACCGGACCCTAGACTCCGATTCAGGTGCTACTAGAACAATACTAAAATATGATGATGAAAGTAACTTGTTATATACCTCACATTTCACACTTATATACCTATCTTATTTACTGAGAAAAGTATGTATTCCGCCATTTTCCATAAATGTGCGTAATTGAAATAATTTATTTGTACACAAAGATATTTGCATACTTAATGCATTTATACAAAGTTAAATGAACCCGAATGCAAGGAGATCGCATTTCAATATGCATGTGTATTTAACACAAAAATACGATTGTTTCATATCGCTTACGTCCGATTTCATGTATAATACCTACCAGCAATTCCAGTACCTGCCATCAGATTAAAAATGTTTTCCATGAAACGATTTCGGTACGGTATCATTAAAAACGTGTACAGGCCGTGTTTTAGAAACTAGGTTGAAAAGGGTAAAGTTGCTGTAAAAATAATGACGGCGTTCATATTAAAAATATTTTTGAAATATTTACGTAGATATTTATTATAACACTATTGTTTTTTTTATACCACTGAGGGGGCAGAAAAGCACACGGATCACCTAATTGAAAGTGGTTACCGTAGCCTATGGACGTGTGCAACACCAGGGGAGTCACACTCGTGCTGCCGTCCCAGTAAACAGTTTCTATGCCGTCAGTGTAGAAGTCAAAGCACTCTTCCTACTGCCAGCACTAAAACTCTTCAGTAAGCTCTGCAGCATGAGTGTTGCACATGACCATAGGCCACGGTAATTACTCTCCACTTTCCATCAGGTGGTCCATGTACTCCACTGCCACGTTAGTGGTATAAAAAAAAGACGGGTTGCACTCCGGGAGTGCCGGCAGAAGTGAAAACTTATTCTTTCTTTCTTTCTTCGTTGTATAGAGAGAAAAAGATAAAAAGAACATACCATACTATACCATACCTATAATATAGCGCCAATCATAGAACCTATCACTAATTTTCTGTCAGAAAAAAATAATGAATTACAAAAAGAAAAAATAATCACAAAAGTAATAAATTACAAAAAAAAAACAAAAGCCCAGGTTCGAACCCGGTAACATCTGAAACCATAAGGACTCACAGTCAAAGCGTTTGCGGCTTAGCTACGAAGCTTCATATCGTACTTGACAAAATAAACAATCTCTTGCTAATGTTGTATGACGTCAGACGTCGGTTACGGTTCAAAGGTCAAGCGATCTTGACGCAAGTTTAATATTTTTTATCCATCCAACGCCGCTAAAGAAGTTTCCACTTCAAAAAGCCACTGAGCCACCGAGCCTCGCCTGAAGCAAGTCTAAGTCCCAGGTACCAAGTCCAAGGTCCAGTAATTTCTATATGAAGTAGCCTCCTTCCAATATTGTCTACTGACCTTAGCCATTAGATAGTTTGAGCTTACGGACTCTTGGTGTCTGCCCCATCACAGCAATAAGTTCGCATTCTATTACGTGGACCTGGATGTTAGTGACGAGCTGAAGATATAAATGTTTGTCTCTACCTACTTCAAAAATATAGGCAAGGGTATGAAAAATATATACTATATTAAAATGAGAGGGTCTCACTTTATTAACCGTCTTCAATAAGGAGGAGGTTCTCAATTCGATTAGTATTTTCATATTAATTACAGCTATCTGTTTTTTCAGTAGCATTAGACTGCCTTTCCACCTGAGATGTGCTATGCAGCTATGCTACGAGGATATAAAAGCTGAAGATCTAGTCAAGTACATTCTTCTTTCCTCGTGCCATCTATTTTCCTCTGGAATACGCTTTCTCTCGAAATCAGGATGACCACCAACTGTGCTACGTTCAAATACAACGTATGGCAGCTCTACAGGAACCCCTAGTGGCAATGGTTAATACTAGAATATTATATTTTTCAATCATTAAATGTAAGTATATATTATGTAGTTATATTTTAGTATGAGTATATAAGCAATATAATATGTAAGTATGTTTGAATTTCGTATCTATTATAGTGTGTATGTATAATATATTTAATTATTGTGTACAAATCAGACCATTATCCTTTCAGTAAATATTTAGTTAATTCTTCTGCCTGCACCTACCTCAATGTATCTCAGCATCACCCTTAGGTAGACTTCCGTCTTTGTACAATCTGTGCATACAGTTTCAATAAATAAATAACAGTAAGATGTGTTATGAAACTTCCTACAAATATTTAAAATTCGAATCTATTCACAACCTATATATAACCCACATCCATAGCACACATATTCCTATATAAAAACATACTCGTAGCTTAGCTGAATCCCTTTCCAACGGTGCTATGGTTAGTGGATATTAAATGCATCCATAGCCACGTAGCATAGCACATCTCTGGTGGAAAGGCAGCTTTAAAATCATGGTCAATGAACTTTATAGAAGTATAGTACAAAAAGTAGAGTAGCCAAGTTATAGACTATAGAAGAGACAAGAATAAGTACCTATTTGCGGTGACAACCGCAACTGGGGCGCACTCCATTTATTTTTATTTTACTCTTCTTCTGTAGAAAAGAACTTGAAAAAATAGAAGTGGCCTCTATTTTAAGAAACAAAATTTTTTCTGTGAAAAATTTGACATCTTTTTCGTCCAAAATTCTCCTGAAGTCGGCCTGTTGGGTTTTGATTAGAATATGTCAGCTTGGAGCGACTGCTGTATGACCTAATCACCCCAACAGAAAAGTCTTCACCCGAGCCACGTCCTTCAAGCTACAGGTGAACAGTTGAGGCATACAGTTGAGTTTGACTTGTGTCCTGAAGATATTGGTTTTCACCCCATACACCCTTGCAACCTTCTATAATGTGAAAATATTTCCGTTAGGCGGGAAGTCATCAATTTTTTTGAGCCTTTTTTTTTACGTGCGGGAAATCCCCACGGATACCCCCACCCCTCCGAAACCAGAGGGGGAGGTTATGTCGGACTCGAACCGACTAAACCGCACGCCGTCTCTGGGTCGTAGTGTTAGGCCGAAGGTGAGGTTGTCATGTGACATATCCCTCGCACCCCGGCTGACCCAGGGCCATCCCTCTCGGTCTGGTCTTTGAGCCAATATATATATTTGATGGCAACCTCCTATTACTTCGGACTGAAAATCGTAGTTTGCGAAATGTGGGTGTGACGCAATGTGTAATACATCGCTACCTACCCCTTCGAGGACTTAGAGATGTAAGTATAAATATATGTTTTCACACGTCTATACGAGTATGAAAGATGTATTCAGGTCTAAGTTGAAATTATGATAACATTGGGCGCACATTGCTACTTTAGATATATTACTAACATAATGTAATGTGTATTATGTGGAAATTGTACTACTAAATATAATTTCGTAAAAAGCATTTTCTTGTTATACGTGGGTGATGTAATAATATACCTTCGCAGACGAAAACAGTATATTTTGTAATAAAGTGATTATATAGTACTGAAAAATAACAGTAAATAAAATATTGTGAAAATCTGTCGCACTATAATCATGTATGATGGATTCAGTCCTTAACTATATAATACACCATTTAATTTGAATAGATGCATTTGCATAAAATTAAATGAAACACATTTAACAGATTCTATCGCTGTATATTTGGTACTAATTAGAAATTTAATATTTACACTAATCCCGACATTTCAGTTCTTTTTCAGTAGCATTGGTTGTATATACCTATCAAACATTCTTTTTACCCATATTTTTCGAAATTTAGCATTCTACCTATTACAAAAAATAAACATAACGAGCACAGCACACAGCAACCTCATTTAATTATAAATCTTAACACGAATTATGACTTGGAGCTCGTTAAAACACAGTGCGGTGAACAGAAAAATATTATTTCACTTTTACGTTCTCGAACACTCGCTATAAAATAACATTTTAAATCACATAGAACAGGTCTAAAACATTTTTACGTCATAAACATAGCACAGGTTCCGCGGATCGGATTTCAAAGCAATAAAATCCCGTATTCCAAACCGTAATTTTTTTTGTCGCATTATTTCCATGGCATAAAGCCATTTTGGCTATAATCACATATCTGTATGCAAATCTCAATGGACATGAGACCATTCCGTGTGCTTTAATTGCGTTACGGATGGTCGTTCACACTCATAACAGGGGCAAAATTATATCTTTATTAATAACTGGCCCCGTTTTCCTACACCGGTAATTTTATTAGAACGTTCATTTATTATTTATTCTATGGGAAACCATTTTAGTATGGCACTTCTATTAAATTCATTAAAATCTTTTGTGAAACCAATGTTGATTGGAGTGAGTGGAATATTTAAGATTGCATATGAAACTTATATAATTGTAGAATGGAAATAGGTTGCGCATACTTTTTACTTATTTTTTTAATAAGTTAACAAAAAAACTTGTAACAGATTACACTATTGATGTGGTGTAAATAAATATTCCAAAAACCAGAATAGTAAACAATCTGTTCTGAAACTGTAGTGCAAGCTTGCTTACTCTATAAAACATATTTTTTTATCAGTGAATATGCTAGATACTATACTAAATATGGAGTTAGTTTTGGTCCAATTGAGCAGTCCGACTGAGGAAGTACCTCCAGCCATAATAACCTCGTGATGTGTTCGGCAGTGAGTAGGGTAGTAGCCAGAACTCACTGGAGAATTTTTGTGCTTTCAGTGGGGTCTTCTACACTGACGGCACAGAAACTCTCATTTCTAACAGTATCGGCAGCGCGAGTGCAACGCCCCTGGTGTTGCACACGTCCACAGGCCAAGGTAACCACTTTCTCAGGTGGGCCGTGTGCTTGTTTGCCACCTAAATGGTATAAAAAAGAATTACAAGACATACGGCACCTATTCTTAAGTCTACACCAACGACTCACTACTAATACATCCAAATCGTTAAAATGATTTTCGAGATAGTGGTGTATAATTGTGTTATAAAGATACAAGAGTGCTAGATTAATAGTATAACATAAACAAAACTTATTTATGTGTCTCGTAAAATAAATTTTCAACAGTGGAATAGGTCCTACAGACTCAATTCAATTTGCTGTAGTCACGGCGCGCGGCCAGGCAGTGGCGCGATGTGAGTATCCACGACTACAATGATCGCATTCTTCGAAGCGTAACATGTAAAAGGTGTCTTATACTTGACCGCAGCATTGGTTTAGTTATGTTTTTACCTGAATGCTAAGGAAGAGTTATGTTTTTTTTTCGAATCTTGTATTATTTTCACCCGATTGCGACAGTAAAGGTAATGTGGTACGCGTATATATGTATATTAGGTATATACATATATACGCGTACATGTATGTAGTTTTTCCCCTCTATTAGCCTAATGGCTGGACGTATTTCGATAAATATGAAACTTATATAATTGTAATGGAATCTTAGATAAAAGATATTCATCTCTCGAGTGTTATCCAACAAAAACTACGTTGAATTCTTTTTTTTTTTAATTTTATCGTGCGGTATATCAAAATGAAAGAAATTTTAAGTAAATTACAAAATACTTTATATCGAATAAAGGAGAAAAAATTGAATCGGTCTAGGCGGGGTTTGAACCCGCAATCTTTGCCTTACAAGGGCAAGGGCAATGCTTTGACCACCAAGCAACCAGACGTCGCCCTAACTAATTCAAATTTCTCCTTCTATATATGGGTTTTTTTAATAATTAATTTTATTTCATTACAGTGAGTAACAGCCTTATTCATTGTTATATTAGTATGTTCATGAAAAAAACTAGTACAATCTTGAGATACTTAACCAATCTATGTAATTTGTAGAGAAATATTAGCTATGGCACTTTTAACAGAACTAACTTTTGAACAATACGCATGCGTTCCCATTTTTAGTTTTTGTATAAAAGCTTTGTCGTCGTTTTCAATGTTATGGTACCTCTCAACATCACGGGGATAGACTGTAATTTCAATTTACTCACAGTTATAACTACGTTTCACATGCATGTGATGCTGTCCTTTATTTACTGTATGCCTTTTGAGTACTTAACCTTCACTGTCAGCAGTACGGAGAAACTCTTTCGTCTTCGGCGGGGTGAGCACAAAACCATATAAAGCAAATTTATGACTAGACATTTCAAGCAGAATTCCCCGATTTGGTCGGCTACTAAATACGGACACGATAAATACGCATAGACTGCACAAAACTGAACTAATACGGGTATAACCGTATCTCCTTTGTAGACTGTACTTACGCGTAGGCGCTGAAGATATATCCCCGAAAAGTATTTTCCGCATGGTCCTTAAAGTTGCTCTAATTCATAACCATGGGAGAAAATTTAAATTTACATAATCTTTAAAGTCTTTAGGCTTTCACGGCCGGCGTTGCATATAACAGCAGTATATTCTACATTTACATAACTTTGTAATGAACTTTATTTACTGTTACTTAAAAAGTTTCACAAAAACCACTATTGCATTAAAATATTTCCGCTCAATGGTACAAAGCGCACCATATTGAGTGATAACAAACTATTTTCATTTTTAAATCTCGTTCAAAAATCTATATTGACTCGAGGACTGTAAAGTAAGCGAACAACGTAATATAAAATAGGCCACCTTGCAAACAAAGCGCTCAGTCAGAACAAATTTACAGAACTGGTGCGGTTATAAATTCCTTGTTCAATTTTATTTTAGTTTACACACTGCGCTTTTTAGATTTATACTTTATTAAAATATGCTCTGATTGTGTCAGTGGATGTTCGGCCACTGTGAAGTAAACAGAAAATATTATTTAACCATTCTTGCCAACATAATATGGCACTTTTAAAGTACCAACTATGAAATCACTTTACACTTTCTACAATAACAAAAACAGGAACTTTATGAGTGGTCGCATAGTCTTTCATTTTATACAATGAATACAAAATTATTAATGTTCGTTTTCTTAATGATTATTTTTTTCTAATCCATTAAGGTAGGCAGATATGCTCACGGTCCACCTGACAGAAAGTAGTTACCGTGACCTAAGGGCGTGTGCAACACCAGGGGAATCACACTCGTGCTGCCGACCCGTCAACATAGAGAGTTTCTGTGCCGTCAATGTAGAAGATAAGGCAGGAATAGCCTTTGGTCTTGGACTGTCAGCACAAAAACTCTCCAGTGAGCTCTGACTACCGTACTCACCTTTGGTTCAATCAATAAGCTTATCACAACCCTCTGCTGGATGTAGGCCTCTCCCTATGTTGGGAGGCTCCGCCCTACTGTGTACTTGCTAGTCAGATCGGTTGGTGCAGGGTTTTCGTTCGAGTTTTCCTTCTTTTGCAGTTATAAAGTCTTTGTTTTTTCCGTTCGTCGCCTCTTACGTCACCACATGGATATTAGGTCTTATGGTGCTTTTTTTTTTATAGATAACACATCTAGATATGAAGTTAAAGTAGCATGTTAAATCAAAAATCTATCGGCGTGATAGTTTTTCAGTAAAGTGTACCACAAAATGTTGAACTAGTGGTATAGTTAGAGAGAGAAGAGATAACTTGTTATGGAGTAAATAACGAGATGCGCTTGATATCAGTCTTTCAGAAAGGAAGTATAAAAATTTGTAAACTTAATATGAGAAATATACTCGAATAATGAGTAGCAAGTACATAATCTATACATATAAAATTGGAGTATCTGTTTGTATACACTAAAATATCATTTATTTACAATTTTTGTCTTTCTATCTGTCTGTCTGTTTGTTCTGGCTAATCTCTGAAATGGAGCCGCGGGCCACAGCTAGTAAAATATAAGTACGTTACACATGGCACATAAATGTCTCTCCCCAACAGCACCAACAGAAATCATTAGTACAAAGTAAATACATTATAATAATAAGGAAATAAACGAAGGTACTTTTATATTGTATTTTATCTTTATCCATTAATATTCCAGTACAATATCAACATAATTATTTCCTCTATTCACGTCATGAGCTCACGGATGTTTTTCTTTAATTCCCGGGTTGCATGTGGACCAGACAGGTGGCATAATAGCGTTATGGCTTACTTACTGATTATGTTAGTTCGCATAATGAACTATGATTAGCGATCATTGTGATTCTTTAGTAAGGTAATTAGAATTCTATTTTTTATTCTATTTAGTGGATCAAAATTTAGCGATTTAAAAATCTGGAGGTATATTATTAAACTTAACCTTATGTCGCATTTATGAACCGTCATATCACACCGAAGGGTTAGGCAGAGAAGAATTAACACCCACATTTCACCAATCATTGTATTCGAACCCACGAACTAGCGGGTAAGCCTATAAAATTGCCTAGTCACATTTGTAATAAAATAAATTTTAAAAATGTTAAACAGGTCCCCTGAAGTTTTATTTTTCTTTTATTGATTTGCGCAAATATCACTGTGAATAAGTTAAAGTTCAGCAACTTCACTATGAAGTTATTTTAAATTTCTTTTTTCGTATTCAGCCTTCGGGCTCGACTGCGGGACACATGCGTTCCATAGCGGGAGCCCCTTATTTCGTAGAAAGAAATTTCATAGAATTTCGTTTCACAGAAAATGTTTCATATAATATTTGGTTCTTATATTTTTATTTCGAATATTATTGTTTCAAAAACAATTTACTACAATAAAACATATTTCACAGAAACACAATTGAACGAATTTTTAATCACATTTTTTTGTTTAACAAACTTATCAAACTGTAGAATTATTTTTTTTAAATATTAAACCACCTTTATAATGTTCCAAATTAAATTTAACTGTAACATTTACAATATAGTTAACACCCCGACTCAGATAGGTTAGGTTAGAAGGCTAATGCGGGAGCGGAGCGTAGTGGTTATTTTTTTATAAACCACCCAGAAGTAGGAGCCCCGCGTAGCGGGGCTCCGTCGACCTTGTAGACGCATCAATTGTTTAATTTATAAAAAAAATGTCCCATTTAAATGAGGGTATGCATTTTATGAATCGAAACGTTTAGAAACTGTCACTTTGATAATATGTTAATCTTTGTAATAAGTTTTGCATTAAATAAACAATATAATGATTAAGAATATTTGATTTGATATTCTATGAAATGATTATTCTAATGTTTAGCTTTATAGAAAACAAAATTCAATGATTTGAAATTCTTTAAAGTAAGTATTCTGTATATTGGTTATTCTATGAAACGAAATTAAGCGAAACATTTTCTGTAATACGAAATTATACTAAACAATTGTCTATAAAACAACGCACACCCGTTCCATAGCACCAAATGCCTGACACTTCAGATGTATTATTATGTAGTATGTTAGGCCTTCTGATTTAATACTTTAATACCAATAAAGGAAACTCGTGATATGTATAAGGAGTATGTGGCAGGCTGTTGTCTCTGCTTTCTCTAGAGGAAAAAAAGTGTAATTGCGAAAGTAACTCTGTCTGTCTGTCTGTTAGCTTTTATGCCTAACCACTGAACCGCTTTTGATGAAATTTAGTACAGAGATAGATTAGACCTTGAGAAAGAACATAAGTTATGTTTGGTCTCATCAAAATAATTTACAAAACGATGTAGTAAGTAGGTACCAAACGTAGCATCTTATATTTCTACGTAAAAACAATCAAATACCTAACATGAAAACGTGTACAGATTTGATCCATATACATAAAATTTGACACAACCCTATACAAAACTAAAAAAATACGAAACACCGAACTATACATAGGTACAAACACACAGAGCGGGCGCTATGACATTTTCCCTCCACAATA
The DNA here is from genome assembly GCA_949126895.1 of Eilema caniola. NCBI lineage: Eukaryota > Metazoa > Arthropoda > Insecta > Lepidoptera > Erebidae > Eilema > Eilema caniola. The sequence goes on from OX421472.1 coordinate 20,483,078, forward strand.
GAGTTACGCTCGCTGCACCAAACAATGAACCCAGTCAATCGCGGTATCGCTGCTTCTGCAAACAACATTGCTAAGCGTAACAACAGGGAATTGTTACAAGTGTATATGGGACTTAAAGGTGAGTTTCGGTTGTTTCTATTAGACAGACGGGTGGAGTTTGATAACGGTTATCTCGGTCTTTAGCGTTTATAACAATGGTTGTTGCAAAATCCATAGGGAAAGTGTATGTATGTGTCTGTTTGTCCGTCTTTCACGCCTAAACCACAGAACCAAGTTTGATGAAATTTAGTATAGCGGTAGATAAGACCTTGAGAAAAGACATAGGCTATGTTTGATTGCGATAACCGACATCCACGCGGGCGGAGCCGCAGGTAAAAGCTAGTATGATATACAGTCAGATTAAATCGATCTTGACAAGAAAAGTACTCAAAATGAGCCTAATACTGTGTTATTGATTTAAATTGTACTATCGTCCCAATTAAAGGTGTGTACCAAATATCAGTGCCCCGAGTACGAATAATATTTGAATTCGTAACGTAAACGTATCCAGAGAAAGGAGCAATGCGATTGGCTGCCTACCTACCGTGACCAACCAATCGCAATGCTCCATTATTTCAATACGTTTCCGTTACGAAGTTGAATGTTGTTCGTGCTCGGGGCACTGATTTAATGACTAGTAAGGATCGATCTGATGCTGACTGTACTAGCGGTCCAGGGCCTGGCTTCCCTATGTAAAAAACTATCCTAAAAGTGTGACCAGATTGCAGTGTTATCTACCGAGGTCAATTGTGATTGTGTGTCCCAAGCTTTACTTAATAATCTTTCGAAGTATAGAACTTCCAATATCCTAAATTGGATTGAACCTTCATTGTAAAATTTTGAAAAATAAATATACGCGTAAAATTTAATTCCTAACCAGAAGCAGGCATCAGAAAGGCTCTAAAGGACAAAGACCATGACAGACAGGACCGCCGCACGATATTGGCTCAACTCCAAAGCTGTTTACCAAGGTACATAAAATTAGCCAAATGTCATTTACAGTTGTTATTTTTAGAATCAAAATCCGAGGTTACAAGATTTTTTAGAAAGCGTAACATAATTTAAAAGAAGAATTAACTCGAAAATGTCGAAAGACAAAAGTAGTTTGCTCGTTGTTTATAAGTACATAATATAGGCCCATAATCTAGAATGTCACTCAGCTGAATCGCTATTTATCTGAGTGAAAATTGTATAGACAATCTGCCAGACAACCTGTCAAATTTGTCAATGTGTATATGTTACCGCCAACTAGGTTAATCAGCTGTCCAATTAACTGCCTAGGCAGTTAACTAAACGGTTCCATTCAATTAACGGCCTGAATGATATTCAGCCATCTCGTTAATTGCACCATTTAATAACCTGGCTGGCTAATGCTTAGGCCAATCGTAAGATGGGGCACTACCTCGAAATAAGGTAGAAAATTACATACATACATACATATACTTACACCTGTAAATCCCCAAGGGGGTAGACAGAGGTGTATTCATGGAAAATTAGTGATAGGTTTATTGTGATAGCTGCGCAATCCGACTTGATTAGGTCCCGCATTAAGCCTTCTTGGTTATTTTTATTATAACCACGCAGATATAAGTCGTTATTATAATTAAATTTATGGATCAATAGGTATTCCAAGTCCATATCGATGCCTAACAGCCAAAAAGGGATAAGCGACATATTTTGGGATTTTGAGTTATATACATAGTTACAATCGTCGTTTTTTTCTGCGTCGTTTGATCTGGGTTACGTGTTTCTAAGTGAATTTTTATGTCGCTTATGCGGTAGTAAAATTATAGATATGAGACATCTTTTTTCGATATAAACGACCAACATTTTGATGAGATATTTTTTTTGGTGGTTGATCTACAAAATATCTGAGAATAACGAACTTATGCTTTTTGGACTTTCCTTAATATTCTAATGATCTACCGTTAACCTATTTCGCCTGGAAATAAAAATTGAGAAATATGGGTATTATGATAATTTGCCTCTACATAATTATTTATCGAAATCCGTTTAATACTTTTTGGCAGTTTTCTTTTTAAACATATTAGTCGTTTATTGTAATTTGGTCACATTTTTAAGAATCTGTTTGGTACTTACTGTTTTTTTCCCGGTTAAAAATAAATGATAAAAAGGCGGTTAGTAAATTTTATCCCTGCAAGTACTTAATAATATTTTGTCGCTTATCCTTTTTTACCCTCCCGATATTTAAACAATTTTGGCGATTAGATAAAAAGATACATCTACATTTTAACGTTATCCCAATCTGTACTCGGCGTATTGTGTCGTTTAGTCAATCTAAAATATTTGAAATTGGCGGTAGTCGGTATCATTCTCTCGAAACAAATGACCCAAGCGGCAACGTGACGTACTTTAGTCTACGGGCGACAGCTGGGCAAACGCCACGTGCGCATGCGACCCATTTTGGCGCGATATATTTTCACGTTTTGTGTTTATTATGTAAGTCAAATTTCATGTTTAATAAAGTAGGATGATACTTATTTCTTGTTTAAATGAGTTTTATATTAAGTGTAAAATGTAAAGTTACCTATATTAAACACAAAAAAAAAAATATTGATTTATTGTATCGATTATTTCAGATTATCAACATGACGTCGAAAAAACGTACAATGGACATTATTGGCAAAGCCCTTCACATTTCGCACATACAAATTCCAGCTGTGCCTTCACATTACTGTCGCAAAGACAGTAGCCGTGTTTACCTTCCATCTAAAATGAAAAACTTAGCAAATCTACATAATATTTACAAGAAGACCTATATAGAGAAAGGAATCGATATTGTAAGCGAAAGAGTGTTTCGATCTATATTAAACGACAAATTCAATATAGGTTTCCATGTCCTCAAAAAAGATAAATGTTTGAAATTTGAACGAAATATAAATAACCCTGAAATAGTAGAAGAAAAGAAACAGCATGAATTAGAAAAAACCGAAAGTTACAATAGATTTAAAGCTCATCAAAATATACATAAAAGTGATCCTAGCACTTTATGCGCTAGTTTTGATCTCCAAAAGGTATTAAACACTCCATACGGAGATAGTATGTTATTATTTTATACCCGTAAATTAGTTGTATACAATCTTTGTGTTTATGAGAATGGTACCCGCCACGTATATTGTTACTATTGGGATGAATGTAATGGAAAAAGAGGTGCCAACGAAATCGCTACAATACTCAGTAAATATATTCATACAGTTGATGAACGTGGCAAAATTTAAAATTCGTTGCTGTATGCCGATTGTTGTCCAGGTCAGAATAGGAATAAAATAATCTTGACAATGTTACATACAACATTACAAACATAACATAACATAACATAAACTCACGCCTTTATCCCCGAAGGGGTAGGCAGAGGTGCTAGCACCCACATTTCGCCGGTTTATGTTTAGGTCCCAATGTAATAGGTGGCGAGCCTATTGCCATTAACTGGACACTTATAAACCTGCGATAAATACACACATAACTTCGAAAAGCATCGAAAAGTCATTGGTGTGTGCCATGGAAAACCTGGGATCGAACCCGAGACCTCGTCTCAGCAGTCCATTACCCATACCACTAGGCTACCGCGGTTACAACGTGCATTAATATTCAAACTATACAGCTTAAGTTTTTGCTAACTGGCCATACGTACATGCCTGTGAATTCTGTACATGCTGTTATAGAAAAAAACTTAAAAAATACCATTATTTATGCACCTTCACAATAGTATACAATATTTACAACAGCAAGACAAGATCCAGAACCGTACAATGTCGAGCTTTTGCAGTTTCGAGACTTTATTAAATGGGATTCAATAAGTGATAAATACTTCAAAAGAAATCTAATAAGAAAAATAAGTAAGATGCGTGTTGTCACATTTCGAAAGAAGAAGGATAATTTGATTTTTGTAAAAAACTCGATGAATGACGATGCTGAATCTTATACTATCGAAGTGAATCCAAAAACGAGAATGAGTCCACCAGCATGTTATAAATCTTTAATACCTGTATCTAAGGCCAAACACGATGATTTACTTAAACTGTGTCGAGATAAGGTAATTCCCCATATTTTTCACAGTGAATACAACAGCATCATTTGTTCCAACACTGTTCAAGATACACTCCCTGATTCTGATATAGATGATGCTGAAATAGAATAAGTGTTTGTTTAAATTCAATATTACCTACTTATAATTATTATGTATAAGTGAAAGACATGAGACAAGTAAATTGTAATATGAACAGTTCATTAGTCTTAAGTAAACTTGTCACTTTATTAACGTTATATTTTTTAAACTAAGATAACGAACATTGATCTCGATTTCATATAGGCAACTATTATTAGTATCTAGATAGTAATAGTTTTAAGTCTATTTTTTGATCTCGGCGAATATGTGATATAAGCCTTTTTTTTTTTTTTTTTTTTACGTGCCGGAAATCCCCACGGATACCCGCCCCTCCGGAGCCGGAGGGGTGGGTTATGTCGGACTCGAACCGACTATACCGCACGCCGCCTGTGGGTCGTGGTGCTAGGCCGAAGGTGAGGTTGTCTTGCGACATATCCCTCGGTGATATAAGCCTTAAGTAGGAACAAACTGTTAATTAGAAAGTGCCATTTTTAGTCAATTATAGACTGAGCTGGTTAAAAAAAAATATAAAAATTTTTTTTTATTTAGACCTCCCGGGTGAACCTGAAACTTTTTCTCCCCCAAATACTTTTCAATAAAAAGTACATCGAAACGCATTATAATAGTTTTATAATCGTAGTTTCTTAAAAAAAAACTTAATACAATTTTTTATTCGGTGAATTTATTCGATAGCTGGTTATACCATATTTCCACAATTTTATTTGTTACAAAAAATACACTTGCGCTATTTTTCCTCGATTTAAATAAAACATGAGGTGTGGTTACATATTTTTTTTCTGGCAGCTAATAATTTGTTTATATCATTTACGACATTTTTGCTGTTTGTAAAATTAAGACCATTTGGGATAACCGACAGGAAGTGCTATTAGTAGCCTGAATTTCATAAAAATAACAACACCATTCAGTAGATCGTGCGATTAAAGCTAAAAATATAGATTTTTCAGCCTTTTGGGACCTATACATGTTTTCTTATGAATTTTTTTCGTTTATTTTTAACTTTAAATCACTCTCCTGTAAAATTTGCAAAGTGGCAGTTATCCCTTTTTGGCCGTTAGGCATCGATATAATTATACTTCCTTGGTCAGAGACAAATTATTTTATCAATGCCATATGCGGTTAGTTTCAATGTTGCCATCTTAGACTTTTACCCAAAAATCGATCGTAGGCCGAGGTGAATTAACACCCACATTTCTCCAATCTGTATTCGGTCCCACGTAATAGGGGGTGAGCCTATTGTTGACTCGAGCCATGCATCTGAGGCTGAGTTTGGGCTGTACATATCTGTCTGATGTTAAAGTTAATCAGCCCTACCCCTTAGTCGCCTTGTACGACACCACATGGGAAGTCAAGGGGTGGCCCAAATTCTACTCTGCCGGTAACGAAACACTCGATATGCAAAATTACTTCCATAATTATATATTTACTAGCAAGTTTTAGATCATAATACAACCGCTGTAAAACAATATATAAAGAAATCTTCACAATCATCACTAAGTAGGTTTTTTAATAGGGCATGTTAATTTGACTTCACCTCACCTGACCGTAAGCTGAAGGCAAAGTCCCAGGAAGGAGGGTCACCATTACATACCCTTAGGCAATAAAATCAAATCACTTTAAGAAGGATTGCAATTTTTTATTAGATAGATACGTTAATATGACTTCACCTCAAGCTGAAGGTAGTCGCAGGAAAGAGGGCTACAGACACCACCAATGTTACAATGGTGGCCCTTAGTTCGACGGCCTCATCAGTACCCCGAGCACGAATAGTGTTCAAATTCGTAACATTAACGTATCTAGAGAACGGAGCAGTGCGATTGGCCGCCTGCCTACTGTGCACCAATCGCAATGCTTCGTTCTCCGGATGTGTAAACGTTACGAATTCGAATACTATTTCGACGATCAACGATTCAACGATCTAATGAGAATTTGAACTTACTGGACTTGGAATCCAGGTGTCACTTTCTAGAAACCATGTTTCTGTATGACTTATGCAATAACAGATTCGACTGCACTGAATTAACAAATAAATTGTGTTACATTGTTCCAAGGACAGTCATCAGACGTGAGGTGCGTTCACGTCCGCTGTTCGCCGTTTTCACTAGTCGCACTAATGCTGGTATCCGTGCGCCTCTTAATCGTATGGTCGATAATTATAATAAACTGTATATAGATTTAGACATATTCATGTCGCATAATAAATTTCGAAATTCTTTGTTAAAAAAATTAACTCACTGAAAAAATGTTACTACCTAATTCAAAATTAAGTTGAATATGCATTGTACTAATATCTACTGGACCAAGACACTGTTAAAATGATTATTGCTTTTTGTATAACCATTAAAATACTAGTTGAATAACATGTGGATAACGCCGTTGGTTACATAATTGCAACTAAATTATTGTTAAGACCTTAAATTAAGAATATTATGTAACCGTTTGTTTTCCCGAATAAATAAAAAAAAAAAACTATTCGTGCTTGAGGCACAGATGCATTTTACGCACTTCTGCTATTTTGGATCTAACTAAATGAAATACACTGCATTTTTAGTTTATAATTCCACACCTGTATATTTTTAAATGGACAATGTGGGAATTTTCGTATTTAACTGCAGGTAATGTTACCTACTGAATCTACTTCAATTCAACTGCCTGCCTACCTATTTTCTTCAGTCGGATAATATGTGCCAGTTTTATTCGGTAGCCAGTTTCAATTTTTCAAACAGAGCTTGCAGTCTATGTGGACAGTATGTTTGTCCCGCTTACTCTTACCATCGATGTAAGTGGGGCGTCCCTCTCTTATTAATATTTGATATTTTATGGTAAGATTTGTAAATACATACATATTATACATATAATCACCCAAACCAATGCAAAATAAACATATTCATGTTTACAAATATTTGCACTGAGCGGGGATCGATATAGTTTTTAGCCGACTATTGCAGGGCCAAAGGAGGGTTATTATTTTGACAGGCTATTATTTTCTAAGTGAAATCTATCAGTGGAAGAATTTAAAGGCGCCCACTCACTAACAGTTTACCGGACGGCGGCCGGACGATATAAATCTGTCAGTTAATCGCGATAATCCACACACTATTTTGGGCTGACGACCAATACGATCCGGTAGTGTGTGGCCGCCGAACGATTCCGGACAGTTCTAAGCCGGACAGTCCTAGGCCGTCAGGGCGAACGAGCACAAGTCGCGCGTCGGCCGGCGGCGACGTTTCGTGTCAGCTATTTCTTACAATGACTTTCACTTACTTATATAAGAATAACGTAGTGCAAACTATTTTCAACCTTATTGACATCACAACGCATCTAGTTTTCTTTTTCGTGATCAGCGACATTTATTTATGCGAAAAAATATGTAATCAATAAGGTCGAAAATCGCTTGCACTGTTTCATAGTCTCTGTGTAACTGATATCAGACCATTACCGGCAGGCGATCGTACGACGGACTGACGACTCACAACTGATAGTGTGTGGTCGCAAAACTGACAACAGGGAATTGCCGGCAGGCCACAATCGCTTCAGCGTGTGGGCGCTATCGGCTTAGGACTGCAGGCCGCCGGACAGATCAGAAACTGCAGGCGGACTGTTAGTGAGTGGGCGCCTTAAGGATTTCAATCAAACTTCTTACTAAATAGACAAGAAACACAAAATCAGTTAAAATTTTGGTAATTCATATTTCCTTCATAATTAGCCTGTAATTGAAATTTTGACTAAAACTGACAACGGATTTCACTTCGAAATCTCTGTTTTAGACAGTTTTAAACATATTTTGACAAAGTAATATTTACGCTACAAGCCAAGGAGCTTACATTTTGTTTAACAGTCATTTGATTTTGATTGGTTCGATTAGGTAGTATTCTTAATGGTGTCGTAAATCAATAAACCTTGAACAAAACAACCTTGACGTACATTCACATTAGACACCATAAACTTATCGATACAAAAGCTTGCTACTTATCGACAAAATCAAACTTTGATTTAATCACTATATTTATAACGTAGTATAAAACGACGCTCTCTTTTTACTTAAATCTTTTAAACTACTTATATTATTTTAATGCATTAAAAGATAGAAATACTCAAGAAGAAGGTCTTTCTTGGTCTTCTAACAGCCAGTTTGTTATATAGAAGTCAATTCAAAAATTATAAATCTAAATGCCTAAAAACTGAACAGGTACCTAATAATAATAATAAGAAATGGGAATAGGATAAAGATAGGGTGACGTATATCCTGCCCAGATATAGTCAGCAATAGGTTAATAATAAATAATCAATGATTAGACGTATAAGGCTAAGAACATTGAGGTTAACCCTTATTCCTATAAAATTTCTGATTATTTTTTTGTACTTAAATCAAGCAGACCAGTTCTTAAATGTAACCGAGATGAACGCTACGATTTTTATAAATATTAAAAATTTTGCTGCCTGTAAGTTCCCGAGACGTACTTAATAAAATCTCAAGATTATTATTTGAAGTAAAATAATAAAAGTTTAAAGATTCTTTTCTGAGAGATAAAAAGTTTGTTGCACTATGTAGTTGTTAAGCAGGTACTTGAAAAACTAGTAGAAAATAAAGAAACGAGCCCAAGTTTGGAAATAGTAACAAGGTGCTAGACAGTCTACAACTTTAAAAGACTATAATCAGGGTAGGGCTGTTTCTGGCTTGCTTTGGAATAAAAGGAAACGAAAAGGGTTACTGCTAGTGCTCAAGAGTATTTTAATATCTTTCTACATTTTTATAAGAATCTTTTACGCTGTGAAAAGCTTAAGTTGCGTAAAATTCTGGCCATCTTATTTATCTATCTAAAAGAGAACTAAACTGAATGGATAGTTTAAATTAGATGGAAAATATTTGTTGTAAGTAGTGAAAAACAAATAAAAGAGAGACGGTGAATTTGTCTGATGGTGAAAGATAGAGCACTTCTTATTAAGGTTAAGAACGAAAAAATAAAAAGCTTTAACCTCCTAAAAGAGCTGATATACTGAAAAGCTTACTTATGATTTGGTAGTTCTGCTTGGCTCCATAGAAACGATCTATTCCAATCTAATACCATATTTTACTATGGTTTGCGCAGTTTGAGACCATAAAGACGCCGCAGAAACAGGGAGATGAATCAAAATATAAGTTAGTGGTTTCTAAATTAAACAGAGAGGCGCTACAGCAAATAAGCAACATATTACTCTCCCCGTCGGAAACAGATAAGTATAGAACCATTAAGAAAAGACTCATAACAGCGTTCAGGGAGAGTGCCGAACGACAATTTCAAAGCCTAGTCAGCGAGCTAGACTTAGGCACACAGAAGCCTATACAACTACTTCGCAAAATGAGAGACCTCGGTAAAGCAGCTCAAGTATCGGAACAGACACTGAAAAACCTGTGGCTTTCAAGACTACCATCCACACTATGGTATTGACATAATGTATGTTTCCTACTTTAATTGTTATGTATACCGGCGACAAAATAATTATACATTAAAGCTAATAGCACATTATCTAGTCCTCGTAAATAGCTATTGGTACAATTATTACCGATATCTGTATTCATTATACAGATAGCATCAGACATAAAGCATTTTGTACACGGAAAATTATATTTGTACATACATATAGTAATATTTAATTTAATTTTATAGAGTAGTAGGTAAAATTGGGGGTAAATAAGGGTCGTAAAGGTTGCATACACTGACTGGGTACAATTAGTGTATTCAGATTGTATGGGCGGAGTAGTCAAAAATTAATATTTAAAAATGATTGGAAAATCATTCATTGGTTCCGATAGTTCGTAAGAATATCAGTAGACATACTCCACTGTAACCTCAAATACAGATATAGAAGGAGAAATTTGAGTTGCTTAGGGCGAGGTCTATTAGTTTAGTAGAGTCAAAGTCAAAAGTCAAAGTCAAAGTCAAAAATCATTTATTCTGTATAGACCATTAAAACGGTACTTACAAAACGTCAAGTTTAAAAAAAAATCTAGATCAGTTTAGCAAATGGACCACCGGTTCGAAACGCGGCCCCGACCTGAGAAGACTCCGGCAAGAAACTCAGCGGGCATTTTTTTTTGGTCTTTTTTTTTGACAAAACATTGCCCCTGAAAGGCAAAGATCCAAGGTTCAAACCCCGCCTAGACCAATTCAATTTTTTTTATTTAAATCTACCACGAAAATTAATTTTAGTAATTAAGTATTTAGGGAAATCTAATTATAATTCAAATACCAAATAATATATTTAGAGCATTACTAACAGTACCTACTTGGGTGACTTGAAACAATTTGCACCAGTAATTTAACTTATAATCACCTAAGTTTAAAGCCAACATAAAGTTCTTGCCTACCTGTGAACAAACAATTTTTACGAGTAACAGATTTAGTAATGTCGAGTTGTTTACTTGCTTCTGGAATTATAACAACGTTTTTTTTTTGAAATACTAAGCTCCGCAGTAGCTTCATTACGTTGGTCGCGTTAGCATTTTTTGAAGAGAAACCTTCTTTAGCGGCGTTGGATGGGTAAAAAATATTAAACTTGCGTCAGGATCGCTTAACCTTTGAACCGTAACCGACGACTGACGTCATACAACATTAGTAAAAGATTGTTTATTTGTCAAGTACGATATGAAGCTTCGTAGCTAAGCCGTAAACGCTTCGATTGTGAGTCCTTATGGTTTCAGATGTTACCGGGTTCAAACCGGGGCTTCTGACGCTTTTTGTGATAATTTTTTATTTTTGTAATTTATTACTTTTTGTGAATATTTTTTCTTTTTGTAATTCATTAATTTCTTCTGACCGAAAATTAGTGATAGGTTCTATGATTGGCGCTATATTATAGGTATGGTATAGTATGGTATGTTCTTCTTATCTTTTTCTCTGTATATAACGAAGAAAGAATAAGTTTTCACTTCTGGCAGCACTCCCGGAGTGCAACCCGTCTTTTTTTTTATACCACTTAGGTGCCAGACTAGCACTCGGCCCACCTAATGGAAAGTGGTTACCGTGGCCTATGGACGTGTGCAACACCAGGGGAGTCACAATCGTGCTGCCGACCCTCTAAACACAGAGAGTTTCTGAGCCGTCAGCGTAGAAGACAAAGCAGGAATAGCCTTTGGTCTTCCCACTGACAGCACAAAAACTCTCCAGTGAGCTTTGGCTACCCTACTCACTGCCGGGATATACATATATTATGGCCGTGGTATTCTGTAGGGTGGAGGTACTTCCCTGTCGGATTGCTCAATTGGACGGAAATACGGTCCGAATTAGCATCCGAGACTTTCACCTCGGAGTCCGGGGTCCACTTTAATATGATATAGTTTGATTATTCAGCTATATTGGGATCGACTGCCATCTGACCTCCAAGCCTGAATTCTGTTTAATAGTCAACCACTGATAGACACCCAGGTGGTCTGTACAGGTGGACGGTTAGCAAGTTGCTGAGTTGTTTAACCTAATGTTGAACCTAATCTCAATGGTAACCGCTTACAGCTACTGTGGCATGTATGAAAAGGAATGAAAAGAATACTGTTTGTTGGGATCGGCAGGTTAGATGACAGTGTTACCCAAAAACGGAGGTGTGGGGTTTTTTAGAAGATCGCTACGGTATTTAATTAAAGATAAGAAATGGTTCGGGATGTGCTCTCGACTGTGTGCAATTGAAATATTAGATCAAGGACCTCTTAGTTGTTAGCAAGCTATGGCACGCCTTGTGGATGTATAAAGAAATAACACAGCATCAATTTAACATACATGCATTTTTTGAAGTAAAATAATTTATTACATAGCCGTTGCACCAACCTAATTGCAATTTTCTGTGAATACACCTGTGTTTACCCCCTCGGGGATTTACAAGTATATGTATGTATGTATATAATTTTCTATCTTATTTCGAAGTAGTGCCCCATCTTACGATTGGCCTAAGCATTAGCCAGCCAGGGTATTAAATGATGTAATAAACGAGACGGCTGAATATTATTCAGGCCGTTAATTAAATGGCGCCGTTTAGTTAACTGCCTAGGCACTTAATAGAACGGCTGATTAAGCTAGTTGGCGGCGACATATACATCCCATATAGTTAAACTACACATCAAAATATATCTCACAAATTCTACATTTCGGTACCAATTTCACGTGAGTGATTGAAATAATAAATCTTTGGCCAGTCTTTTTCGTGTGATAACCCGTGTCTCGTATTCCGCCGTCGCGAGTGATATTAACAGTGCGGTTGCCACCATTCACTGATTGTTTCCCAAACAGTGTGCCACGAGCACTTCAGCCTCGAAATAATCCTACTATTATAATTAAACGCCTAAGTTTGAATAGATAAATGGAAAATTAATGATAATTTGTTTCTCAATCACGCCACAGCGGCTGAACGGTTTGAAAGGAAATTTAGCATAAGGATAGTCTGAAATAGCATTTAGGCTATTTTTTTTTCAGGATTAGCTTACTGTGGCACAAGGTAAAGATGAACAGTATTCCACGCAGATGGAGTGCCACAGCTAGTCCTTATAATGTTCTGTACCGTGATCAACCAAATATGAAATAAAAAAGAATACCTGTGCAGTAAAAATTACGAAAAATAAAGTTTTTATCACAAACGACATCTCGAAGGCAAGCTGATAAAAAGTCTCTTGAAATACTTTTACACGCCGAAGAAGAAAAAGGGGTAAATTGAAATGCTAGCTTATAGATAGCTGAACCTTTGATTAAGCTTGAATATGGTGGTTATGGTGGAGTGTCGGTACACTCCTATCAGCAATTTTACATTAGATCAACTCCCTACCCTAAGGAAGGCGGAGAGTGGGAAGATCTTACTCGTAGATAAAATAGCTGTGTTAAGATACCCCTTACTAATTAACGATATGTGTGGCAGTAGAGCGCTCGATTGCACTGTCAAGGGTTGCGAATTCGATGCCCACATGATGCAAATCTTAAAAGAAAATTGGGACATTTAATATGCTGAATTGGGTTTCCCTGTGTAGAGGAATAAGGTTTCTTTCTGTGGGTGTCGTAAAAGGCGTCTCCATTCGACAGAATACAGCCAATGACAAAGTGCCCGCTTGACACCAAGGGGTGGGCCTGAAATTCATAGTTGGTGAAATATGGGTGTTATTAAACCTCAGCTTACCCCTTAAAATTATCAGCATAGTTATAAAACAAAGGATACTATGAGAATAATTTTAGTTAAAGATAATTTAATTTATTCAATATGAAATTGAATAAATTAAATACATAATTTTTCCATAATCATTAATTTACATTACTTAGTAATAAGACATCAGTTACGAAACTTCTTAATAATTAGGTATATATTATTATTATAATAAATTCTATTTATACCTGCTGTAATTATATCAAAATAAAAATAATAATAAGCATAATACGTACACATAAATACATAGCTTATTGTTTTTCAATTGCATGTTGACTTTACTGGGAGCGACTGCCAAAACCGAGATCTGTTCCGTTGTTTATTAGGTGCACCGACTAACTGGCGATGTTGATTCGTGCCCCAAGGGTTAATAGAGCCCTGCACACCCAAACTAAATACAAAACCATTCTTCAAACTCCAACAAAATTTAAAAATCAGTGAATAATCCCAGGAATTATTGCGGTCAAACAAACAAATGCATAGTTAAGTAATTAGAACGTTTTAAAATGAAAAAAAAAAAAACAACAAATAACATAAAAATACAGTTAAATTATTGTATAAAGATAATTAAACAATTATTTACCTTACATTTGCATTCGCGTCGGCTGAAATACGAACTCCATTACAACACTCAGTGTACAATTGTCTGATATTAATTACGTTACACCAACACTAGCGTCACATGGATTAAAATAATACGCCGAAATTGGCTTTCGGTGTTTATTCATTAATACACAGCTCCAGCTGCGGCTGTCTTACATACCGCTCAATCTACCGCAACACGACTGTACTGTCTCAATTTGTATCCAACATTTTGACAAATAAATGTTCAAAAATTACAAAGTGCCGCCTTAATAACCGTCTCTTTTCAGGACAAAGCGGGTCCCTTCAGCATACTGTCTCCACTTTTTACGAGTAAATGTCACAAAGAGTCGCTTTTATTCACATCTAACAAAAAAATAACAAAACGCCACGATTCGTAGCCGGTCCTATTGTCCGATGATGTGGGTAGGGGGACAGAATACGAGCGATCGACTACGACGTAGATGCGTCGTAGTGCCGCTACGGCCGGCTCGCCACTGGCGGGGGTTACGTGAGCCCGGACCGTTCACCTACACATCTACGCCAAGCTCCCGGACCTATAGCGATACGACTGCTCACTCACACACCTGCAGCTTTTACAAGAGACCCGCGAGAGGAAGCGGGAAAGTAACATTTTTGGGCTTGTAAATCATGTACACACTAATGGTGATTTACTCACACACGCGTTTTTCGACGCATAACTTCTCTCGTGCCTGTACACATTGAAGCGATTTAAACTTGTAATCCCTAACGATAACTTGAATTCAATGTATTTAGTTTGTACTATAAACAAAAACGAGGGAATTAGTTTATTAATAAGTGTAAACTAAAAGCGAGCCAGTATTTATGAAACTAGTTTTATGCAATGGTGTATTATAAACTCTAGATGCGTGGTCCGCATTCTAAAATGACAAGAAAAAAATGATTACTTTGGTCTTTTGTCAAGCTTTTGTCATGTAAATAAACCGCCTCGGGTCGCGTCTGGTGCAAAGGAGAAAACTGTAATATATTTAATATATATGAACGGAAATATATTAAATATCAAATATAAAAAATACGTAAATAATAAATTCGTGATAATAATATTACTAATTAATTAATAATTTTATAATTAATGAAATTAATAATGTTGACGTATAATTTATCTGTCTATTATTTTTATTTACTGTTTAGGTACGTCATTTTGAAAGTCGCCATATTCCTGCATGAAGCGGCTTTGGTTTTTAATACCTCATTGGTTTTGTGTGATTGTTTGCATTATGTGGTGTTTCAAATATCCATACTAATATTCTAAATTGGAACGTGTATGTGTGTGTCTGTTTGTCTGTATTTCACGCCTAATCCTCTGAACCGATTTTGATGAAATTTGGTACAGGGGCAGATTAGATTATGTTTCGTCACGTTAACTGAGATCCACGTGGGCGGAGCCACAGGCAAAAGCTAATGTATGATAAATTGTAAATGCGATTTATTTGAACTAAATTTCTGCAACATAATTGCTTGTCAAAAGACAATCGATATAGCTGTCTGTATGGTACATCAATCAGTCATTCAATTAGCCCACTGCAGTGGGCTGTGTGTTACATAAGGTTGACAATTAATTTTAATTAACGCTGCTATATTAATACAGTATTCTGATAATGGTTAATGAAAGTACTAGTTTTTGAAGTACGACCCATCTACTAGTGGTATAAATTTGAGTGCACAAATTGGTCACCACCACCCAATTGGGTACCACCGTGCACGATTGCGAAAAACACTCCATAGTAATCCAATCTCAGTTGGATTGCGTTCAGGGGTTAGCAAATGCATAGCCGGGCAGGAGGGATTGTGGTCGCAGCACTAGTGGAGCCGGTGGGTGTCACATGGTGCTGCGACGACAATCCTCTTTTGATGAAGCCGTCAAGCTGAATGCCACCATTGTTAACATAGTACGTGTATGTAAAAGTGATCCTCTTTCCTGACACTTTGCCTTCAGCGTACCATCAGGCGAGGTGAAGTCAAATAGACGTGTCCTATACATAGAGAATAATACTAATACGGAATCTAGAACCATCTTACGTGCTATGTTCAATTTGTATCTAGATCATTATCTTAGTATAATACAAGTATATTGTTTTTCACATAAAATGAATCAATCGAGATTCCTTTGGCAAAATAGCAGTCTTAATAGATCTTTATTAACACCTTGGCGTAAAGTGAGCATAGATAACTTAGTGGTTAAGGAGTAGGCCTTACGATCGAGAGGTCCCGGGTTCAAATCCTGGCCATTACACTACTGACGCGAACCGACTCTTGGCACAAGCAATTTAGCTTAGTTGGAGGGGTTAGAGGGAATAGTAGTAATTTCGAAAATTTCGGTTGCTAATATTCTTTTTAAACATAAAAAATAACAAAAATTTGGGTTAAGTCCTATGAAGTTTTAAAGTCTCAGGACCATTTGCGGAAATCCCGTGGATATTTCCCTAGGCAAATTGCCCTGCATCCAAATAGGGACACATAGCACATTTTTAATGAAAAAACTTTGCATTTCAATTAGTATCCTTTCAAAGACTGTAATTTTCCAACGTTAACGAGTTAAATTTTATCGAAAATTAATTGCGACATCTTCATTGAAAACTTTTCACTCAACTTCGATACGTACCTAAAATTTTCCTTCCACGAAACTTTGACAATACAGAGTGTATCTAAAACTCTCGGAGGGTGACTGAGTAGCTGTAACGTAGGAGTAAATCTTAAACAAATTTTCTCTTCAATCACCCGTTGAAACCTTCTACTGGATTGCCAAAATATTATTAAGAAAGTTCCCATCTCGTTCTGCTCTCAGTTTAATTATACCAAATCAATAAAGATGGAAAAGACTTACAATATTATTTGCTCGCTCCACGAGTTGAGGACACTTTAATTAGGTTTGGTTGTACGCGTATACTGGCGTGTGCGAGCGTACTAATAATATCTACTCCATCAAAATTACGCTTTGGATAACATTAGTGTAATTGGTAACTGATGTTATACTTATTATCTACGAAGTATGAGTTATATTGAAAATTTTGTGGGACTCGAGAATTATACTGCTTAAATAACGTGTTCTTTTGTGCCTATTTGTGATATCTCTTTGTGTCTGCTGTCCTAGTCCTACTATGACATTCTGGAACATGCTATATTGATTTTAAATTCATTGTCAAAAACTTAACAAGAATGTATGTTTGTATGTACGTTTATGTTATGTAAATGTTATGGATATTGAATTTAAATATGTACTTAGGTATATGTGAAATACAAAGTAATAAATATAAAATAAAAAAGTAAAATAATATATATATATATGTATATATATATTAATATATATATATATTAATATATATATACATATATATTAATATATATGTATATATATGTATATATACTTATATATAGTTTAAGCTTGACTACAGTAATAACTACTCATAAGTTATATTCGTTTAATTAAATATGTCCATCCAAAGGTTGCCTGGAAGAGATCGCTTGTAGCGATAAGGCCGCCATTTGTACATTTTTCATATGTTGTCCGTACATGTACTGTATTTCTTTGGTGTACAATAAAGATTTATCTTATCTTATCTTATCTTAACATTCCATTGAAACAAGATCACTTTTAACAGATTCTATCATGTCTCTTTAGATTATTCCTTTCTAGGAGATTGGTGGCTAACATTGCATCCATAAAATTGTACAATTTCTTTAATGATTTTTATCAAAAATATACGAAATTGCCAATAATAAACATTGTTATATAGCTTAATGGTTAAGAGTCTTCCTAACAAGTTAAATAGCTAAGCTGGATAGATGATGATGATACTAGTAATTGTGGTTTATTAATATTCCTTTCGAAACGAAAATAAACAGTTTTTGAAAATGATTTATTCATTTATTCATTTATTCATTCATAATTTGCGAAATATGGGTATAAATTGTACATTGATGTTGATTGTTGTTGTGGAAGTATCACCATATTCAACCATAGGTACGGCATGCAAATGATTGTTGATATTTTCATTAACAGGTTACGTATAACAATTATGTCAGGCATCAATATTTAAGATTATACAGTGTGTCTCATAGGTACATAATACAAATATCAAACAATAAATAAATCAGGGCATGTCAAACAAAAAATTAAATTTCAAATTTCATCAAATTCATAAATCAATGTCATATTCAAAAATATAGATTTCAGAAATTATGATTAATTACAATTTGTCAGTTAAAAAATCATTTATGGAGTAATACCCTTTTTCAACCAGTAGTTGCTTAACTTTACCTTTGAAGGTCTCCATGCTATGAATTTCTAGTATTGATTTAGGCAAATGATTATATATTCGTGGAGCCATGCAAAACATACTGCTATTAAATAAGGCTGATTTATTTGTTGGGATACATATTTTTAGGTTATGCCTTCTACTATTCAGTTTACAGTAGCTATTAATGTTATTTTTTACAAATAGCACAATATCGAGTATAAACAAACAAGGTAGTGTCAATATCTTTAATTCGATGAAGAACGGTTTACAACTGTCCGTCTTCTTGAGATTACATATTGCCCTGACGCATCTCTTTTGTGCCTTAAATATCGCCTCTTTCTCTGTAGAGTTGCCCCAAAATATAACACCATATTTCAAAAGGGGTACAACATGCCCGTGATATGCAGTTATGACTGTAAATCTGTTTTCTGTTTTTTTAAGCATATATAGTGCGTATGAATATTTATTAATTTGTGAGCACAATTTTTCTAAATGGGATTTCCAGTTTAACTGACAGTCAATGTTTATACCTAAAAATCGTGTAGTATCTACTTGTTCGATACTATGTCCTGAATAACGTACGTCAATATCGGTCAATTTGTTAACTTTTTGTCGAAATGTCATTAAATTAGTTTTGTCAAGATTGATTTTCAAATTATTAACTGTGAGCCAATTAATTACATTGCTCAAAGTATTATTAACTTCATTCTCTATATGAGATTTATCTTCACCTGTGAAGATGATTGTGCTATCGTCAGCAAATAGAATTGTTCTATAATGTGTTACTTGTGGTAGATCATTTATGTAAATGTTAAATAATAGCGGGCCTAATACGCTTCCCTGTGGTATTCCACAAATAACTTCTCTATAATCAGAAGAGCACTTTACAAGTATTTTCGTTGATGGACAGAGTCTAGTGGGGAGTTCCCGCACGTAAAAAAAAATAGTACTTACGCCTACGCCTGTAATCTCAAGCGTTTATATCGCTTCCAGAATCCTTTCCCTATCAGGTGAACCATTATATTTGTTTGATAAAAAGCCAATACCAGCAGATATAATTCTAACTGCTATAATATATTACGGTGAAAAAGTATCAACCCTAGCGGAGAAAAATTGCTGACTGCAATGCGTAACAATGCAAATACTTGTTATTGCTCGACGCATAAAATACATTGCCAATACTTAGATCCTCTTGGCGTATTTCAGATAACCTTTAAAGTTTACACTTTGAAACCCCGGGTATTATTTTCGATTGATTTCGTGGATTTTACAAGAGTGATTGCTGTCCGACCGCCTTTTTTATAACAAAAAAGAGAACTTATCCATACTTTGCGCACATTATGCTCACAAGCTCACCTGAGTACCATCCGATCTGGAATTCCACTCGCAAAGCTTTGCACTTTAAAACTCAAGGTTGACTTTCTCTTAATTTGAGGTACCTGAGCTTTTTGGGAGCGACTAATGTAAAAACTTACACTAGAGCCTTATAGTCAATTAGTTGGTGAACCGGCTTGCACTGGCTACCGGTCATGATATGGTTTCATACATCCTATTAAATAATGTCAGGTTACCGGTTACCGGTTCAGTCGCACATTAAATGAAACTATCAAAATAATTCTTTCGAAAACATTGATGGTAGGTATAGATAAAGAATTCACCAACCAATTCTTTTGAATAGTTGCAATAAAATTGCAGACCGGATGTTCACCATTTCGGTCCGATATTAGCAGAAGATTATCCTTTGAACCCACTTACGCTACGATTTCCTAGGTAACAAAGACTTTGGGACAAACCGATGTGACATATTTAATTAAAAGATCGGAACGAAGGAGTTAATGCAGAACAGTAATAAAATTGTACTTGACTATGAGTACATCATAAAACGGGAAAATCTGCTCTTTGGTAGTAAAGAGCAGATTGCAATCTGCTTCACTGCAGTTGGGTACAACTGCAGTGAAAATGAGGGTATGGAGTGATAAGATTCAGGGTGTACAAGACTATACTAAAATACG
Source organism: Eilema caniola (assembly GCA_949126895.1). Lineage (NCBI taxonomy): Eukaryota > Metazoa > Arthropoda > Insecta > Lepidoptera > Erebidae > Eilema > Eilema caniola. Next base: position 20,503,291 of record OX421472.1, read on the forward strand.
AATAGAAGAGAAGGCTCTGGTGCAGGATTTTTGTCAGGGACGAGACACTTGCGGAATTTTTCCTTACACGAAGCATAACTATTTATTAGTGTGCCGTCAGTGTAGTGTATATGTATAACACTACACTGATGGCACAGAAACTCTTTGTACTAACAGGGTCGGCAGCACGAGTGTGACTCCCTTCGTGTTGCACACGTCCATTGGCCACGGTAACACCTTTCTATCAAGTGGGCCGTGTGCTTGTCTGCCACCTAAATCTGCAAGATATAATATTAGTAAGATAAAGATTATTATGGTCAAAAACAGAATGGAAAATAATATATTATGCTAACGCCTATTTTTACCTGGGATAGGCAGGTAACAGCCCGCCATCTGTTTGTATTCTTACTTCATGAGCTTCCTAATATGAAATTATTAATGGCGACACGCCAATGTCGAGTGTACCAGAGCCATGTTAGCCACGTCAGTAAATTTGTTTCCGTGTGTCCGCCTCCCACGAGATTCAGGTGGATGATCAGGACATGTGGTTGGATTTTGGGGGCGTGACTTACGTGACATCTAATATATAAAATTCTCGTGTCACAGTTTTCGTTCCCAAACTCCTCCGAAACGGCTCGACCGATTCTCATGAAATTTTGTGGGCATATCGGGTAGGTCTGAGAATCGGCCAACATCTATTTTTCATACCCCGATTCGCGATAACCGACATCCACGCGGGCGGAGCCGCGGGCGACAGCTAGTATTTTATATGCATTGCAATCTCGCGAGATTGTGAATAACAACCTCGCGATATCTCGGAATTAGCGAGATGTATGTGATGACATGGTAGTTTTGTGTCTCCCAATATCCCTTTGTATGCTTAAATCTTTAAAACTACGCAACAAATTTTGATGCATTTTTTAATAGATAGAGTGATTGAAGAGGAAGGTTTATATGTATAATACATGTTTAATATAGTAGAGGGTGCAGCGGGAACGGGATCTGACGCCACGCGGGCGGAAAAATATTGGCGGTACGAAGTTCGCCAGGTCAGCTAGTATATTTATATACGTGTTATATTTGTGACATACTTTGGCGACGGTCATAAACGTCAGAATACGTCTCACTCTACTATACTCTATTCTAAAATACGCTGGCCAACAAATTGCCAACTTCACTAGAGGTGGTTCTCTATTTTTCAATATAATAAATGATTTAAACAAATTTTGTAACATACGAATTTAAGTACCGCGAGGTCTTCATTATGTCGAAGATTTTATTTACCTTGAGAAAATGAAATCGTTTGTTTTTGTTTCAGAAGAATCGTTTAAAACTTTTGAGCCAACAATTTCCTAAACAAGAACAGGTGTGGAGTGTGCGTCGCGAAGTTTGGCAATAATAATAAATAATAATAACAAGTTAGTGGTTGCCAAGTGTCCAAGTCAGAAGTTATATCTAAATATATAAAAGTGAAATACCATTCACTGGTTAATCACGAAATCTCAGAAACTATAACACCTACAAACTTGACAGGTAGGTTACTTATAGAGTGAACACTTCAGCTAAGAACAGATTTTACGAAACTTCATCCCTAAAACGCGGGTTGAAAGTTGTGTTGTTTGTTTAGTAGTTTGTATGACAGGCCGCATGTTTTTGAAGTAAGAGACATGAAATTTAAAACGTACGCTCTATAGATGGCGTGAAGGTATACTGATAATGTATCCTTAAAACTTCTTCTTGGGATTAAAACAGGGGATGGTAGTTTGTATGAGAAGTCTGACTCACCCACCGCGTATGAAGTCGCTAGCGGCCACTAGTTTATGTATAAAAAGTGTTAATGACAGTAGAGGAACGTCGTCATAAGCATTGGACCCTGCCCCCCGAGAAAAGTGTCATTTCATTGGCCGGCGTTTGATAGAATAGAATGACAAATGTATGGGATTTGATGTTTCTCACAGTCGTTAACGCCTGTCATAAACGTTAAATATCATACATTCTATTTTATCATTCTATTTACCAAACTCCAGCCAACGATAAGCCACTTGTGTATAGGGGCTGCCCTTATGGCATTAGAGGCCTGCACTATTCTTTTACCAAATATCTCTGGGATAAGCTAGCGTGGGTGGTTATTTTGGACCCGAACTGACTAAAACCCCAAGTCAATGATGAGGTTCCAAGAAGGAACATCTTTCGTCGAAGATAGGATTGCCACTGGTTTTATCTTTCGCGTCACGGCTGACCCGTGGTCCTCGAGATGGCCCCTTCCGGTCCTTTGACCATGGTGTCCTCACCTTGCCTCGGATGAAGGGCACTTATAAAACATAAAGATATTCAAAAAAGTAATTCAGGATGTTGCTGGGAAATCTCTAGTAAAAAATGAGCCTATAGACATGTTTACTTAACCTAATTACAATGTTTTGATTGAATAACTTAGTAGAGCTAGCAGTTCTTTTCAAGCTTGTTTTACATTCAAATATTCTATTATTAGCTACATATTAGCTTTTAAGGCCAAATTATCTAGCTGGGCATATCATAACATTTAAAACTATTTGAATGAAAAAATGCGTGAGATTAAGTCGCTCTAAGTCAACACAAGAAAACCTACATGACAATGTTTTTTTTTTTTAAAGGATTCCTATCGAGCTTTCTGGCAGTGTTTCTCAGTAGTTTTTGCCATATCACGCACTGCACGGTAGGGGAAGAAGTAATGACAATTCCAAACTAATTTATAATTTTACGGAATAAATGTTTTTTTTAATTTGAATTTGAAAAGCCAAGTTTTAGAGCTTGCCAAATTTAAATAAAAATTTTAATGCAATAATATAATTAATTTATAAATAATACCAGTTTGTCATAAAAACCTGTGTTCTGTATAAATAACGTTAACTTGCTGTTTCATAGTATAGCTAACTTTTAGGAATTTTACATTGGTAATTTAATTTAAATTTGCTTTTAATTTACTATTCTATACAATGTAGTATGTGATGACTAATGTAATGTTGTAATATTAAATTATTTACTCTCCGTTTTTAATCAACCGCAACAAAAAATAAAAACCGAAAAATAATATCCAAAAACGCGAAGCGTAGTCAACCCTTCATTCATTTCATGGCAGCTTCGCGTGTGAAGTACACACAAAAGTAGAGACTCAACAAAAAACATGCCGTTCATTTCGTGTAAACGCACCCTTAGGCTAAACTACTACATGAAAAGGCTCACTGTAGAGGCAAGAGACCGGACCTTCAAGGAGCCGGCTTAAGATATTGCTGTTATCGACCCTCCTTTGAGACTTCCTACTGAAGGAAATTTAATTTAATCGTATTTTCTTTTTTGCTAAACGATCTCTTTATATCTTGGTAGAATACGGAGTTTTGAATTTTCCAGCCAGAATTAGTAAGATTATTGAGGTAGCAGGCGAATCTAGTAGCGATATTTGGCCTTTTATTTAATGCTGGGGAATGATTTGTTTTAAGAAAGGGATTTTATTATTGGTTTGACAAACTTTGTGACGTGACGGTAGTGAACACAACTGCTACGCAGGGGGGGTGGGTTTGATTTCCGCTCAGTGCAAATATTTGTATGCATGAATATCATGGCATCCATGGCAGTCGTTACGGGTAATTGGAGCCCAAAAAAGTCCGACTAGTCTACTACGGAACTTCGAAATTGCCAATACCTTGTCCACAACGACCTTCGGGTCACAAGCCACGACATTGTTAGACAGAAAATCCGACCCTAACGTAGACCCCAACGTACTTACAACAGGTACTTAAAATAAAAACCACATTCGAATCGAAAATACTGTGTACACTGGATCACTAACGTTGAAAAAAGAACAAAAACAATCTTAAAACAACACAACAACCACAAAACTTCTAGCAATCATTCCAAGTTTTAAACCAAAGAATGGTGTTCGGACATTAATCTCGGTATTCGTACAGATTCAGTTCCAAAAGGCTGTTAGCAATTATCGTAAAAGGGAACTCTTTCGAAAATACCTCCTCCATTATTGCTTCTATTGTATCCTTTCATAGGTCAATTGCTCCGTCGGAATGGATTAAGCCACGATTGCACTTATCTTTGTTGAAGTATATTATTATGGAATATCTATACAGCCACTTAGAATTTTACCTCGAAATCTTTCTACATTTGATACACTGATTCCTACGAATTGAGATAAAACTATTTTCAATGGATACTATCAAATTAATTTTGTTTTATTTCTTTATTTACACTATTTTCGACATTGCAGTAGCTTTGGTTCATAGATTATTATACGTTTTGAACTAAAACTGCCTCGAATTCTTCTATAGACGATTATTGGTTTTGATCTGATACTAATGTGGATCTAGGCAATGGAATACGATTCATCTGAATTTTGTATCGACAAGATGGCTTTTGATCCATTAATGGATCGACACACGTATGTAAAGGATGGGATTGAATAATATGATCGAAACTTGCATCGATACAGTGCGTTACGATCCATTCTGATCCAGAATATTAATCGAAAGCACCTGAAACCAACAACCCTAGTATATAGGTCATTACAAATTAATAACTGTATTCCACATTCAATTGAAGTATCCGACATTGTGTTCACTTATCGTAGTTCAAAGTGCTCAACTGATTTCTGCCTCAAGTGATAGTTTACATGTGATTGATTTACTCAATTTGCTGTACTCGTATATAAGTTGAGGCTAAGTTCGCTTCGTCCCCTCGCGGCAACACTTAGAGCGGCATAACTCATCAGCGACAATCGGATTAGAGACGGCATCTAATCCCAAGGAATTTTGTTTTGGATACGTATTATTCTAGGAACATAACACATACATGTACGATATATAGATACAGACATAAATAGGTATCTGTATCGTGTCAACATACCAATTCACTAACAACTTGTGTTGTATTTAAGAGAGTATTCAATTAGAGAAGTACTACTACTACGAGTACATTTAATTCAATTACATCTCTTCAGGCATATGTATGTGCGTTCAGTATTAAAAGCCGCACTTACTGTGGGAAAAATTGCAATTCTCTTACGGCCGTCATTTAAAAAAAAGGTTATCACAATATCAAGGTTAAGATGCTTGCTGGCAGACGCAAGTTATTTGCTAGCTAGGAATTATAAAACTAAACCTTTCCACCCCAATACTGTTCCGACTTCTTTAGCAAAGTTGAACAAGGCTTCAGTCGTTACTTCAGATCTCATAAGATTATAAATATCAGCCATCTACTGTTTTCTTTAAATTAAGTATATGACCTGAGTAGATTAGATAAATCGTTATTGTACACCAAGAGAATCAATCAGAATCAGTCACAGTCACGTAGCTAAACTGGTTGCATGTGATCCTTACCTTTCAGCAGATGCAGCTGATTTCTTTAAATAGCTGCATCGCCTGAGATAAAAAGAAGCACACTAAACTTCTGTCTAACAAAATATCAATGGATAAAACCTGCATTTCTCACATTCCGCTACATACAATAGATTAAAAAGCTCTTAACTACCAACTCCCTGTTTCAAAGTTATCGGTTAGCCAACTGCAGCAAAACTTGCTCCACAGTGTTTCTTGCGAAACATAATAAATCTTTCTTACTGTCATTGATATTTAGCTCGTGCGAGGGATTCGAGCCACAATAGAAGGAGCCTCCGATAAATCATTTAGAAGTATTCTGTTTGCTTATACAAGTACGTTATATTATATGCCCGATTGCTGTAGACAAGATTAATCAATATCATTTTAAGTGATTTAGTGTGTTTGGCGTTTGTTTTGATCTATTTATATGAAAACTAGCTTTTACCCGCGGCTCCGCCCGCGTGGATGTCGGTTATCGCGACCAAACAAAGCCTATGCCCTTTCTCAAGGTCTAATGTAACGCTATATCTAATTTCATCAAAATCGGTTCAGTGGTTTAGGCATAAAAGACGGACAAACAAACAGACATTTTCTCATTTATTATAGTAGAATGAATGTGATAATATGAAATAAGCGCAAAACTCGAGAACGGCTCGACCGATTTGGCTAATCATTCTTCGCACTTTATTCAAGCTAGTTTGATATAAAATAAACGATTTTGGGGATTATGTCATGATAACGATTAAAGCATCAACTCATTAGTTCGAACCCCACTAACTGGCTCTAAGTGCAAACCTTATTGAAGGGGTAAATAAGAACCTCTCGATTATAAGACAAAGGATAAGCTATCCCTAAACCTGTTTTAAGTATTATTTACTAGCTGTTGCCCGCGGTTCCACTCGCGTGAATGTAGGTTATCGCTTAGTGTTAAGCCGACGCTATTGAGCATTTAATTCACCTCTCTACTTAACTTTGTCCTCGATCATTTTTATATCAATGATCGCTGCTCCGCTCCCTTGAGTAGTAGCGTAATGATATTTAAACCTATGTGTTATTCTGATGTAAGTATAAGCTATATTATTGTAACGTTAAATTAAAATTCATACAGGAGTTTTTACGTGAAAGAGTAACAAGCATCCATACATACATACATCCATACTCACAAACTTTGGCGTTTAAAATATACAAGCTGTTGCCCGCGGCTACGCCCGCGTGGATGTCGCATTTGTTGACATTAATGATCACTGCTCCGCTCCCTTGAGTAGTAGCGTAATGATATATAACCTATGTGTTATTCAGATGTATAAGCTATGTTATTGTAAAGTTTCATTAAAATCCATACTGGAGTTTTTACGTGAAAGAGTAACAAGCATCCATACATACATACATACATACTCACAAACTTTCGCATTTATAATATTAGTAGGATGTAGGATTCCGTGGTTTAGTATTTCATTGGAATATTTAATCTAACCACCACGTCGAAGTTATGAAAGTTCAGCCCCTCTAGACAAATTTTTTGACATGCGTTAACGACTGCCATTTACCTCAAATCCCATACATTCGTCATTCTATTCCACCAAACGCTTGCTAGCGAATTGCCACTTGTCTAAAGGGGCAGAATAGACTTGGTATCATATCAAAATTGCGGCATATCACAAAAAAAAAAACAAATGAGTTCCTATTTTTAAGTTAACAGACACTAACACAGTAACACTGTCAATAAAATGATTGTAACTCAAGTTTCTTTACTCGACTCGACATTTAATTATCAGTTTTATTTGTTTGGCTTGAATAAGAATGCAACTAAAGACATTTAACCCGATTCACAGTAATGTAGTTTCATCAAATCAAATCAAATCAAATCATCTTTATTTCACAGAATATGGTCACAGTATCAGGTTTTATAATATTCATAAGTACAGCACATTCTGCCGTGTGGCGTTGAAATAATAATATTGCGGAATACAACACAATCATAACTAATTACACTGTCATTAGGACTCCAGCTTGTCATATTAAAATAAAATTTACAATGTCACAATAATAATAATAAAAAGAATGGATCAGTGAAACGTCAAATAAAATGCAATAAAATTAAATTAAAATAAAATGAAATGAGATAAAATAGCCAATTGTTGAATAATCAATTTGAAAGAATTCCATTAAAAATTAAATTCAATCAATCGATATAAGAAAATAAAAAGAAAACTAAATTAAAATATAAATAAATAAGATCAAATTACAATAAAATACCCAATGTCGAAATCAAAATTCGAAAATTCAATTAATTAACCAATCATTCACTTTCAGCTGCTATTTCATCTCTTAAATATTCGTCCACTGCGTAGTAGCCCTTTTCGTTTAGGATTCCATATAATTTCCTGCGGAATGGGGCTCCTTCGAGTTCTTTTAACCAGTCTGGTAGATGATTATACAATATTATGCACATACTAAATGAGTTTCTTTTGCACAACTCTAAGGTCACCTTTGGGATGTGCAGTCTATTCCTATGCCTTGTTCGGCTGTTTTGCATGTCTCCCAATTTAATAAATAAGTGTGAATGTTTTTTGACAAAAATGCACATTTCCAATATGTACATGGTAGAGGGAGAATTTTATGTCACTTAAACAGTGGCTTGCAACTAGTTAGCCCATCTACCCCGTGCATTGCACGGATGCATTTCTTTTGGGCTACAAATGCCCTATCCGCTTCCACAGAGTTACCCCATATGACAATTCCATAGCGGAGTACCGAGGATACGTATGCATGATACGTTATCACTGCTGTATGTAAATTAACAATTTGTCTAATTCTACTGAGTACGTATACAAAACGATCAATTTTAGTCAGGATCTTATTGATGTGCGACTTCCAGTTACAAAACTTGTCCATTGAAATGCCCAGGAACGTACACTCGTCACAGTTGCTGATGATATTGTCCTTGTGGGTGATTTTAAGATCTGTTACTTTACTGTTATACGTTTGGAATTGCATTATGTTGGTTTTAGACGTGTTTATTTTTAAATTATTAATATCTAACCATGTATTCGCACTGTTTCGAGCTTCCCTTATCTTGAATTCGAGATCGTCGTTGTTTTTGCCTTTGACAATTAAAGTTGTGTCATCGGCGAAAAGTATACACTCTTGATTTACAGCTTTTGGGAGGTCATTTATATAGAGTAGGAACAGGAGAGGAGAGATCAGACTCCCCTGTGGTACACCGTAGCCATTATGCCGATAATCTGATCTGACTTTTTTTTTGTTGGTGTTGTTCCATTTATATTATTTTGTCCAATGTTTGGTCACGTACTACAGTTACCCCTTATTCTCCTTAAAGGGAATGCTCCTAATACGGTATTACCCCATTACGGGTGGAGACTATAATATTAGTACAATTTAATTTAAGTGAGCATTCCTTCACGAATGGTGTATTTGATGCAAGAAGTTCATTGCTAATACAATTCGTGAAAAAACAGTGCCCATGAGATTTTATTTTCAGATTATTGCCAAGTAAATGGTAAGTCAGAAAATCTCAAAACCGAGCTTGTATGAACAGTGTAATGATGGTAGGAGAAGGTTGTGAAGTCTGTAACGACGGAAACAGATGAGGGATTACAACCCGTAGTAAGTGAGATCTACAGACTCTACTTACCCCACCGAGGAAAACCCATATTAATGTATGTTTATGTAAATTATGTACATCATAATAGTTTTGATTAGTTCGATTAAAACCAGTTCTCATGTCGTTAGTGAAATTCTACTTATACATATAATCAAAGGGAGTTTAGTAAACAATTTCCATATTTTAAACAAAACAATTTCTATTTTTCAAGAGCAGAATTTTATAAATTGAATGTTACTATACAAATCAGAAACGTTAAAATTATTCCCCATAATATTAATCTCGATCAACCCTCAAATTATTCCAACGTTAATGTTAATGTTTGGTTTGATAGATTAAAGTCTAAGATCCCAAGCGGTGCGATCGCACCGCGAGTCTATTGTTTACCTATTGTGTCTATTATTTACTCACTTGACAGGTTAAATAGAAATTAAAGGTACTTTACTTTGTTAACCCGGTAGAGCAGAGATAAATAAAATTTTATTAAGAACTGTTTAACAACAATATAATCAGATTAGATGTACAATATATGATTATTAGGGCGTGGGGTTCAGCATCTCCAGTCGACAAAAGATTTAAATTTTGTGGATTTGAAACAGCCCGCGGTGCAAAGTTGGTGGTGAACACTTAGCTCTTCGCCGCCGAGGACTGGTGGAGCACGTGCCGCGCTGACGCTCTCTGGTCGCGTGGCCCGCTCTGACACACCTGAAAAACGCAAGCAAGCCTATCAGTATGTCGGACAGACATACTGCAAGTGCGGCGTGGCAGGCAGTAGGCAGGAGCAGGTGGTCAAGCTTCCCCAAGGCACGTGGTGCAAAAGTCACTACCGTAAAAGCCACGGCTCACAACATCGCAACAAAAGGAAAGGGTGCACAGAAACAATTTGACATGAAGGTATTGACACGAGGTCAGTGATCCCACGACCGCATGGGTCAATGTCCTTTTGACAAGCATGTGAAACAAACCGAAATAAGCCTTGCAACTATAATGCAAAAGCGTTTAATATAAAATAAAATATGATGGACACTGTTCACGTAAAAAACAGCATCCATCTCAGGGTTTTCACCCCGTTACATGCACACACAACGTGGCGTTAAAATATTCCATATATGACACTATATGGACATAATAAAATACGGCACACCATGCTCACGTAAAAAGCATGGTAATTGCCTGGGAGGAGCTTTGCATTAGCTACATGAAAACGACGTGGCACCGAAAATAAATTATTGCCCAATGAGTACAGAAGGTCTCAGGACTAAGCTTTGGTAGGATGCATCGTTTTCATGTCGCTATTGAGCCACCTGAAATAAAAAAGGAGATTAGCACACACTGCGTATAGCTATCAGTAATTCTCACCCAAGCCTTGGCAGAAGAAAGCTGATGTCCAGAGAAAAGGACTCGAATGAGGCTGCAGTGGCTTTTATAGCCTCCCCCAGACATCAGCCAGTGGGCGGGCCTACGTGACCAGCCTCCTGGTGATGATGGATATAGCGAAATTGCCTCTCCGGGGCTACATATTAGCACTAGTTTTACATCACCGGTGAACAGCAGCCATTAAAAGTGTATCGGGCTAATAGTATATCGCACACGGCCAGAGACAATCAAACGGTCAGAGACAAATGAAATGTACTGATAGAACGGCAGATTAAAAATGTAGCTAAAATATAATTTTTAGGTCGATACTAATCGACTAAATGTGTAAATAATCATTCAAACTACAATAGACGATTTGCATCGTTACACACCCCCTCCCGTAAGGTAGAGTTTCTGCTAACAGAAACTCGATACTGTGCTCAAGACTTCAGTCAATCTACGCTACACATCCTAACTAACTTACATGCATCATCATTCATACAACTCTTATATTGTGTAGCGGTTACCATCAAAGACTATGGTAAACACTTCCTATCAAACAGAGTTTCCAACATCCTAACCGTTGGAGACTCAACGCAGATCAACTGAAGGTGTTAAGTATTGTAAGATCAGCATAACTGTTCCCAATAGAAGAGAAATTGAGCAAAAAGACTACCAAGTAATTTCAACTATGAGACATGCAATAGGCTTATTTTTTTGTTTTTTTTTTACCCTGAGTTTGCAGAACCGCTCAGGAAAACAATGGTGAAACCATCAAAACAACACCCGGATGCTGGTTGAATGTCCCAGCACCAAGCAGAAAAAAAATCCCGTGGTCAATGGTTAGTAGCCATTGCCGGAGATAGTCCGTTGGTTGAATCGCCAACGCACACAACAACTATTGTACATTACAATAATCGTGGAAGAACATAAGTCCTTCAATAACCTGGTTACAAACCAATGGTTTGACAGAAGAAAATACATGTTGAAATTACGCAGTAGCGACGGTTAACAGGAATTGTAACAATACTAAGTCAACACGTAATATTGTGACAAAAGTTTTAAAAAATTTGAAGTTTGTATTACAACTTGCGCGGTGAATATGTAGGTAAATGACCAATAGTCACTAAGTCCACAATAACACAGAGATATGTGTTGGGATGTAACAACCTAACATTCACATTCACCAAAAACAAATGTTATAACATTATAAAATGATGTGTTATGTTGTAAACAATAACACAACGTTTAAAGTGACAACCGAACTGAATGTCAGTAAGAGTGGAACGTTTCGTTTCACACACTCAATGATCGTTTCGCTCAGAATTGAACTAAACGCATAAGGTGTCAGATCGGTCAACAACAAGTCGGACGTTTGACACATCTGACATAACGTCACAGACGAAAACAATTGTGTAAACATAACCATGTTTACACATATCAACAATAAAAAAAAACAAATTGAAAATAACAGGAATTTATTAAAAAGTACGGTATAACCATACACAATATGTATGCAAGGTAGAATAACCCGACCAATTTACAAGGTAAGGAAAAATTCTATTGAAATTGGAATAATTACCATGGACATTATTCCGGGAGTTATTGCATGGGAATGACCAGTTTGTAACTTTTTATAGGTAAACGGTGCCTCCCGATGACTCAACGCGGCTCTTCGTTGAGAGAGGAGAAAACTTGATTGGGGTGTACCTCAACATACAGTTTACCATTGGGTGAACACAAGAGATATAAATACTCGTGCACACATGCAGTAAACAAAAACAATTACCCACCTCATACAACAACAACAAGATCTTTACAATAGTACAATAGAATTAAAACTTTGGAAGGTTATTCTATTATGGAATTATTCCAGATAAAGTTTTTAACAACAAAATAAATTATCATATTTTAAAGGTTTTATGAATGTTTATTTTTATTTTTTGTTATTGAGATTTTTATTTATAGTAGTTACTTTAGATATTATTCTTTGTAATTAATAAGTTTAATATCTTTGATGTGCCAATCACCCAAAGATTTACCAGACATATCAACCAGTTCATACACTAAGGGGGATTTCTTTGATAAAATCTTACATTTAATAAATTTGGGAGCCAGTTTTTTGCTAAAATACTTGTCTTTATCACTGAGATAAAAAGTTCTCCTCCAGACTATATCACCAACCTTAAATTCAGCCAGTTTTCTACGGAGGTTGTAAGACTGACAGTTCCTACTGTGGGCAATTGCCAAAGCAGCCTGTACCTTATCAAAAATTGATGACAAATAGCCAAGATTTTCAGCATAACAGTCACGGGGCTCAAAGATAAGGGAGTTATCAAATTTTTCACCATAGGATGAACCATTAGTGACAAGTTCACGACCATAAACTAAAAAGGAAGGTGTAAAACCTGTAACCTCATTAACAGAACTATTAATAGCAAACTGTATCTTAGGGATTAAAACATCCCAAATTCTATGGTCGTTATCAATAAAGGTTGATAATGACTGTATAATAGTGCGGTTGTAGCGCTCTACAGTATTAGACTGGGGGCAATAAAGAGGTGTATAATGCAAGTTAGGTATTCTGTATTTAGCTAACAAATTTTTAAGTGTGGCACTAACAAATTGTTTGCCATTATCTAATACTATGGTAGATGGAATACCATGAACTAAAAATACATTTTCCTCAAGAATTCTGGAAATAATCTCAGCTGTGGCTCTCTTTATGGGAAAAAGTAAGCAATACTTAGAGAAACAGCATGTGACCACAAAGATATAGGAATTTTGTTTTCTAGTTGTTGGTAAGGGGCCAACTAGATCAACACTGATAACTTGAAAGGGACGGTGGCAAGTTTTGGGTTTACCCATATGACCAAGTGTTGCATGATTCTGGTGCTTATGTGATATGCAAGTATCGCACGAGTTAACAAATTTCGCCACATCTGAGTACATTCCAGGCCAGTAGTAGTTAAGAGCTAGACGCTTATAGGTCTTGAAAATGCCTAAATGACCAGAAGTAGGTTGGGAATGATTATCTGTCAAGATTTGAGAATGACCTTCCATGGGAATTACTTCCTTCCACTCGAAATCTCGTGTCAAAGGATTTAGGCTTTTCTTAAAGCGATACAACTTATTGTCATTGACCTGGTAGTCCATAAAGGAAGCAGGAGATGACTGGCAACCATTAAAAATTTTTAAATACCAACTATCTGAAGTATTAGGTACAAAACTAGTAGACAAATTAGAATCGTTAGTTATTAACGACACGGGAACAGAACGTGAAAGAAAATCAGGAACAACATTATCAGAACCACGACGGTGTTTAATTTCAAAATTAAAACCAGACAACCTCACACCCCAGCGGGCTAGGCGACCAGTAGGGTTATTTAAATTCAGGAACCATTTCAGAGCAGCATGATCTGTAAAAATAACAAATTTTTGACCATTTTCTATATAGCATCGCCAGTGTTCAACAGCTGATAAAACTGCGAGAGCCCCACGTTGGGCGCCATTGAAACGTTAATGTTTGGTTTGATAGATTAAAGTCTAAGATCCCAAGCGGTGCGATCGCACCGCGAGTCTATTGTTTACCTATTGTGTCTATTATTTACTCACTTGACAGGTTAAATAGAAATTAAAGGTACTTTACTTTGTTAACCCGGTAGAGCAGAGATAAATAAAATTTTATTAAGAACTGTTTAACAACAATATAATCAGATTAGATGTACAATATATGATTATTAGGGCGTGGGGTTCAGCATCTCCAGTCGACAAAAGATTTAAATTTTGTGGATTTGAAACAGCCCGCGGTGCAAAGTTGGTGGTGAACACTTAGCTCTTCGCCGCCGAGGACTGGTGGAGCACGTGCCGCGCTGACGCTCTCTGGTCGCGTGGCCCGCTCTGACACACCTGAAAAACGCAAGCAAGCCTATCAGTATGTCGGACAGACATACTGCAAGTGCGGCGTGGCAGGCAGTAGGCAGGAGCAGGTGGTCAAGCTTCCCCAAGGCACGTGGTGCAAAAGTCACTACCGTAAAAGCCACGGCTCACAACATCGCAACAAAAGGAAAGGGTGCACAGAAACAATTTGACATGAAGGTATTGACACGAGGTCAGTGATCCCACGACCGCATGGGTCAATGTCCTTTTGACAAGCATGTGAAACAAACCGAAATAAGCCTTGCAACTATAATGCAAAAGCGTTTAATATAAAATAAAATATGATGGACACTGTTCACGTAAAAAACAGCATCCATCTCAGGGTTTTCACCCCGTTACATGCACACACAACGTGGCGTTAAAATATTCCATATATGACACTATATGGACATAATAAAATACGGCACACCATGCTCACGTAAAAAGCATGGTAATTGCCTGGGAGGAGCTTTGCATTAGCTACATGAAAACGACGTGGCACCGAAAATAAATTATTGCCCAATGAGTACAGAAGGTCTCAGGACTAAGCTTTGGTAGGATGCATCGTTTTCATGTCGCTATTGAGCCACCTGAAATAAAAAAGGAGATTAGCACACACTGCGTATAGCTATCAGTAATTCTCACCCAAGCCTTGGCAGAAGAAAGCTGATGTCCAGAGAAAAGGACTCGAATGAGGCTGCAGTGGCTTTTATAGCCTCCCCCAGACATCAGCCAGTGGGCGGGCCTACGTGACCAGCCTCCTGGTGATGATGGATATAGCGAAATTGCCTCTCCGGGGCTACATATTAGCACTAGTTTTACATCACCGGTGAACAGCAGCCATTAAAAGTGTATCGGGCTAATAGTATATCGCACACGGCCAGAGACAATCAAACGGTCAGAGACAAATGAAATGTACTGATAGAACGGCAGATTAAAAATGTAGCTAAAATATAATTTTTAGGTCGATACTAATCGACTAAATGTGTAAATAATCATTCAAACTACAATAGACGATTTGCATCGTTACACACCCCCTCCCGTAAGGTAGAGTTTCTGCTAACAGAAACTCGATACTGTGCTCAAGACTTCAGTCAATCTACGCTACACATCCTAACTAACTTACATGCATCATCATTCATACAACTCTTATATTGTGTAGCGGTTACCATCAAAGACTATGGTAAACACTTCCTATCAAACAGAGTTTCCAACATCCTAACCGTTGGAGACTCAACGCAGATCAACTGAAGGTGTTAAGTATTGTAAGATCAGCATAACTGTTCCCAATAGAAGAGAAATTGAGCAAAAAGACTACCAAGTAATTTCAACTATGAGACATGCAATAGGCTTATTTTTTTGTTTTTTTTTTACCCTGAGTTTGCAGAACCGCTCAGGAAAACAATGGTGAAACCATCAAAACAACACCCGGATGCTGGTTGAATGTCCCAGCACCAAGCAGAAAAAAAATCCCGTGGTCAATGGTTAGTAGCCATTGCCGGAGATAGTCCGTTGGTTGAATCGCCAACGCACACAACAACTATTGTACATTACAATAATCGTGGAAGAACATAAGTCCTTCAATAACCTGGTTACAAACCAATGGTTTGACAGAAGAAAATACATGTTGAAATTACGCAGTAGCGACGGTTAACAGGAATTGTAACAATACTAAGTCAACACGTAATATTGTGACAAAAGTTTTAAAAAATTTGAAGTTTGTATTACAACTTGCGCGGTGAATATGTAGGTAAATGACCAATAGTCACTAAGTCCACAATAACACAGAGATATGTGTTGGGATGTAACAACCTAACATTCACATTCACCAAAAACAAATGTTATAACATTATAAAATGATGTGTTATGTTGTAAACAATAACACAACGTTTAAAGTGACAACCGAACTGAATGTCAGTAAGAGTGGAACGTTTCGTTTCACACACTCAATGATCGTTTCGCTCAGAATTGAACTAAACGCATAAGGTGTCAGATCGGTCAACAACAAGTCGGACGTTTGACAGATCTGACATAACGTCACAGACGAAAACAATTGTGTAAACATAACCATGTTTACACATATCAACAATAAAAAAAAACAAATTGAAAATAACAGGAATTTATTAAAAAGTACGGTATAACCATACACAATATGTATGCAAGGTAGAATAACCCGACCAATTTACAAGGTAAGGAAAAATTCTATTGAAATTGGAATAATTACCATGGACATTATTCCGGGAGTTATTGCATGGGAATGACCAGTTTGTAACTTTTTATAGGTAAACGGTGCCTCCCGATGACTCAACGCGGCTCTTCGTTGAGAGAGGAGAAAACTTGATTGGGGTGTACCTCAACATACAGTTTACCATTGGGTGAACACAAGAGATATAAATACTCGTGCACACATGCAGTAAACAAAAACAATTACCCACCTCATACAACAACAACAAGATCTTTACAATAGTACAATAGAATTAAAACTTTGGAAGGTTATTCTATTATGGAATTATTCCAGATAAAGTTTTTAACAACAAAATAAATTATCATATTTTAAAGGTTTTATGAATGTTTATTTTTATTTTTTGTTATTGAGATTTTTATTTATAGTAGTTACTTTAGATATTATTCTTTGTAATTAATAAGTTTAATATCTTTGATGTGCCAATCACCCAAAGATTTACCAGACATATCAACCAGTTCATACACTAAGGGGGATTTCTTTGATAAAATCTTACATTTAATAAATTTGGGAGCCAGTTTTTTGCTAAAATACTTGTCTTTATCACTGAGATAAAAAGTTCTCCTCCAGACTATATCACCAACCTTAAATTCAGCCAGTTTTCTACGGAGGTTGTAAGACTGACAGTTCCTACTGTGGGCAATTGCCAAAGCAGCCTGTACCTTATCAAAAATTGATGACAAATAGCCAAGATTTTCAGCATAACAGTCACGGGGCTCAAAGATAAGGGAGTTATCAAATTTTTCACCATAGGATGAACCATTAGTGACAAGTTCACGACCATAAACTAAAAAGGAAGGTGTAAAACCTGTAACCTCATTAACAGAACTATTAATAGCAAACTGTATCTTAGGGATTAAAACATCCCAAATTCTATGGTCGTTATCAATAAAGGTTGATAATGACTGTATAATAGTGCGGTTGTAGCGCTCTACAGTATTAGACTGGGGGCAATAAAGAGGTGTATAATGCAAGTTAGGTATTCTGTATTTAGCTAACAAATTTTTAAGTGTGGCACTAACAAATTGTTTGCCATTATCTAATACTATGGTAGATGGAATACCATGAACTAAAAATACATTTTCCTCAAGAATTCTGGAAATAATCTCAGCTGTGGCTCTCTTTATGGGAAAAAGTAAGCAATACTTAGAGAAACAGCATGTGACCACAAAGATATAGGAATTTTGTTTTCTAGTTGTTGGTAAGGGGCCAACTAGATCAACACTGATAACTTGAAAGGGACGGTGGCAAGTTTTGGGTTTACCCATATGACCAAGTGTTGCATGATTCTGGTGCTTATGTGATATGCAAGTATCGCACGAGTTAACAAATTTCGCCACATCTGAGTACATTCCAGGCCAGTAGTAGTTAAGAGCTAGACGCTTATAGGTCTTGAAAATGCCTAAATGACCAGAAGTAGGTTGGGAATGATTATCTGTCAAGATTTGAGAATGACCTTCCATGGGAATTACTTCCTTCCACTCGAAATCTCGTGTCAAAGGATTTAGGCTTTTCTTAAAGCGATACAACTTATTGTCATTGACCTGGTAGTCCATAAAGGAAGCAGGAGATGACTGGCAACCATTAAAAATTTTTAAATACCAACTATCTGAAGTATTAGGTACAAAACTAGTAGACAAATTAGAATCGTTAGTTATTAACGACACGGGAACAGAACGTGAAAGAAAATCAGGAACAACATTATCAGAACCACGACGGTGTTTAATTTCAAAATTAAAACCAGACAACCTCACACCCCAGCGGGCTAGGCGACCAGTAGGGTTATTTAAATTCAGGAACCATTTCAGAGCAGCATGATCTGTAAAAATAACAAATTTTTGACCATTTTCTATATAGCATCGCCAGTGTTCAACAGCTGATAAAACTGCGAGAGCCCCACGTTGGGCGCCATTGAAACGTTAATGTTTGGTTTGATAGATTAAAGTCTAAGATCCCAAGCGGTGCGATCGCACCGCGAGTCTATTGTTTACCTATTGTGTCTATTATTTACTCACTTGACAGGTTAAATAGAAATTAAAGGTACTTTACTTTGTTAACCCGGTAGAGCAGAGATAAATAAAATTTTATTAAGAACTGTTTAACAACAATATAATCAGATTAGATGTACAATATATGATTATTAGGGCGTGGGGTTCAGCATCTCCAGTCGACAAAAGATTTAAATTTTGTGGATTTGAAACAGCCCGCGGTGCAAAGTTGGTGGTGAACACTTAGCTCTTCGCCGCCGAGGACTGGTGGAGCACGTGCCGCGCTGACGCTCTCTGGTCGCGTGGCCCGCTCTGACACACCTGAAAAACGCAAGCAAGCCTATCAGTATGTCGGACAGACATACTGCAAGTGCGGCGTGGCAGGCAGTAGGCAGGAGCAGGTGGTCAAGCTTCCCCAAGGCACGTGGTGCAAAAGTCACTACCGTAAAAGCCACGGCTCACAACATCGCAACAAAAGGAAAGGGTGCACAGAAACAATTTGACATGAAGGTATTGACACGAGGTCAGTGATCCCACGACCGCATGGGTCAATGTCCTTTTGACAAGCATGTGAAACAAACCGAAATAAGCCTTGCAACTATAATGCAAAAGCGTTTAATATAAAATAAAATATGATGGACACTGTTCACGTAAAAAACAGCATCCATCTCAGGGTTTTCACCCCGTTACATGCACACACAACGTGGCGTTAAAATATTCCATATATGACACTATATGGACATAATAAAATACGGCACACCATGCTCACGTAAAAAGCATGGTAATTGCCTGGGAGGAGCTTTGCATTAGCTACATGAAAACGACGTGGCACCGAAAATAAATTATTGCCCAATGAGTACAGAAGGTCTCAGGACTAAGCTTTGGTAGGATGCATCGTTTTCATGTCGCTATTGAGCCACCTGAAATAAAAAAGGAGATTAGCACACACTGCGTATAGCTATCAGTAATTCTCACCCAAGCCTTGGCAGAAGAAAGCTGATGTCCAGAGAAAAGGACTCGAATGAGGCTGCAGTGGCTTTTATAGCCTCCCCCAGACATCAGCCAGTGGGCGGGCCTACGTGACCAGCCTCCTGGTGATGATGGATATAGCGAAATTGCCTCTCCGGGGCTACATATTAGCACTAGTTTTACATCACCGGTGAACAGCAGCCATTAAAAGTGTATCGGGCTAATAGTATATCGCACACGGCCAGAGACAATCAAACGGTCAGAGACAAATGAAATGTACTGATAGAACGGCAGATTAAAAATGTAGCTAAAATATAATTTTTAGGTCGATACTAATCGACTAAATGTGTAAATAATAATTCAAACTACAATAGACGATTTGCATCGTTACATCGAAGATAAAAATCCGAACAAAAAAGAAAAAGAAATTACCGCGGAGAAATATCTTTAAACTTTTTTTATAACGCCAAGGGTAGTCATTGGTATAAAATGAAAAGGACACCCCGTTACGATTTCCATTAACAGGGAATAGGAATGCGTCGAAGGCCCCGGGCACCAATAAATCAATCTGAGAGGAGACAGACCGCACCCGAATTGCTCTCAAAATATACAGTATTAAATTTTGTAGGCTACACTTAGACCATAAATACTATATAGGCACATTCTGCTAACAAAATGCATCGTGAAAACGGCGTGAAAAACGCTTTTTATGTGACTAAGCTAATTTCAATATTGTCCTATAAACTTGTAATGAGATATATGTATCTCTCAACTTATACTTAAGTTGTAGCCATTTTTACGTTGCGTTGAAATGCCACTTGCTGCTAGCAGGTATGGAGTTTGTATACAGTCTAAAAGACAACATCACTTCACTGCTTAGCTTGAAACCAGTTTATACGCTTTCGTGGACTGTACAATTACATCACACACCTAGGCACAAGATACACGTTGCTGGATTATCGTAAGTGAAGTATGGAAGTGGGAACTTCACGTACCACCTAGATAAGGGCAGAAACTCGTAAAGAATGTAAACGATTAATATAAGAAGTAACAAGTCCTGTCCGTTTATTTCACTGGAAATTGTTTTTACCTCAGAGTTCAGTCTAACTGCAGGTGTGACTGCCAATGGAAATTTTTATGAAGATTATTAATACAGGAATTTATTTTTTTTACGCCACAGTTTATGAGAGTTTATGAGTAAGCTTTTAGTTTAAAGGTTCTTGTAATTTGTCAATATTTACGTATTTTACAGAGATAATATCCATCTCCATATTGTACTCAACGGGCCTCTCGTGAGTGAGCGAACTCTGTTATGAAACACGGGTTCGTCCACTGCTTGATTGGCTCACGCCCATTTGTACATGGGGTTTGCACACTTTCCTGCCCTGAGGATAAGGTGGACTGTAACTATTGCAAAGCGAGAGCAGGAAAGCGAGTTTCAACGTGTGTCTATAACAATAGTTAAACCAGCCAGGAAGGCCAGGTTCCGAATTGGTACTGAAGGGGATCCCATTAAATAAAACAATTTTATTCTAAGGAATAAAACCGTCCTAAATTTAAAGGCCCGTTCAGGTTGCAGATCTGAGCGGAGCTCAAACAAAGATTTGCTTGGCGACTCGGCTAGGAATGTCGCAATGTTGAAAAAGTCGCCTGTGCTTTTATATTGCTACGCCCGGCGCTTGGCCACTTCAATATATAGCCAAATTTCCATAGGAGTGAGCGAGACGGCACTATAGAAAGAGACAGCATGCCTTGACGTCACTGTTCTAGAAGGAATCGAAAGAATAGAACGAGACGTCAGGCTAAAAAGAGACACAACCTTCCAGAAAGTTCCTGTCTTTTTCAGAACGTTCCTGTCTTTTCTCGATCTTTCGCTACTCGGCCGCGCCCGATATAAAAGGCGAGCTAACAGCCTCCGCTCAAGTTAGTCTACGACTAGTATTCGAAGCGATCATAGCGATAGTGTGCGAAGCGATACAGTGCGATTATACAAGTGACTGTGTACTGTGTAAGGAAGAGTTTTCGTAGTTCTACGCGCTTTGCTATAATTGAAGTGCAGCTGAATAAAATCTGTCTACAACGGTTATTTTAGCATTTTCTATTTAAACCGGCCCCCACGCTCGTAACAATATTAATATGTTTTACCCTGTTGTGGGCCGCTTAAAATCAATACGATTTGTCTTTATTTTGCACAATAATTTTTACCTTACATGATAGTGAATTATTACAATTTCCTTACAATTAGCAACATATCTGTGCTATTTACTATTTACAATGTTGTGCAATATTATTATCTGTTTATTTATTATGAATCATGTTACAGAAATTACATATTTATTCTACAATTAACGTGCTGGCGTCTATGGTTGTAGTTTAATTGACATTTATTTATAACTTATAAGACTGCGGTACATAAATTAACTGTTAAGTGCTAGCCACTGTTTTCTATTATTAATATAAATATTTTTTATACAGATATTAATTTACAACCTAAATTAACAAATTAATGACATCGATATAACAAAAAGATTTTCACAAATTCGGAAGCCCCTCCACTGTTCGTAGTGGGCGTGGTCGATCATACAATATCCAATCAGAGTTCGTTTTGGGCTAACACTAACACGATTTTTAACTATTTGGTTTCTTTTGATACACTAATCACCTTTTTAATCAAAACACAATGTTTATATTAAATTTAAGTCTTCAGGCTTTCACGGCCGGCGTTGCATGTAGAATATACTGCTTCCGGGCTGTTTGGCCGTGGTCTATGTGAAACTTGTATTCCAGACGTTTCGTCGATCACTGCGGTCGACATCTTCAGTGGCGCAGGTCCGGGCGACGACGACTTCGGAGACCTTGCCTCGTCGGCGGCTGAGTTGCGACTGATGCGAAGTCTTGAATCACTGGCGCATTTATAGGCACGGTCGGAGGGGGGAATATTAAATTGTCTGTTTGTTATGAATATATGTACATCGAAATCGTCTGTCTGTTGCGAACACATATCAAAACAAACTGAAGTTAACCTTTACATTTTTACATTGCGTTACATTGGTAGCTTAATGATTAAGGGGTCGGCCTTACTATCAAGACGTCCCAGGTTCGAATCCTGGCCTATTGGCCAGGATTCGAACCTGGGACGTCTTGATAGTAAGGCCGTAAACCCACTCCTAGCACAAGCAATTTAGCTTATTTGGAGGGGTTACAGGGAATATTAGTAATTTCAATGAGATCGGTTGTTAATATACTTTTTACAAAAAAATGAATTGACAAGATCCTAAGGATTCGTATGCTCGCAAACTTTATACAGATATTGTAAAGTACAGTCAGCGAACGATCTTGACAGCATCCAAAACCAAGGTAATAAGAGCAAATCAACCTATATGTCGCATGACAACCTCACCTTCGGCCTAGCACTACGACCCAGAGACCGCGTGCGGTTTAGTCGGTTCGAGTCCGACATAACCTCCCCCTCCGGCTCCGGAGGGATGGGTATCCGTGGGGATTACCCGCACGTAAAAAAAAAAATACACAGTTATTTTACAACTATGTTATAGTATAGAAGTATAGATGCTATATTGGAGGAGCTCCACCACCTAGACTGGCAGGTGAAGTTTTTATGAGCCCCTAAGGCTCCCATACACCCATGTTGTATATGTATAAAGATACAATTTGGTCAAAATATTATACTTTTCCTTGTTTTTCACAAAACATAGTAGGTAATCAGTTGAGCAAATGGCGGTCAAAGACGAAGGGTTCCCCTTGTTTGTGTGTGTGTACTTTATGTTATAAATGTCCCAACGTATAACATGTCTGAGTACCTATATAGTGAGACTATATATGATATGGATACCACTTCAAACACAATGAGGGAACATAGTGAAATTACAAATAACAAATTGCTGTAAATTTCGAGACTTTCTTTCTGCTATTTCATTATGAAGAGTAGAAGTTTATAATCGATTTAAATAGATAATAATTAATTGACCTATGCGGGGTTTGAATCCGCGACCTGTGCATTACAGGGGCAATGCTTGTAACACTAAGCAACCAGACCTCACCCTAACCAATTCAAGGTCTTTGAGGCGACAGTGGAGCCGTCTGCCGATATTCTTACGAACTATGAGAACCAATGAATGATATTACACTCGAGAGCAATGAATCCGGGTCACTCAAAGAATCCAAAAAATCTCGGAAAGTAAGAATGCTAGGTTAATGCAATAAAGTATTAAAACTTCTTAGTTATTGTAAAGTTATATCATAAAAAAAACAAATTTGAAAAGGGAACACTGTCGAAGATGGAACTACGAAATTACAGGATTTGTTTTTGCTTTTGTTTGTAATCTGTCATTTATGTTGGTACATAAACCAGGTTGATAGTGCTCAATATTCATTATTCAAGCTGAAATCATGTCGCTTACACTTGAAGAATGCACCAGAATACTTACATTGGTGGAAACCGGCCGGAGTCAGCGCGATACAGCCAGGACTGTCGGTGTGTCGCTGTCAACAGTACAAAGAGTTCTCCGACGTTACGAAGAAACTGGTTCTAACCTACGCAGACCAGGAACGGGCAGAACTAGGTGTACCACAGCACGAGAAGACCGATACTTGGTGAACACCATGCTTCGAAATCGCTTTCTCACAGGAACTGAACTCACAAATCAGTTTCGACGCCTCGGAGGAAGTAACCCAAGTGCATGGACAGTAAGACGTCGGCTTGCTGAATCTAACTTAAAACCCCTTAGACCTGCAAACGGCCCTAAACTGGAGCGTGGCCATCGTATTTCAAGACTAAGATATGCCCAGAACCACGTAAATTGGAGTATTGAAGATTGGTCGAAAGTTATGTTCTCCGACGAATCAAAATTTATGCTCTACAAGCACGATGGAAGCCACAGAGTGTATAGAAGACCAGGGGAAAGATTCAAGCAAGCATGCATCGAAGAAAAAGTAGCCTACGGTGGTGGGTCTGTACTTGTGTGGGCCGGAATTTCCTCTGAAAGTCGCACAGAGCTGGTGATCATAGAAAACGGCTCTTTAACTAGCGTAAGATATGTGGAAGAAATCCTCAACGAACACGTTGGTCCATTTATGGTCAATTTGGGTGAGGATGCTATATTTATGCATGACAATGCCCGACCTCATACAGGTAGGATTGTGAATGACTACCTTCAAGAGATGAACATTACTTGTATGGAGTGGCCAGCGCGCAGCCCGGATATCAACCCGATCGAGCATGCTTGGGACGAGCTAGGGAGATGCGTAAAACAACGAAACCCTCCCCCAATCACGCTTCCTGAGCTCAAAATTGCTCTCACAGAGGAATGGGAGAATATTCCCCAAAATCGTATAAGGAACTTGGTGTACAGCATGCCAAACCGCGTAAACGCAGTAATGGAAGCACGAGGAGGTAATACGAAGTATTGAAATTCAAGAAAATCGTCATAAAGTTCAAAAATTTCATGTTTCCTATTTTTGTTTTAAGGAGAGATCAGCAGTTTTTTTTCTTTATGTAATTTTGTGTAAATAAAATGTATGGTGACTCATATTTTTTTAACTTTCATTTAAGGAGTATTAAATTGTCTATTAAATACAATTTATTGAATTAACCTAGCATTCTTACTTTCCGAGATTTTTTGGATTCTTTGAGTGACCCGGATTCATTGCTCTCGAGTGTATTTCAAAAATTTTTAAACATTGATTTTTGACTACTCCGTCTATAAAATTTGAATAAATTTTTTAAGCATTTTTCATGCTAAATATTAAAATCGATTCAAATAGAAATATCGAATCGGTTTAGGGGGGTTGAACCCCTCGATCTTTGAATATCTGGCATGAAAAATGCTTAAAAAATTAATTCAAAAAGAGTAGAAATTTATTATTTTTGTATGCATCAGCCTGCGAGAGAGATTAGCTTGGGCCCAAAGCTCTTGGAAGAGACTGAAACATGTCCTAAAGGAGTAAGTACTTCATAAAATGTAAATTATCGCATAAAATATTATGACTATGAAATGTTACTATACACTATACTACGTTACTTACTAGATAGGTACAGTTAATATTCGATCGATTATGACGAGCAAATTACTCAAAATGATCTTAAAGTCTTGATTTTCTCCCCTTCATGTTGATTGATTGTTCTGATATTTGACACACACCTTTAGGTAGCCTAGTGGACTGCTGAGACGAGGTCTCGGGTTCGAGCCCAGGTTCTCCATGGAACACACCAATGACTTTTCTATGCTTTTCGAAGTTATGTGTGTATTTATCGCAGGTTTATAAGTGCCCGGTTAATGGCTCGCCACCTATTACATTGGGACCTAAACATAAAACTGGCGAAATGTGGGTGCTAGCACCTCTGCCTACCCCTTCGGGGATAAAGGCGTGAGTTTATGTATGTATGTAATAAAAAGATTTGAATCATTAAAATAGGTTGATTTGCTCTTATTACCTTGGTTTTGGATGCTGTCAAGATCGTTCGCTGACTGTACTTTACAATATCTGTATAAAGTTTGCGAGCATACGAATCCTTAGGATCTTGTCAATTCATTTTTTTGTAAAAAGTATATTAACAACCGATCTCATTGAAATTACTAATATTCCCTGTAACCCCTCCAAATAAGCTAAATTGCTTGTGCTAGGAGTGGGTTTACGGCCTTACTATCAAGACGTCCCAGGTTCGAATCCTGGCCAATAGGCCACATTTCGCCAGTTTTATGTTTAGGTCCCAATGTAATAGGTGGCGAGCCATTAACCGGGCACTTATAAACCTGCGATAAATACACACATAACTTCGAAAAGCATAGAAAAGTCATTGGTGTGTTCCATGGAGAACCTGGGCTCGAACCCGAGACCTCGTCTCAGCAGTCCACTAGGCTACCTAAAGGTGTGTGTCAAATATCAGAACAATCAATCAACATGAAGGGGAGAAAATCAAGACTTTAAGATCATTTTGAGTAATTTGCTCGTCATAATCGATCGAATATTAACTGTACCTATCTAGTAAGTAACGTAGTATAGTGTATAGTAACATTTCATAGTCATAATATTTTATGCGATAATTTACATTTTATGAAGTACTTACTCCTTTAGGACATGTTTCAGTCTCTTCCAAGAGCTTTGGGCCCAAGCTAATCTCTCTCGCAGGCTGATGCATACAAAAATAATAAATTTCTACTCTTTTTGAATTAATTTTTTAAGCATTTTTCATGCCAGATATTCAAAGATCGAGGGGTTCAACCCCCCTAAACCGATTCGATATTTCTATTTGAATCGATTTTAATATTTAGCATGAAAAATGCTTAAAAAATTTATTCAAATTTTATAGACGGAGTAGTCAAAAATCAATGTTTAAAAATTTTTGAAATACACTCGAGAGCAATGAATCCGGGTCACTCAAAGAATCCAAAAAATCTCGGAAAGTAAGAATGCTAGGTTAATTCAATAAATTGTATTTAATAGACAATTTAATACTCCTTAAATGAAAGTTAAAAAAATATGAGTCACCATACATTTTATTTACACAAAATTACATAAAGAAAAAAAACTGCTGATCTCTCCTTAAAACAAAAATAGGAAACATGAAATTTTTGAACTTTATGACGATTTTCTTGAATTTCAATACTTCGTATTACCTCCTCGTGCTTCCATTACTGCGTTTACGCGGTTTGGCATGCTGTACACCAAGTTCCTTATACGATTTTGGGGAATATTCTCCCATTCCTCTGTGAGAGCAATTTTGAGCTCAGGAAGCGTGATTGGGGGAGGGTTTCGTTGTTTTACGCATCTCCCTAGCTCGTCCCAAGCATGCTCGATCGGGTTGATATCCGGGCTGCGCGCTGGCCACTCCATACAAGTAATGTTCATCTCTTGAAGGTAGTCATTCACAATCCTACCTGTATGAGGTCGGGCATTGTCATGCATAAATATAGCATCCTCACCCAAATTGACCATAAATGGACCAACGTGTTCGTTGAGGATTTCTTCCACATATCTTACGCTAGTTAAAGAGCCGTTTTCTATGATCACCAGCTCTGTGCGACTTTCAGAGGAAATTCCGGCCCACACAAGTACAGACCCACCACCGTAGGCTACTTTTTCTTCGATGCATGCTTGCTTGAATCTTTCCCCTGGTCTTCTATACACTCTGTGGCTTCCATCGTGCTTGTAGAGCATAAATTTTGATTCGTCGGAGAACATAACTTTCGACCAATCTTCAATACTCCAATTTACGTGGTTCTGGGCATATCTTAGTCTTGAAATACGATGGCCACGCTCCAGTTTAGGGCCGTTTGCAGGTCTAAGGGGTTTTAAGTTAGATTCAGCAAGCCGACGTCTTACTGTCCATGCACTTGGGTTACTTCCTCCGAGGCGTCGAAACTGATTTGTGAGTTCAGTTCCTGTGAGAAAGCGATTTCGAAGCATGGTGTTCACCAAGTATCGGTCTTCTCGTGCTGTGGTACACCTAGTTCTGCCCGTTCCTGGTCTGCGTAGGTTAGAACCAGTTTCTTCGTAACGTCGGAGAACTCTTTGTACTGTTGACAGCGACACACCGACAGTCCTGGCTGTATCGCGCTGACTCCGGCCGGTTTCCACCAATGTAAGTATTCTGGTGCATTCTTCAAGTGTAAGCGACATGATTTCAGCTTGAATAATGAATATTGAGCACTATCAACCTGGTTTATCCCTTTACACCCGAGAGATGAAGTTCTTCTATATCGTGTTTAAATGTTACTGCTTATCTTCCACAGTGTTTAAATATCATGAGAAAAATATTGAAAAAATTCCTGATACACCTGGTTTCCAGTAATCAGACCCTCACGATCGTGAGTTTCAGGAAATAATTGTAAGTCGCACGATCGTGAGTCTGTGTTATTGTATGGCAATATAACAAGGAATATGGTAAAATAACGACTGGTTATTATAAAAAATTTAATAAAATATAAGATCAACGCTTTTTCATCACTTTAATCAGTCTTTTAGACGTAAGTTAAACGAAATAAGCATTTTTTGAACACACTAGTGGTATTTTTGGTAAGTGATCATAGGAACTTATTTAAATAATCAGCCTCATTAAGGTTTAGTTGAAAAATAAACTACATATTTTTGACGAGATAACTCTTGAAACAATTTTTATCTCGTGACAAACATAAATATACATTACATTTCTCGCATCGAATTTTTGAACGACTGGCACAATTTTCCATTCGACAGGATCTAGGCGCTTTTATATCATCACTGATAGGATAGTAATCATATCCATCATATCTTTTTACTAACGATGGTGCAATTGCTGGCCTATAAACTTTATAATCTCGGCGCGGTACTTGAGAATCTTCTTCGCTGTCATCCTGCCGAGGTCGGTCTGATACACACGATAAGCTATCCGCAAGGTTTAATCGAAAAACTAGTAGCGGCATTGTGTCTTTTCTGGGTAACTTATTAGCGAAACAATCGTTTTTGTAAAGCCTCCAAGCATTTACTACAGTCAGATCTAAAAAGTGTATGAGTACTTTTAAAGTCCACTTCTTGGTTTTGATAAACGCTCGATAATACTCCATTTGCTGATCTAGCACATCGACACCACCCATGTACTGATTGTAGTTCTTCACAACTTTTAGGGCTGTAACATCGATGTACATTTTTTGTTTCTTGTCCCACCTTTTTATTCCAGTTTTTTCTTCAGAAGCAGTACAGTTCGATGCTAGTAGTACAGATTTATTATCTTTCCACTTCACGATTGCAGTAGGATTACAAACAAATTGCTGGGACTCGCCTCGTTGCACCTCTGTATCTTTCTTAAATTTAATTGTTGCTCGGTCAGGAATACGATTTTGCATGATGGTTCCTGTCGAATGCAAACCCAACTTGTCCAAAAGTAGTTTGCTTCCATATTCGCTTTCTTGTAACTCTAGGTACTGAAGTTGCCCCTCGTCCACTTAAAGGCCTTCTTCCACGACTACTTACTGGCGATCTCGATCTGTCACTTGTAGATGGCAAACATCTTGATTCTCGCACAGTAGATCGTGATTTTCGCACAGTAGATCGTGATTTTCGCGAAGTCGTTCTTAAATTTGGCGAGACTGGTAATTCACACGGCGGCGGTGACGGTAGTCTTACTATTGCCATGGAGGAATATGGTATTTCTTCGTCATCCTGTTCTTCCTCTGACACATCGTCTGCAGTGTTCCGGAACAAGACGTCTGGATCGAATTCTGTTTCATCTTCGTCTAAATCCTCAAAATCTGAGATATTTCCGTCCGCCAAAAGATCACAAATTGTTTGTTCCGTGAGTGAACGCTCTGAAAGTAAAAAAAAACATGCATTTAACAATAAATGAAGGTGAAAGACAAAGTAACATTGGTTATTAAGTTTACGTAGTACAATCGAGGTACCACGATCGTGCGAGTTTAAATTTTGAGGAACAGTATCAACCGATAAATGAAGTAATGTACAATAAACACAGGTAGTATTGTTTAACAACTAATAAAGTAGCAACTTACATAAAAAAATGTTAGTAAACCATTAACATTACGAAAATATCAAATACTTACTTGTTCGAGCCGCGTGGTCAAAAAACGCAGCCATCTCTTTCGTATCTTCCGGACCACTGACGCGTTTCAACCTGTGCGTATAGTATTAAAGTGTGTTTTCGCGGGTACTTAGATAGTCTCACGATCGAGCGACGACGGTTGCGTCCGCAAAAGTTGTTTTGTGTGCAGTGTAGATTTTTTCAAAGTCAAAACTCACGATTGCTTAAGCTCGGGTGCAAAGGGTTATGTACCAACATAAATGACAGATTACAAACAAAAGCAAAAACAAATCCTGTAATTTCGTAGTTCCATCTTCGACAGTGTTCCCTTTTCAAATTTGATTTTTTTATGATATAACTTTACAATAACTAAGAAGTTTTAATACTTTATTGCATTAACCTAGCATTCTTACTTTCCGAGATTTTTTGGATTCTTTGAGTGACCCGGATTCATTGCTCTCGAGTGTAATATCATTCATTGGTTCTCATAGTTCGTAAGAATATCGGCAGACGGCTCCACTGTCGCCTCAAAGACCTTGAATTGGTTAGGGTGAGGTCTGGTTGCTTAGTGTTACAAGCATTGCCCCTGTAATGCAAAGGTCGCGGATTCAAACCCCGCATAGGTCAATTAATTATTATCTATTTAAATCGATTATAAACTTCTACTCTTCATAATGAAATAGCAGAAAGAAAGTCTCGAAATTTACAGCAATTTGTTATTTGTAATTTCACTATGTTCCCTCATTGTGTTTGAAGTGGTATCCATATCATATATAGTCTCACTATATAGGTACTCAGACATGTTATACGTTGGGACATTTATAACATAAAGTACACACACACAAACAAGGGGAACCCTTCGTCTTTGACCGCCATTTGCTCAACTGATTACCTACTATGTTTTGTGAAAAACAAGGAAAAGTATAATATTTTGACCAAATTGTATCTTTATACATATACAACATGGGTGTATGGGAGCCTTAGGGGCTCATAAAAACTTCACCTGCCAGTCTAGGTGGTGGAGCTCCTCCAATATAGCATCTATACTTCTATACTATAACATAGTTGTAAAATAACTGTGTATTTTTTTTTTTACGTGCGGGTAATCCCCACGGATACCCATCCCTCCGGAGCCGGAGGGGGAGGTTATGTCGGACTCGAACCGACTAAACCGCACGCGGTCTCTGGGTCGTAGTGCTAGGCCGAAGGTGAGGTTGTCATGCGACATATCCCTCGCACCCCGGCTGACCCAGGGCCATCCCTCTCGGTCTGGCCCTCCTCGGGAAGGGGGGGACCACGCGGTCCCCGACTCAACCCCGGTGTGGGGAGGCGCGCATCGTCCTACGATGCGCGCCGCCGCCGTGGCCTGCTTCTGCTAGGGTGACAGGCGGCTCCACCCGTCACCCTCAGGCCCGCGCTCATGGGGGGCGGAGGCCGCCTTCGGGCGCGTGCAGCGATGTCAGCGAGCCTTTCTCGCTCATCGCGCAGCGCCCGCTCTGCTGTCTCCTTCGCGAGCATGACCTGCTCGCAGAAAGAGGCGCTGGCCGCCCACGCATCTGCGCAGCGGACCATCGCCGCGAGCAGGGTGGAGAGCGTGAGCACTCTCACCCCCAGGGCCGCCACAAGCTCCCGCCTCGGCGTCTCAAACGCCGGGCACTCGGTGAGCGTGTGCAGCCCCGAGTCCACGCTCGCGTCGCAGTGATGGCACTCGGGCGTTGGCTCTATACCCATCAGATGCAGATACCGCCCGAAGCTACCGTGCCCGGTGATAATCTGCGTCTGACGGTACGAGAGGCTACCGTGTGGCCTCTCTAGCCACTCCCCCATGATGGGCCTTACCGTCGCAATGACGGTGTGCCCTGCGCGTGGTTGCCCAAGTCGTCGCTCCCACTCGGCCACCATGACCTGATGGAGCCGGGATTTCTCGGCCCGAATATCCTCGGGCTCGGGATCGAATCCCCGCTCCCGCGCCTCCTTTCGGAACTGATATAGTGCCGAAAGGGCCCTCGCTTCCAGGATCCACGGTGGCGATCCGGCCAGGAGACTCGCCGCTTCGAAGGATAAATAACTGTGTATTGTACATTGAAGATATTAAAAAAAAATGATTTTTATACTAACGGTAGGTACTGAACTCAATAATATTTTTTTGGAAGTCTGTTACTCCATTTGTACGCGATGGACTCAAAACTACTGTACAGATTTTGATGTATATTTTTTTCTTATAAAAGTCTTGGTCAGACTTAAAATTCCATATTTGCTAGATCGCCATTGGTTAAGTAACCACGCAGGTGGAGCTGCAAGCATCAACTAGTTTATAATAATAATCAGATAAAATTGACTAAATACAACTCAATAATATTATCAAGTACCTATATTTATAACAAGTAGTATATAACAAGTATTTACAAAGACATTTCTTATCACAAAAAATTTCGTCTGCAAAAATATTTGCACAGTCAAGTGGATCATAAAACATTGACAGAAACAGCCTGCCGTTACAACAAAACCTCTTGAAAATTTTAAAC
The DNA here is from genome assembly GCA_949126895.1 of Eilema caniola. Lineage (NCBI taxonomy): Eukaryota > Metazoa > Arthropoda > Insecta > Lepidoptera > Erebidae > Eilema > Eilema caniola. The sequence continues at coordinate 20,535,784 of OX421472.1, forward strand.
AAGGTTGATTCTTATTCACAAAGACACGGGCAATAAAAGTTCGCCCGGAGTAATCCTACACTGTATCAATCACGTTGCAGTAGTAAAATTTGACGTAAAACTTACTTCGAGATACAAGTACCTGTGTGTTTCACGTTCTATGTTGAATTTACTTCCGAAGCACGTAGGTAGACACTTGCAGCCCTGTTCGACCAATCACTGACTTGTCTGAGACGAGAATACGTTTAGAAGATCTCAGTATTAAAGTTTTATTATGCTTTTCAATGCATAATGCATTGAAAAGCATAATAAAACTACCTAGTAGATGATTATATTTATATTATTTTGGGTATACAGGGCTTTACTAACACCTTTTAGGTTCAAGCCAGTCTCAACTGCTAGTCGCTACGCTTTTGTAAAGAAATTTTATTTTTACAAATACTAGAACTAGCTTTATATACCTTGATACCACATGCAATTTACAATAGTTAAGACTAATAAATAGAGGTTGAACATAGTTAATTAAAACAGTGTTTCATCCTGGTTTTTGTGATAGTGATGTTAAAACAAATAAACTTTTAAGTGTATAATAACAGAAGGTTAACAATAAAACTTTATAAACAAGAATTTAATCTTTTTGTATCGCAGAAATTTAATCTGTATCATAAGATATTGCTTTCAGCGAGAAATGAATTAAGATATTTTCTATTATTCTAAGAAACTATTATCTTGTTAATATTATAAATGTAAATGTTTGTAAAGATGTTAGGATTTCATTACTCGATCACGCTCAAACGGCTCAATGAATAAATGAAGCACGAATAACATTCGAATTGTATCAAAAGAATGGAGCATTGTGATTGGTTCACAGTAGGCAGGCGGCCAATCGCATTGCTCCGTTCTCTGGATACGTTTACCTTACGAATTCGAATTCGAATATTATTCATGCTCGGGGCACTGGTCGAAATTTGGTACTGGTACTGGTTTGGTACTGGTAGACTTTAGTCTTGACTAACTCATGGACTATATTGTTTTCCCTGGAATTCCATTCTCATGGGTTACTGGGATAGGTTTAGGATTCCATGCTGTGTAAAGTTACTAGTTATATTAAAACGTTTAAAAGTCTGGTATTTATAATAGTAACATATTAGAAAATACAATACGGTTGCCATTTATGAAAATCCTTCTTAAGAAAATGGTAGAATCGTTTTCTACGACAACTTACAATGAATCGGATGCGAGCATCGTTAAGGTAAACAAAGGAACGGATAAGTAGATTTAAAGCTCTACATCCACTAAAACGAAAATAAACTCAGAAGTTATTACATTATACTCGTATACATCTTTACAAACATACATTCTTGTAAAAAATGCAAAACCGTTCGAATAAAATGAAAATAACTATAATGTTTGTATTTTCTTGTCATTTTATTAAACTAGCAGACCGAGTACCGGCTTTCCCTGGAAATAAATTGGTAAAAACATCGTAAAAATCAATTGTGATCAACGAGTGTCATCTATCAACACGAAAAAAAGACCGACTTCAAAACCAAACAAGCGCTGAAGAATGAGGAAAATAACTAAATTACAGATTTATCTCAAGATACAAAAATGCGCATAAGATTTTTCCATGATAGTCACTCCCGAAAAAGCCATCATACCAATCACTAACAATTTAGCAGCCCTCGAATTATTATTATGATAATAATAAAGATTTTTTTTTTATCACTGCACATATTATGACGGAGAAATCAAGGAACATCGTCGATAACCGTTCTATTAGTCGAGTATATGACCTCCTCATTTTTTGAAGTCGGTTATTTAATAGTAGTTTTTTGTCACTACTAGTGCGAACTGGACCTTTGTTGTGTTCATAGCTATACGATGAACCTAAAATCCTGTTTCAGTGGCTCAGTTTGTCCATAGAATACTAAACAATATGACTTTGGGTGTACCCTCACATAATTCGCTACATTTTAGTTCTTCATTACTGTACCTACTGTATAATATGTTTAGGGTGGCAACATTAGGTTTTATGCATACACAGGATGATTTCCGCAATTTGACGTCAATAATTGTACCCTTTTTGACAGTGGATTGTGCGGAATAAGTCGTGAGTTTTGAGATAAATTCATTGCATGAATTGTAATTCAAATATATGTAATCATGCATACAAATATTTGCACACCGCAGTAACCGTGCTCGAGACCTCAAACGTATAGTTTGACCCCAAGTCACAAGAGCATCAGACCCTGGCACACGCAGATTGGTTTGATATCTACTTTTGATTAGAATATTTAAGCTCCTTCGCCGCCGGAACACTTCATGCTTTCCTCGAAAAACACTCAATAATCGGGTTTTGAGATCACAGAGTATATTTTGTGACGTGATTGGGGTCAAGATATATATTGATATCTAGTAACTAAGCAGTCAAACGCTCTGCTACCGCATAACAGAGATCATCTAATCGTCAGTCATATTATAAAATGCAAAGCGTACATTAGGTACCCATACTTTTCATAAAACTATAAAGTTTAGTGTGATATTCAACATTTTAATCCATTACTAAGCTGCCAGTCTATTTCTGCAACTTTCAATAATACAGATAGTTCACCTCCCCGCCTCTCGCTATAGTCCGAGAGCTGGGATCAATTTTTGGGCGGGTATATGAAGTAAGTTGAAAACTTGTCACATATCTTTCCTATTATACCGCAATACGGAGCTGCAAATCTGACTGGTGAGAAGTTAGGCTTAAAAAAAACAAAATTCATTAATTTTGTTTTTTTTTTTATAAAAACGTTTTTTTTTTGCAAAATAATATAAAAAAATGTGCTTGAAGCAACTTGAAATTTTAATAGGATAATAAGATTCTCCAAAATACTTCATTTTGACTACTAGGTGATCTAGCCTAGTAGTTAGAATTGATTTAGCCCCGCTACTCATCAGCTGAGTCTACAGTTTCTTATTGAGGTATAATAGCAGAGGCGTCTGACAAGCTTCCAACTTGCCTCAAATACGTACCCAAAAAATAATGCCAGCCCTCCAACTATTTACCCACTCCATGTCTCACCCCAATATCATGAAGCCAGCTTTTATCAGCGAACCTCGCTTAAATTAATAGAGGTAATTTGGACGTACGTTTTAAATATGGAAAAACTGACCGGAACATTCAATTATATGGTTCAGCTATTAGGGAAATATTGCTGAAGAGCGAACGCTAATTATAGTTTTGTTTCAGATATTATAGAAATTCAGTAAAGGATTTTGTTTCATATTTTAACAGAAGTTAAAAAAATTGGGATTTGAATTCTGTAGAAAGTGTAGGTAGTTGCAGCATTAATTTGTACATTCTTTATGCATCAAGTTTATTGTATAAAATTTCGACATGAAAATTATAAGTGTACTTTACAGATAATTACCCTGAAGGAACCTCGAAAACCCCAAAAGGAAAGTAATTATGAAGTTTAGTTATAATTACCTAAAACTCTCTACAGCAGCCTGATTATCGATTCACAGTTATAATATAAATGGGTGTATGGGAACTCAGTACAGGATTGATTCAGTATGGACCAAAGGATGAGGCTCTGGCGTAGAATCCCTCGGTATTGAGGTCAGATGGCAGCCTTCCTGGTAAGAGAAACGATATATTAAATAGAAAGAAGGGATAGATTATTAATAAAATATTAACTCTAAACTTTGTCTAACATGTTCATTAATTTGTTGGTTTCAAGAACAAATATTACTGCTTCCATATATCTTGGACCTAAATCGCATATATAAAAGATCCTCGCGCGCGCGCATTGTTTTGTAATTCATACTAATATTATAAAGGTGAAAGTGTGTGTGTGTGTGTGTGTGTGTGTGTGTGTGTGTGTGTGTGTGTGTGTGTGTGAGTGTATCTGCTTATCCGTATTTTACGCCTAAACCCCTGAACCGATTCTGATGCAATTTCGTATAGGGATAGATTAGACCCTGAGAAAGGATATAGGCTATGTTTGGTCGCGATAACCGACATCCACGCGGGCGTAGCCACGGACAAAAGCTAGAAATCTATACTTGATGAATTCGAGCTCGTTCATAGCCATAGCACCCCTTGTTATCCTCTAAATACATCCAGGAAACATTTGAAGCAAATTTTAGGTCAAAGACATACCTATATGGAAGCACCAAAACCATCTGACCTTCAAATCCCGTGAGGCAAGCCAGTCCAATGTTTAGCAGATCCGTTGACTAGCAGGTAAGGTGGACTTAGGTCCCGGAGATTTTAATGGGGCCTTACACACCCAACTTGACTTATAATACTATTGTTTATACATACATGCATATACTGACACCTATTTCCCACTGGGGAAGAAGAGATAACAGCCCACTGTCATTAAACCTTTAATGCAAGCCTGCCGGTTCCAAGTTCTTATAGGTAATGATAACTGCCTATCAGCAGGATTTGATAATACATTAAATGGAAATTGCTTCGTTCTCCATTGTCTTAAGATATAATTGATACTTAGCTATAAAACAGATAATACAATTACGAAATTCTAAAACTCTTTCGTACAAAACTTTTGTTGTAATGAACAAGAACTTTTCTCTTAAATAGCGAAATTGTTCTGGGACTTAATATATAAAATTTAATGTGGGTTTTAAAAGTTTCTCAATTAACTAACTACACGACGTGTATTCTAGTTTTAAAGACTTCTGCAAAAAGAAGATTGTTAATTTTCGCACACACTACCTTCTTAACTAATACTAAAAATATGAAAGTGAGTTTGTTAGCAAGCAGCTAAGAAGAACTATAACTTTCTATAATCAAGACATAATAAAGATTTCAGCTTGCACAAATTCGCATAGAGCTGGAAAGGGCTTAAATGCACCATAATAAAAGAAATATCAAAGGTCCCATCGATTGTACTTATACATTTTTTGTATTTTGACATTTAATTTTAAATTACATTTAATAACTTAGCAGTTTATTTACAAAATCAAACCTATTATATATAAATTAAATTAAATTAAATTAGTAAAGTTACTTTACTACTACTTTATACACAATACTAAATCAAATTAAAAAAAACTAAAACTAATAGTTAAAATGCGTTTTTAAATCAAGTTTAAAGGTCCAATAAATTGTATTCTCATATTTTTTCTAATAAACTGCAAGTGTTAGCGGAAAAATAAGTTGGACAAAGTTGTAGATCATATAATTACCTACAAATAGGTCTGAAACTTTCTTTATACGAGTAACTACATCGGAGATATCGTGATTTCTATATTGGAAGAAGTCATGTCTATTACAAACAAAATTACTTGTTCCTATAGTATGATTCACCAACGCAGACCCTGAACCGCTGGTCCTATAAACTAGAAAATTTGGCAGTAGATGCTTTTCATGTTGTTAATGCCCATTATTTTTTTTACTAAGGAATGACCGGAAATAAACTTCTATACAAACATTCTTTCCATATTTTACCTCCTTAGCAAAGAAATATCCTAAATTCCTTTCTTAGTGGATACTAACAACATGAAAAGCATTTATTGTCAAAATTTTAAGTTCATAGGACCAGCGGTTCAGGTTCTGCTCTAATGAATCATTGACCGAGTGAGCAAAGCAAGCGAGAGTCTCCGTTTCGACAAGGTGGCCGATTTTGCTTTTGCAATTTTTCACCAAACATGGCACACATGTTCTATTCTTTAAAACACAACTTTTGTGGAGAGCTTTTTGATAGGACGTAAAATGGGGGAGAAAAGGGGGTAGCTTACCGTCACGTTATTTGTGATTGGATTTTAATGAGTTTTGGCTGAAACAGAAAGGATAATATGATTTCTCGCACGTGGATTTGAAAAAGAAGGGTGCTTGCGAGGTCTGCTGTTCACAAAACTACTAGTACTATGGGGAATTACATTTCTCCATAACAGAAATGACTTCTTCCAATTTTGAAATCGCAATGGTGATACATCTACAACTTTGTCTCATATTAGACTAAGAGCTCGTGAACGCCAGACCTTCGTCATTTTATAAAAGCTGAAGTTTACCAGCACATGCTCCCAACACAGGTAAGAACGATGGCCCATTATGAAGTTTGGGTCACAGAGGCCTTGGCAGGTAAACGGCACTAAACAACCTACGCTAGTATTCGGTGCTAGGTATGCCTATGTCGATCCCGATTAGAATTTCTCGAGGGCCGTGCAACGGGCATAGATTAATATTAAAATAAAAATCTAGCAAAGTAAACAGTTACTTAACTCTTAAAATCTGCATGATTTTGTCGGATGCCCACTACCAGAAAAAGTGGTTTTATTTCAATGTTAAAATCTATTTATAGAGGTACGCGTAAAGAGGTACGCTCATCCTTGCAGTTATCGAAACACTCACAATTATAAGAGGTGGTAAATACTCCCAAAGAGGCAACGTCTGTTTCAAGGCTTAGTCTGAGCTCATGAGCAAGGTCTTAGTCTGAGCTCATGGCTCCTAATGATATGGACTGCATTTGTCGAGAACGTCTAATAAATTTAGTTAGAATTAGTCCCTTGAGAATGTCCATTAACTGCAATTTACGCTTTATCATTTGCTAACATGGAGTCAGATATACATTTTTACCCGACTGCCGAGAAGGGTTATGTTTTTCGCACGTATTTTGTATATTTGTTGTATGTTTGTAATACTCTTCATACTTCATATCTTCTGAACCATCGTACGTATTTCAATGATGCATGTCTCAAATAAAGGTATTTATTGCCCAAGTGCTCTTGGGTACATAAAATATGAACAAAAGCTATATGTTGGTTTTTTTTGGGGCCAAAATGTCTATGGTAAAAAAAAGGCACTCAAATTTATCGAGTGGGGTATCAAAGTGTAGGAAATTAGAAGACGATTACAGAAATATATGATATATATGTCATATCTAGAAGCATAAAATAAAATGAATTATCTGTATCAATATACAGGCGAAAGTTTTACGTGACAACGACTTTGAGTGGTAAAATAATTTTAATGTGAATATTCATTCGTATAGTAGGAAGAAGGATGTTATGTCTGTCTCTCTCGCTCTTAGGCGGGCTGGAAGGGACGCGTGCCTCTCACTCGCTCTCATTGTAAGCGCATAACGCGGAGCGTAACGCCTGAGCGTAACGCAATTTCTTGAAGTGTCACCCGGCAAACCAATTTATAAGACGTTGTCACGTCAAAAAATTGTGACTGATGCAGAAAAGATCGAAACAAGCGTTGTAGGCACTCAAATTTATCGAGTGGGATATCAAAGTGTAGGAAATTAGAAGACGATTACAGAAATATATGATATATATGTCATATCTAAAAGCATAAAATAAAATAAATTATCTGTATCAAAAAATTGTGACTGATGCAGAAAAGATCGAAAATTAATTGGCACCGCCTGCATCAGTTGGGTTTTCTATTTTTAATAATTTATTTTTTAAGAATGCTAGCAGTCGATAAGGCTGTTGGATGTCTTTTGGTGGTACACACTATGCTTGATAAAATGATCAAAGGTCACCGACTTACAGTGAAATTTATATGGACTTTATGGCTAAATGACAATGAAGTTGTGATATAATAGTTGCTATAGCAGTTGTTGAAGGTGACGCTAATATTGAGATACCGTGTTGCTAATTGCACGGCAGGCGACATAAGACAAGACCTTTGAAGTTCCGGTAGGTACTTCGAACAAATTTGCCGTCTCTTACATACCTGAGACCCAACTATAAAATAATTGATGTACAGTCGACAAAGATATAAGTATGCACCTTTTCAAAAGAGTTTATATGAAAAGCTGGTGTACTATAATTTTTTGTCGATTGTATATGTACGGAATTTGGAAGTTATCAATAAATATTTGTTATAATTAGGACAATATAATGGACCTATATAATGGATTGAAGAGCAATAATATCATTCGAAATGAAATAAAAACATTGTTACTTAATTTATTAAAGGTCGCAGGAACCTTACAAGCAATTAGTTAAGTCACTATTGTGTCAATTTCCAACACCTGGTTCCAATTATGAACAGTTTGTCGTTCAAATCCTATCCTCTGGGGGTGTTGTCTTTAGTGTAATGAACGTCGCAGCACTAGGGTAAATAGTTTATATGCTGCGTTCTAGAGTAGTAGAGTAATTCGAATATTATGTAAACTTACCTGCGTTTTGACGACACACCTGTGTACTATCCTACTAATATTAAAATATTAGGTCGTATTAGGTTACATATGAAATGCCGAAATTATCTTACAGATTCATGAATTCGTTATTCCTGTAATTTAATAGCTATTTCCATTATTTATACTTTGTTTGAAAGTTGCTTTCAAGATTTTACAACTCTGTATTAAGTTTTGTTTTTATTCGCCACTTGATGGATTAAATTCGATGATTGATGTTAAATTTCGTATTACTTTTTTTACAGTTGTCACTTTATTTGTAACGTGTAATGTGAAAGTTTTTGAAGATGTTTGGGTTTTTTGGATGTTTAGATGTATGTAACTCAACCACCCTTTAATGCTTGAACGAATCTAACTGAAATTTGATACAGGGATAAATTACAGTTTGAAAAAAACATATAAACTAATTATATCCCGGAAACAGGGTATATTTGTTGTGCCTACATTAGTCAGAAAAAAAATGATTACGTTAAATAAACGATTCTGAACCAATAACCTGAGCAGTTACCAACCAAATCTCAAGTGTTTGACGCTGCTGTGCCAGGGTTTACAGAAGTCAAGCAGAGAAATATATTTTTTTATATCACTGACTTGACAGACAAGCCCACGGTGCACCTGATGGAAAGTGGTTACCGTGGCCTATGGAGGTGTGCAATACCAGGGGAATCACACTCGTGCTGCCGACCCTGTGTACACAGAGTTTCTGTGCCATCAGTGTAAAAGCAGAGCAGGAATAGCCTTTGGTCTTCCCACTGACAGCACAAAAACTCCAAGGAGTTCTGGCTTCTGTACGGTTCAAGTCGGACTGCTCAATTGGACGAAAATACGGTCGTGCCCTACCTCCTACTAGTTTGTTTGTTTTTGCATAGAATATGTGATTATACTCTGGAATAACGAATACACTACTTTTTATTCCTGTTAAAGATTCCCATAGATTGCGAGAACGAAATCAAATTTCAATAGACACGAAGCTACTGGCAACAGCTAGTTATTTCATAAAAAGCTAAAACATCAAAATCTATTCCTAATTAAGCAAATAACTCTCAGAAATTACAGTCATTTGTTATATAACAAAACCAGAACAATAAAGAATTATGAGATTCGATCTAAATTAAACTTTTTTTGTCGTAAGCCGTAAACTTGAGAGTTCTTAAGGAAAATATTCGGATTCGGTACAAAGGAGGTTTGATAATAATGCGGCAACTCCATTCTCTGTACTGTAATCATCTTTCATTTCAGAATTTGTGAAACTTTTTTCATCTTTTTCCACATCTGTTTGGGTACTTCGGTAGGCTTTTGATTGTCGTTACGGTTTCTGTACAGTATAGACAGTTTATATTTACTGGGTATTTTCCTGTAGTTAAAATAAATTATTTGGCTGAACTTATTAAATTAAGAATGGTAAAAAAGAGTGATAACAGTTGCTTCGCATCTTATTTTATAGTTTTTATTTATTTTTAATCATCCATCCAACTTATAATGATTTGACTATTAAATATTATGACGTCACAAATATTTTTTTTTTTCAATTTTCCTTATTACTTACGTTTAATGAAAAGTAACTAATTTGACTAGTCAGCCAAATATCCAATTGGGAACATTTAGGTTGGTACATCCACTTTCTTTTAAATTGTTAGTAATTACGTTAAGTTTATAGCTCACTAGCGGATATCCTCAGCTTCACCCGCGTGAAATTTTGATCCCGTCCCCGATACCCATGGAAATCTATTCCTGGGATGAAAAATTGGAAATCTATTTGTTATTCCAGGTTGTAATCTATTCCTATACAAAATTTCAGCCAAATCTGTTCAGGTATTCAAGTAGGTAATACAGATATGCAAGTAGGAAGTAATATTAGTATGATAGGATACTCGTGCTATGTATTGCAACACCCGGTTGTGGATTCCACCGCTCCCAATGTTCGAATACTAAGGTAAGTGCACTTTGAGAATTGGACAAGCATTAGTCAGGGTTATCCAAGAATCTAATGGTTAGCAACTAGAAAAAAGCCACAGAGTATCTTTCTACGAATTTGCGTACCAGCACCTGATCTTCAATTATACAATAAATCGGAGATGGCCGTGACACACAAAGTATGTGTGTTCAACTATAACAGGTTTTGTTATAGAACTGCTGACTACCACTAAATGCCATAATAATTCAATTGAAACTCAACTTCCATGGACTTAAGAACTTCTTTTTAGAGAAAAGTGTTTTTTTTTTGTGTTTTTTTTTATGTTTGTATTGTTTTGTTTTTATTTCTCTTCTCTTATCTTCCTCTCTCTCTCTCTCTCTTCTCTCCTCTCGATTCAACTTTGGGTAAAAATAATGAAACGCATATTGATGTACCTATTCATAATTTAATAAAGGTTACAACAGTATACTATTATATTAAAACAATAAAAAATATTTTAATTGCAAATTAATGCTACTGTTGTATTGCTACTAAATGTTACTTTAGTTAGCTTTCAACATACAAGCAAAGAACTGAAGAAACGGAACTACCCTACATATGGCTCAGGTTAAGGACTTTTAGTATGTTCATCTGGACACCTTAAAAAAACTAACAGTACCAACTTTCAAAACTACTCGAATTAATTGGTTTGATCATCAATTTTCACGGTAATCAAAACGGGGAACTATATTTAACTTCTAAAAATAAAATATAAAATATTTAATTCAAATCCTCTTTCATGCAAATACGACTAACCGAATCTCCATAAAAATTGTCACAGCGATATTTGTAGTTTAGAATAGTACATAGCCTACGTTTTATGCCTAGAAGTAGGAGACTAGCTAGCACGCTGTAAAACCTGTATTGTTTCAAGTTTATAACACGAATAGTTTCATTAATTAATCAGTACCTATACGTTTAATTAATACCTACGCTGACAGAATAGCTTATACCCGCCATAATCACTGTCATGCACGATTAATCCGCATACATTCTGTCAGACTTCGGGCATCAGCGTCCGCTTTATCTGCACCATACACTGCCTGATAAGAAGCTTACCAAGCGAACTTAATAAGAGTTGACGTAACCCATCCTATAGAATGATAATACACCTTTTGGACTTCAGAATATAGCTTCATTTAGATTAGCGGTCAGCTTTGGACGGGTCACTGGTTAAGAGGAGTTTATGCTTGACGTCACTAGCTTTTTAGGTACACAATATGGAGCCTGCAAATGTGGTCAGTTGCCCCTTTTGTTCGTGAGATGCATGATTAAAATTGAATACCTTAATCACACAATGAATATCTTACGAAACAAAATAAGGCATATAGTATATTGTTGGTAATATATTTTTAAACTTGCACATAAATTAAGGACGTAGGTACCTAGCACTTTTTACTATTTTTGACAATTAATTGCCACTAGGAAAGTCTAGTCTCATACAGAGAGTGTACTAGACTACTACTCTTGGAGATCGCAAAACAGTTCTTCATGAGTGTGAGCTTTTTTTCGTGTGGATACCCCCATTGGTATTATCTAAACGGAGTTAACGATGAGGTAGCTATTTTGGAATCGGAACGATTGAAATCATGACGGTGATCCCGGCTCTATAAAGACTTAAGGAGTGTAAAAATTGCTACAAATAATCATGGAACTAGCCGTTATCCTAGCAGTAAAAGCAGGCGGTTGCGATCTATTGTCTAGAACATAATTTATGGTGGGTGGGTGCTGATGGAATACTCAAAATCTAAATCACTTAGAAGGTTTCAACTCCTCAAACAAATATCAGTAATACTATCGGCCACAAGCAATAGTGGTGTTGCATTTCTCTATCTAATTATCTCTCCACAAATAATGACAGATGCATATTCATCATCATCTGATTGGGATACAAATAGCGATGATCCGACGATACATTCAACAGACTACTAATCGCAGGCGAGGGAATTCTGTCAACATATTTGATCAATTAAGTTAACGTTAGCAGCCAACTGAAAACATTTAATCAGCTTCGGGAACGCAGGAATTATTCAAGCATAGGGTATAGACGTTTTGTTGACTCGTTCAATTTAAGGCAATGTGGCATGTTATAGAAAGAGATAAATGTAGTTTTTCATTTGCGTTTTCTCAACAGAAGTTGATGCCTTTAATTGTGATCAATGGTGCTGCAGATGGTTTATTAGAAACATAGCGCTTATGGCTATAATGAACTATCACGGGCGTAACTATCGTTGAAAATTGCGAGGAAAGCCTGCGGAAGATCCTCGTTCGTCAATTGGCAGGGGTAACGGCTTTTTTTTTTTCAAAAAAGAATATTAGCAACCGAAATTATCGAAATTAATAATATTCCCTCTGGTGGCGCCAGTTATATTGAAAATTGGATTACAATTAAAATAAATTAAATTAAGGGCACATACATTCCATGTATTAATCCCAATCCCATAATCAAATCCGCATACCGCATATACCTACGTTCCTTTATGCACTCGAAATGAGAAAAGGAACGACCGCGATCACCACGCCACGCGACTGCAGCGGCGAAGAAATTAAACAGTTTGAAAAGAAACCGTCACCGCGCGCGCAAGGAGCGCTCCCGCACCCTTACAATCGTGATTGGACCCTCGGACGTGTAAAGAACAACCCGCATCCCGCAAGAAAAGGAAGGTTACGCCGTGCACGGCGTAAAAGTATCAAGTCGGGATTGGAGCTGAGGTTGGTGTACCTACCTACCGGTCTAATATCAGCCAGGTCAGTGCATTCCTTTTACTCCTATTCCCGTCTGTTTTGCCCGTGCGATTACCGCATTACAGTCCACTACGTCGAAAAATAATAATTTAACAACTGGCGTAACCATCTTATGTGATCCTGCGAGCCCGATTTTATTGGCCTCCGAGATACCCACATTGAATAAATCCTTCATATATTTTCATACTTTCACATATTTCTATAGTAATCTTGCTTTAAATATTCAAACCGCCCTATTAGGATCCTCAAATAGACCTAATCAGTATATATTTAACGATATTTATTGTAAATTCATTATAAATTTCCGCGCAGATCGACATACGTCATCTATCTGAATTTACGTGAAATATTCGTATTACCGCCCGTAACACCCAGTTACGTGTATTTCTACATTATTATATGATTATTGAAGTATTTATATTATAGTATTTTGATATATTACCAAATTTATTGAAAATTTTGCATACTCGTTGAAACTACCTACTTTATACAATAAGATAGGCGCCGGTAGGTCTGCACGGTATAACGCGACCGTGTATAATAGTCACGCGTATCACCCGCCGTTAGTAGTTGTATTGACCTATCTAACTTTACCGCATTATTTTCTCGTGATCTTATATACATACTAACGACTCATTCTCATTGGTGTAGGCAGACACACATACATATTTAATATTTGTTTGGTTGTTTGCTTATTATACCCTGATAGTATTTTGTATCAATATGGCTTCTAATAAGGAGACTATCGTGAAGGAAACTCCCGAAGTTTCTGCTTCACAGAACCGGTTAGATTTGGAACTAATTATGCTACAGGCTGAACGCGAAGCGTTATTTGAGGTTATACAAAAGATTTACGATTTGACCAAAAATGCTCAGACGGACACCGCTGGTAGGGAAGGTTTCCTCGACGCAGCCGCTAATGTTGATGAATTACGTGATGAGTTCAAACAAATATTAAAGAAATATAACTCTTGCTTATTATTATCTACGCCCAAAGCGAAACCGGATTATAGCAGTCTGGTTGCATTTGAATCTTTGTTTAGTAGAATTAAGAGAGTACAAACTCAATATTCAGTGCACTCGAGCGTCTCCAGTCCTAGTGATGCGAATGTCATACATAGGTCTAGACCAAAATTGGCACCTATGGAGCTACCTACCTTTTCAGGCGACATACGTTCATGGCCATTGTTTTATGACAGTTTTAAAACAACTGTTCACGATAATCCTTTGCTGTCTAACGCGGAAAGACTTTATTACCTATTAGGCAGACTGTCAGAAAAGGCTCAGATCGTAATCGCCGGTATATCGCCGCGCGCTGAAAACTATAATCTAATTTTAAAAGCCCTAACTGATAAATACGATGACAAACGAATGCTCGTTTCTACCTATTTAGATCAAATGTTTGATTTTAAGTCCTTTCAAACTGGTACCGCATCCAATTTTGATTTATTTACAGAAAAGTTTATTAGTGCCGCACGCGCCTTACATAACTTGAAGTTAGATAATCTTAAGGATTTGATTTTAGTACATATAGCGTGTAAAAAGCTAGATCCAGATACTGTTCGCGCTTTTGAGACCAAGTGTGGTTCTGATATGCCTACCTTTGACAGACTAGTCGAATTCGTTCAGAAACGCGCTAAGGTATTGGAACGCTCGCAGCGTAATGATACCGAATCCTCAACTAGTTCGCGACGGACTGGTAATAGTAATCGCCGTAATAATAATACCGCACCGACATATCAAAATTATTTAAGTACAGTCAGCAACAATTCTGACAAATGTTTATGTACAAATGTAAAACATCAACACTTGTTTAAATGTCCTGCGTTTAATGACATGTCGCCCCAGGATAGATTCAAATATATAAAGGACAGCAGGGCATGTATTAATTGTCTTAGCTTAAGTCATAAAGTTAGTAACTGTACATCAAAATCCTCTTGTCGCGTTTGTAAATCAAATCATCATACAATGCTACATTTTAAACGTGAAAATTCACCGCCGCGTTTGTCAGACTCGCAAGGGACAACAAGCGTCGAACCCGCGTCGAAGCGCGCTAATGTCGTCAGTGCGGCGCACGCGCCACCCGCGCATATCTCGCCTGCACCGCCTCGTTCTAATGAACAGCCGAGCGCGCATGCAGCGAACGTAGCGTTGTGTACTAATAGCTGTTATAGCTCGACCCGCGTGTCACCTGCAGTAGTGCAGAATGTAAACTCCACGGTTTTATTGCCGACCGCCCAAGTAATTGTTTACGATATTAATAATAAACCACAAGTTATCCGGATTCTTTTAGACAGCGGATCCCAATGTAATTTTATAACACAGGAGTGTTGCACCCGTTTAGGTATTCAGCTTCAAACAGCTGATCGTATTGTCGTGAAAGGATTCGGTGGCAATCAAAAAATAATAAACACTAAGTCGATTAATTTAACGTTTTATTCCCGGTTTGACAACAACATGAAATTTGAATTCTCGCCGCTAGTTGTTGATCATATAACTGACTTATTACCTACTGCTGTAATAGACCGGTCCGTCTGCTCGTACCTATCGCATTTGCAGTTAGCCGACGAGACCGTAGGAGAACCTAACCACATTGACGCGTTGGTGGGTGCTTCCGTGTACCCGCACTTGTTCCTCCCGGAGATAGTACATGCTCCCGGGGACCTACCGATGGCACCTTTCGCCTTCCGTACTTTATTGGGCTACGTGCTAATGGGTTCAGTACCTACAGCACCCCCAGCTTGTAATCAGGTCTTGGCATGCTGTGTCGTTCAAGATCCTGTCACTATTGACTCACTAGTCAAGTCATTTTGGGAACTTGAACAGTTACCCTCCGCACCGCCCATTCAACACCCCGCAGATGTTGAATGCGAATTATTTTATAAGGAAACAACAACACGCGATCCCGTTAGCGGGAGATACGTCGTAGCTCTTCCCTTCAAGGGAGATGTGTACACCCTAGGCGATTCTTTCGAGATCGCTCGTAGGCGTTTCCTATGTCTCGAAAGAAAGCTGGAAGCGTCACCTAAGTTGAGGTCAGCTTATGACGAGGTCATAAGAGATTATATAGCGAAAGATTACATCGCTCCCGCGCCTCAATTTAGTTCTCATGATCCCACACCGATTTATGTTATTCCCCACTTTGGTGTCATACGGGAAGACAAAACGTCAACCCGGTTACGTATGGTACTCGATGCTAGCACGCCTACCACTGGCAGTAATCGTTCGCTCAACGATTTACTGCATTCAGGGCCGAATTTACAAGGCGATTTATTTAAAATTATTTTGAACTTTCGTATGCACGCCGTCGCCATGACCGCAGATTGCCGTCAACAGTTCTTGCAGATCGTAATGCGCGAAACCGATCGCCGTTACCAATGCTTCTTATATCGTTTCCGTCCCGCAGATCCCTTGCAATTATTCTGCTTTAATAGGGTTTGTTTTGGATTGGCATCATCACCATACCACGCATTGCGTACGGTAAAACAGCTTGTGGAAGATGACGGCAAGCAATACCCGCTCGCTGGTAGCATTGCGCTTACATCCTTATACATGGATGATCTGGCTTTCTCTGTTCCGTGTGAACGTGAGGCTATCTCCGTGTCACATCAATTAATTAATTTGTTTAAAAGGGCACAGTGGGACCTTGTCAAGTGGAACAGTAACAGTCAGGATGTTTTAGAAAACATTCCCGACTCACATAAGGTTCCCGGTGAAGTTGAATTTGACAAGTCTGCACAACATAAAATATTAGGTCTAAATTGGAATACTAATGATGATTATTTCTTTTTTAAAATTTCAACCCCTGCCGCAGATGCGAAATGCACCAAGCGTTCCATCTTGTCCACTGTCGCCCGCCTCTGGGATGTCATGGGCTTCATTGCCCCTACAGTCGTCTATGCTAAATTAATAATTAAAGATTTATGGCAGCTCAATCTTCAATGGGATGATGAGCCCCCAACACATGTAGTTAGCCGCTGGAGGCAGTTTTGCCTCGAACTACCAGAGCTTAATAGCTCACGTATACCGCGTCACGTGGGTGTATTTAAGGAGTGTAAAATTACCCTTTTGGGATTCTCCGACGCTAGTGAACTAGCCTACGGCTCGGTAATATACGTCCATGTAAGCACCGCGGCAGGCAACAGTATTCAGCTTGTCTGCGCCAAGTCTAGGGTTAGCCCTACGAAGCCGCTCACGATCGCTCGCCTGGAGCTCTGTGGTGAAGTCCTAATGGCTAAGCTACTTCGCACTGTGCTTGACAGTTATTCAAATTATGGCTCGATCAATATATACGCGTTCACTGATTCGAAAGTGGCGTTGTATTGGCTGAAGAGCTCACCGCACAGGTGGCAAACGTTTGTCGCCAACCGCGTTGTTCAAGCCACGGAAAATATCCCGGCTGACAACTTTTATCACGTCGCGGGCACTGAAAACCCTGCTGACGTCCTGTCGCGTGGCATCACGCCACGGAAACTAGTTACACATCCACTGTGGCTTCATGGGCCACCGTGGGCATCGTTAGATACGTCTGAATGGCCGCTCAAAGGTCTGGATGGCCAGGTTGTTGATGTACCCGAACAGAAGGTTCTAACGCATACAGTGTGTTTACCTTCAAAGTATAGCGTTCTGTATGACCTTGCCATCCGCTTATCTTCATGGGATAAGTTACTTCGCATCGTTGCCTACATTTTTAGGTTTGTTAACCTGATGCGCCGCCGCAGTGCTAGTACAGCGACTGTTGATCCTCTAAGCTGCAACACTCATACAGTGTCTGCTGATGAAATTAATTCTGCAGAAAATAAAATTGTCCGCGCCCTGCAAAGTCGATACTTTGCTGTTGAATACCGCAATATAAAAAATAATGACCCTTGTTCGCAAGCGTTCAACCGCTTAAGACCTTTTATTGGGAACGGTCTGATTCTCGTAGGAGGCCGCCTTGTTAATTCTGAGCTGGACTTTACTCATAAGCATCCAGCTATCTTACCGCGCAGCGATCATATAGTAAATATGATCGTAGACTATTACCACGTAAAAAATCTACACGCCGGACCAGAAGTGCTAATGTCGCTCTTGCGTCAAAGATTCTGGATCTTGTCTGCCCGCCGCATTGTGAGACAACGCGTCCACATGTGCAATACTTGCTTCCGCATGAAACCACGTCCGACATACCCATTAATGGCAGACCTACCTGATTATCGTACGCGTCAAGTTGTTAAGGCATTCACACATACGGGCTGCGACTACGCAGGTCCTATCTCCTACACCCCGGTACGCCGCCGTGGCGTCCGTAGTGAAAAGGCATATTTATGTATATTTACGTGCCTCACAACCCGGGCGGTACATATAGAGGTAGCAACGGACCTCAGTACTCCCTGCTTTCTTGCCGCACTGAAGAGGTTCCTCTCTCGAAGAGGACCTGTTCAAGTTATGCACTCTGATAACGCTACTAATTATAAGGGAGCGGATTCCTATCTTCGTGACCTGTATAAATTTCTCGATGAAGTTTACCGGCCGAAGTTGGAAGTCGAGTACGCAGAAAACCGCATAGCGTGGAATTTCATATGTCCGAATTCGCCCCACTTCGGCGGAGCTTGGGAAAGTCAGGTGAAAGTAGTTAAAACGCATCTGTTTCGTGTGATGGGACAACAGCTTTTATCATACGAGGAACTCTGTACTGTTCTCACTCAGATAGAGTGTTTGCTCAATTCGCGCCCGCTGACAGTACTGAGCTCCGACCCCGCGGAGCCTTCGGCCCTGACACCTGCTCATTTTTTACATACAGCTCCCTTAAGCTCGTTACCCGCGCCTGAAGTCGAATCTGACCAAGTCAGTTTGCTTCGTAGGCACTCTCTATTGGATAATTTAGTCCAGTCGTTTTGGAACCGTTGGAGGTTGGAATACCTGCATGGTTTACAAGTTAGGCAGAAGTGGAATGTCTCTTCCACCTCTATAGAGCCAGGAACGGTCGTGATAGTAATGAACGATAACGTGCCACCTTTGGCCTGGCCCTTGGCAGTCGTAGAGAAAGTCCATCCTTCAAAGGACGGTGTGACGCGCGTCTGCACGGTCAAAACCGTCAAAGGCACCTACCTCCGCCCGGTCGTTCGTCTGTGCCCTCTTCCTAAACAATAAATAAATAAATAATACTTATCGCTAGTTTTAAATAGTTTAGTTATTACTTATACCGCGAACCGCTTTGGTTGTGGCATATTATTGGTTTTATGTGTGAACTTATATTTCCCGCTTATACATTGCAACACACATTATATATACGTATATTCACTCACCATTATTATGAAGGTTTCTTTAATGGTGACCCATTAAGAGGGGGTGAGATGGTGGCGCCAGTTATATTGAAAATTGGATTACAATTAAAATAAATTAAATTAAGGGCACATACATTCCATGTATTAATCCCAATCCCATAATCAAATCCGCATACCGCATATACCTACGTTCCTTTATGCACTCGAAATGAGAAAAGGAACGACCGCGATCACCACGCCACGCGACTGCAGCGGCGAAGAAATTAAACAGTTTGAAAAGAAACCGTCACCGCGCGCGCAAGGAGCGCTCCCGCACCCTTACAATCGTGATTGGACCCTCGGACGTGTAAAGAACAACCCGCATCCCGCAAGAAAAGGAAGGTTACGCCGTGCACGGCGTAAAAGTATCAAGTCGGGATTGGAGCTGAGGTTGGTGTACCTACCTACCGGTCTAATATCAGCCAGGTCAGTGCATTCCTTTTACTCCTATTCCCGTCTGTTTTGCCCGTGCGATTACCGCATTACAGTCCACTACGTCGAAAAATAATAATTTAACAACTGGCGTAACCACCCTCTAACCCATCCAACTAAGCTAAATTGCTTGTGCTAGGAGTGGGTTCACGTCGGTAGTGTTATGGCCAGGATTCGAACCCGGGACCCCTCGATC
The DNA here is from genome assembly GCA_949126895.1 of Eilema caniola. NCBI lineage: Eukaryota > Metazoa > Arthropoda > Insecta > Lepidoptera > Erebidae > Eilema > Eilema caniola. The sequence continues at coordinate 20,555,563 of OX421472.1, forward strand.
GTAAGGCCGGCTCCTTAACTACTAATCTACCGACGCTTAATAGGTGTGGCTGGCTTAGGCTCCAAAGATCTAATACTGACCAATGTTTTATACTTACACCCAATTTATTTATTGTGGATATGCATTCTATAATATTATAGTATACTTACAAATATTGTAAACACGAAACTAACTTTATCTGTGTCTGTAACGCTTTCACGCTTAAACTATGAACTGAACCGATTTTAAATGAAATTTGGGGTTTACTAATGTTTGGCAAAAAACGTTCCCCAAAGTGTCACATGCCGAAATATGTTTCCCAAATTTTCATTTGGCTAAAAAACATATGGCTTAACAACTTTTCGCAATTTCACAGTAAGCAATAGTATTTTTGACAATTTATTGTTTGACAAATAATTACATGGCAAAGTTTTATTTTACTGAAAAATAATTACATTGTATTTACATAAGAGTTATTATTATTATACAAATCAATTCCGGCGTTCTGTTGGGGTCGGTTGGAGTCACAGTTCTAACCTAACCTAACCCACTTTTCTCGAAGTTCCAATCTAGCCTACGTAACCTATATGAAATTCTCCGGCGCTTGGCCGGCTGCTGCCGCGCCACGCTCGCTTGGCTCGCGCTCTGTTGGGGTCAAAGTTCTAACCTAACCTAACCCACTTTTTTCGAAGTTCTAATCTAGCCTACGTAACATATTATATGAAATTCGCCGGTGCTTCGCCGCAATTTACAAATCTGGTGAATTATACAACGCCATCTAGCGAACAACTTAGAACTGAATAATGTCAACAATATCTGCATGCTTAGTAATAAACACATTGAGAGAGGACAATGCAATGTTTTGGCATTCATTGTACTATCATTTGACTTAGCAAAACCTCGATTTCAATAAACTGTAGATCGCGAACCAAACTAATAAACTAACCTTCATTTAATCTTTCTTTCTATTAATAATAAGAAGATTTCTGCACCCAAACGAGGCAGATCCAACATTGTTTCCAGCCCAATTTTAGGTAGGAGTGCACTCTCTACGTGAATTTATGAGAGGACACGTGTGAAGCGGGCCGCGGTTTTAATATCAGTTGTAAATTAGAATGAGCTAGCGGATATTGCGCAAATTGGCTCTGTACTATGTTTCATATCGCTCTCATAGTAGTTTACTGTTTCAGAACCATGGTTTGATTTATTTCGTAGTGGTATAACATTTGTCGGGACATATACTATATTTTTTTTGTTTTTCCAGTAGCCTATATTTCGGCGCTGTTACAGGCGCCATGATGACGGATGTACTGTTGACCGCCGAGTTAGTTGTTACTGGGCAACCTCTTCCGCACTTATTTCTCAGGCGCGTCGTCACTACTAGTGTCTGTACTATGAAAGAAACTTACCTCAGTTTTATACAGAGCCACCTATAGACCCAGCAACCGGATTCGTATCACGACTAAGGCAACCGGTTTAGCCCCACACGCTGGTCACTAAGTGATGTGTCATCAACATAACACGTGACGGCAGCGCCGTCCTCGAGCTTACCGCGAAGCGCCCAGCCGTATCCAATGTTCCACAGGAGCGGCACCAGAACCGATCCCTGCGGAACACCAACCAGAAGATTCGGAGCCTCAATTTATCTTTTTGTTACCTTTTTCTTCTTATTTTTTTCTTGAATATTAAATATGTGCTTATAAATAAAATAATAACTACTAAATAACAAGAAACAAAACAACATATTTTTAAATTAAACAAATATTAACAACTACGAGTAATTCTGCCTAATTAAAAACGGGTTCGTAAAGGCAATGAAATTAAATCATAAACTTTTGACACTAATACCTACAGATATACAACCTTTTATTCAATCTAACTTTGCGAACGAAATAGGGGGCGTTAATACGGTGTTATTTCCTCATTTAATGTGACTCTGAAACTTTGGAATAGGATTAAAAACTCCTTTGGGTATTGGCGCCCTTTCAATTACTTTACTAGGCCAAGTTTAGCCTAGTCTAGTTAATTGTGCTAAATCCTTATTAGCTTGTTGAATTCGGTTGTATAAAGAGCCTCTGTGTTTCTGTTGTATATGAATTTGTTTATGAGATTAGATAAAGGTTGTGGAGGAATAAATAGAATAGGATTGAATAGAAGACACGTAGAGATAATAAATAAAAAAAGACAAACGAAACAGATTTGGATTGCATGGGCAACCCTTTAGGGAGCCAAGAAAAACGTATGTCAATCAGAGCGAAAGCATTATATAGAAAAGACATAAAGACATAATGTCATGAGTTTCAGAAACAGGCGAGCATGTATGAAAACAAATATGAAAGTAGAAGAAGTGAAATATGTATGCCAGAATCGTAGCAAGTGGAAAACCGTGGTCTCTGTCTACCCCACTGGAATAGAGGCGTTACTGTATGTAGCTGTGTATGTAGGTATGTAAAATTGAGGAAGGAAGAAAGAAACAATCGTTCATTTAATGGCATTAAATGAACGATTGTTTCTTTCTTCCTTCCTTCCCTTCCTTTGTTTCTTTTTTTAATATTATCTCATAGATCCTTTTTTTTTTTTTTTTTTTTTTTTACGTGCGGGAAATCCCCACGGATACCCGCCCCTCCGGAGCCGGAGGGGTGGGTTATGTCGGACTCGAACCGACTAAACCGCACGCCGTCTGTGGGTCGTGGTGCTAGGCCGAAGGTGAGGTTGCCTTGCGGCATATCCCTCGCACCCCGGCTGACCCAGGGCCATCCCTTTCGGTCTGGCCCTCCTCGGGGATTATCTCATAGATCCTATGAATTCTCTCTTAATTATCTCAGAATATTTCAGAATATTGTTTCGACACTTAATTTAAAACCTGGCTTATTAACGTCCCAATATTTCAAACAGATGGTAATAAAGCCAGTGTCTCCGATAAGTAATTAAGACAACCAATCAAAAAGAAAATTATATTGAACAAGCTGATGACTGCGGCTATGTCCGCATAAATGTCGGTAATCGCAACTTTTGGTTATATCTTCAGTTTTACTCAAGCAATTACGACCAAACATACGGCAGTTATAAAGTCTGATCAAGAACATTTTAATTCAAAACTTTGATAAGGATTCATGCTGTATTGCTTAAAATCGCTTCGTGAATTGAGTTCACTTCTGTCATTGGCCACCGGCCGCCCACATCACAGCACTTTTTCTTTATTTCCGGGACGCATAATTTTCATTTTGCTAAATCACTTAAGCCATTCATCTTAATTATATTCTTTGAATAGCAATTTTGACCTATATTAAATGCACATCGTATGTAACGAATTTAATTTAATAAGGAATAATACTGCATTGTTAAAAATAACTTCTTAAAGGCCACATTATTTTTTATAATATTATATTTTTTAGTGCTTAATTTGAAAAATAAAAAGAGTTATTGTGGGCTATTATTTGGAGATATGCGATGGCGGACTTTTATGAAGCTCTACCTGAGATACATATTTTTGCTATACATTATTTTGATATATCTCGAGCCAGCGAGTAAGCGAAAAAAAAAATTTATAATTAACGACATCACGCTAGAAACCTCTAAAGTTAGCAATGTTCATCTCCTATATCATACATGTATTACTCATATAAACCGTCCTCTTGAATTACTTTATCTACTAAAAAACTGCCTCAAAATCCGTTCCGTAGTTTTAAAGATTTCATAAGGACAAACAGACAGACAGACGCGAGAAGCGACTATGTAGTGACTATGTAGGTATAATAGTGACAATGATGTGGTGATATGGCATAAGTAATTTTGGTTATAAAAAAAATGTACAAATGTATAAAATTTGCAATTTTATATTTATACTACCTTTTGCCCGCGGCTCCGCCCGCGTGAATATCGGCTATCGCGACCAAACATAGCCTACGTCCTTTCGCAAGGTCTAATCTACCCCTATACCAAATTTCATCAAAATCAGTTCAGTTGTTTAGGCGTGAAAGCGTAACATACAGACAGACAGACAGACCGACAAACAGACACAGTTACTTTCGCATTTATAATATTAGTATGTTTAGATTAAAATTATTCGTTTCCATTCTATCCCAACAGTCATGTCAACGTTCTCGTGTAATGGACGAACGTTAGTGCAGCTGCAAATGAGAACAATCCTGGGTGGAATATTCATTTCCGTCAGTAATATTTAGTCAGTATAAAAACCTCTGTGACGTAACGCTCTACTGCTAAGTCAAAGGTCACGGGTATTGACAAATAAATAAATAAATAAATATTCTACAACATTTCACACAACGCTATCTAGACCCATGGTAAGCAAAGCTTAACTAGCTTGTGTTATGGAATCTAGAATGCGGATAAACATACTTAGATACGTTTTTTTTAAATACATACATATTATACATAGAAACACCCAGACCAATGCAAATATACATATTCATGCATACAAATATTTGCACTGAGCGGGGATCGAACCCGCGCCTCCTGCGTAGCGGCCGCGTTCGCTACCGCTACAAAAAGTATCTAAATATATTATGTAAAATTATCTGCTTTCTAGAACGTATTACACAAGCTAGTTAAGCTACACTTACTTTAAGTCTAAAAAGCGAGATTAGTTTACGTCACGTGTTAGATAAATCCTTGCTCCGAAAGAGATTTTTTAATTTTATGTATTTGTGACTAAGTGAAAACCGTCGGGTACGTTAATAAATGTAGTCTCTAATTGATATAAATTGCTGTATCTCTACGAGACACAATAGCTTTTCTATATTGCTATATTTTAATTGAAACTCGGAACAGAGATGGCAGCCTCTGTGGGTTTTCTTGGTTAGAAATAGTTGATTATTACTCATAATACAAAATAATCAAGTCATGCTTTATTAAAATATATATTTTCTACACTAAACAATTTAATAATAAAAAAATGTTTATACTATTCATCAATGGCATTCGATGGAACTTGCTTCACGTTTTGAATAAATAATAATATTAATAATAATTTCACACAACGCTATTTAGATCCATGGTAAACATAGCTTAACTAGTTTGTGTTATGGAATCTAGAATGTGGATACACATACCTACTTAGATACTATTTTTTTGTAAATATATACACATTATACATAGAAACATCCAGACCAATGCAAATATAAATATTCATGCATACAAATATTTGCACTGAGCGGTGATCGAACCCGCGTATCCTGCGTAGCGGCCGCGTTCACTACACTAATTTTTTTTGGTTTCGCCTCACGGTATTCTTAAGGTCTCATAGTGATAGTTTCTAAACTGTAAAATTCTGAATGGCTAATAATGACAGTTTTCCAAGACTTTGAGAATGCTGTGAGGTAAAACTGGTAAATTAAAAAAGTAAAATAGTATGGCTATGTACATGTGGTTTATTCAATTTGTGAACAAACAATTGTTGTTTGCGAGTATATTGGCATTTGGCGTTTTCCATTAGTCCTCTAAAAAATTCAAAACTCTGTTTACAGAAAGCTACATTTAATTCGAGAATATTTAAAAGATACAACAAAATAAAACGCCTCTGGTGTTCAATACGTCCATAGGCCACGTTAACCCCCTCCCGCCAGGTAAGTGCTTGTCTGCCACTTAAGTGGTATAAAAAACTATGTTGGCGATAAACTACATCAATTTAAAAAAATATTTATGGAACAAAAATTTACAAAAAATTCCTGTACTATAAACTACACGTCCACTGACGTTACCAAACAATGCCCGATGTCATTTCACAATTTTTGCTTTAACGTGAAAGGCTTGATCATTTTTACGTATCAGGTAAATAATAATGTATCAAAGTGCTGATTGGTCAAAGGTTCAGACCTGAATATATGAAAAAAGCTACAGCACGTACTTTAACACTTCAAGCAATTTTTTAAAAATATTCTTTAATACTGCCTGTTTATAAAAATCTTTGTGTGAAATGAAGCATGTATCATGTTTTTCGTGCGTATTATTGGTACCTGTGTGGTATGTACAGTATTCGACAGTGATATCAAAGGGTTTGATTTCCACACCCGCATCTGACCGAGTAATCAAAATTACTTGTGTAGACCTCTCCAGCTAAATTGAAATTTGAATTTACAGGTTGGGTAGCTTGTGACTAAGGATTTGGCCTTATGATCTAAACGTCTAGGGTTCGAATCCTGACCATTACTCTACCGACGTGAACCAAATCCTAAAATGGCTAACATAAGCAAATTTAGCTTCGCAGTAGAGGAAAATACTAGTCATTTCAATTACATAAATGCTTAGTAACGTATGGTAGGTAAGTTACGGGTTAAGAACATGTAAAATAATTATTAACAGTGCAGATCAGTGCCTCGGACACGAAAAACATTCTAATTCGTAACGTTAACGTATCGAAAGAAAAAAGCATTGCAATTGATGCACAGTAGGCAGGCGGCTAATCACATTGTTCGTTTTCCGGATACGTTATTGTTACGAATTCGAATATTATTCGTACACAGGGCACAGTAAAATGTTCACCCCAATTGCGTGTACCACCGAGTAAAAGAAGCACGTATCGCTCAGATTAGTCGGTGTTGCTAACAAGTAAGTAACTTTCACAATTAATACTAACCAACCGCAGTAGGGGGTTAAGTCCGAAACAAATTTACGACTAAACGTTGCCATTTGAAGGTGCTACTAAACGCAGGGGAGATAAGGCTTGGGAAATTATTAGATGATAAATGTTTTGGGAGTTTTTGTTGCCAGATAATTTTTAGGAATATCTATGTGTTTTTTCTTTTCTTATTTTCATTTTAAATGATAGTTTCAATTATCTCCAAAAATATAAAAGTGTTCCGCTTACGAATAACTGAGAGTTAATTAAATTAAATTTAAAAATAATTATTAAATTTCATACTACATAAAAAAAAATATTTGTACCCGTAAAACTTTTCAAATTGTACGCCGGAATAATATATCAGGAATAGCATACACATGAACCGTTACTGATTGATTTGCTTATTTAAAAAAGTTAATATTAAAAAACCTTGGAGTTAACTGTCTAAATGCCATACTGTCTAGAGATATTTACTCGTAATAATTTATTGGTGTATTTGGTGTGAGCATGAAATACCGCTGTCAATACGTGATTAATGTCCGGGGTGCTTTGGCAGATTTATTAATTTCAAATAAATCGTTTCAGTAAAAACATGGGTTTTGTTACACTAGCGATACTGTTTCATTCTTGTCCGTTTGCGATGGACGCAAAACTACTAAACCCTTACGGATTCGTCATGTCTGTCTGTCTGTTTGTCCGTCCCTATGTAACAGTCACTTTTTTCCGAAACCATAAGAACTATGCTGTTGAACCTTGCGAAGTAGATGTATTCTGCGAACCGCATTAAGATTTTCACACAAAAATAGAAAAATATACAATTATTTTGGCAGTTCCCCATGCTAAGAACTGAAACTTAATTTTTTTTTCATCAATCCCAATATTTTGAGAGGCCTATCCATAGATACCCCACAGTTATCGTGGGGTATCTATGGATAGGTCTTCTAAAATGATACTGAGGTGACTTTTTAATTTTTTTTCTAAGCTGAATAGATTGCGCAAGAGACTAAATTGGTAAAATGTGTGCCCCTGTTACTTCTAAAATAAAAGAATGATAATACTAAAAAAATAAATATTTTACCATAAACTTACACCGAAAATTGGTTTAAACGAGATCTAGGTAAGTAGCTTTTTTTAATACGTCATAAATCGTAACACTACAAGAACTTTTATATTATGTTACTTGCGGCTACGGAACCATTCATGGGCGAGTCCAACTCGCACTTAGCCGCATTATTATTTATTAGAATGTCCTTTGGTTAGGCTTAAAATCGTTTCGTTTCAACCGATTAATAAACCGAGTAGAAACAAAGATAAATTATGACGTAGAATAAAAATTTTGGTTATTGGAGCTTATTATCATATCATAAAAAATCTTTTTTTTTTATACAACTGAGGTGGCAGACAAGCGCACGGCCCACCTAATGGTAAGTAGTTACTTTAGCCTATGGACGCATGCAACACCATTTATTCTAAATAGGCCATTAAACAGTTCTTTCTAACGTTACGTAAGGTCAAATTTAGAAAAATATATCAAGACTAGTTTAGCAAAAGGACCACCGCACCAGTTTAATTGCAATTTTGTTTGAATTGGCATTGCATTTGAATCAAGATCATAATTAAAATTATATTCTATTATTAGCAGATCTCTCTGACATTTACAAACAGAGATAGCAGTATATATTATGATGACAAGCATAATCTTTCAAGCACGTCAGAATTGAAAAGAGAGAAACACATAGCTGCATGGTATTCGGTATATTATCATCGCGCTGATATTTCTGCTAGGGCAGACTTAATTGAGTGTCAGTTACTGTGGCAAACGGATGACATTGAATTTATGTCGTAGAGTTAATTAGTTCCATACGTGACATGTGAAGCTACATTATTGCTAGGCTGAAGATTTACGAAGGTTGTCATACTTTATTATGCTGTGGCACTATATTTTTTAAATAATTATCCGCGAGGGTGGTGGACGAAGAATGCAAGTGTCACAGCGCCATCCCAGTTTATCGAAAGAGGCGGAAAACTGAAGGATACGTAGACGATATCACTGCGAGAGAAGGAAAACTCGAAATCAAATCCTAAAGTCAAAGCTAAAGTCTCCCAACATTGTGAAAGGCCTACATAGGCCTCTCCCAATGTTGGAGCTAATCTAAGAATATTAGGGCTCGATAAAACGTCGGTCCCGGTTATCATACGAACATATATGGCGAACGTTACAGGTAGTTAGAGCCCTAAAAAGTCTAATAAATGGTCTTTTTTTATAACATAGTACGCAAACGAGCAGATGGATCGCTTGATGGTAAGCATCACCACCATCAAACACCAGAAGGGTTCTAGGTGCGTTGCCGGCCTTTAAGGTGGGAGTACGCCCTTTTCTTGAAGGTTTGAACGTCGTATCGGTCCGGAAATACCGCAGGACACAATTCATTCCACAATTTAGCTGTGCGAGGCAGGAAGTTTCTGGAGGAAGTATCTACAATATCTACTTGGATATCGCCAATGGCAGTCGCTTCACGTTAAATATCGAAATTCAGCCGTGACGTAACTAGGTATACTGGAATCCCAAGATACAAGCTTCCGATGAGACTAGGATTAACGCAAGGATTATGATTAGTATGATTGTAATTTTGGTTACTAATTTAGTAATCAAAATTACAATTTATATTTTTTAATTTTCGTTAGCTAATAATTTAATAACCAAAATGACAATAATTCTGAAACTCAATTGCTTGTCTTAGTAGTGGGTTCACAACTGTAATAAGATTCTACCTCAGATTTGTCCTCTGATAACTACAAAAATTCATAGAAGTAAATGAAATTCTTTATTGATTTATTTGCTGAACGAACACTCTCTTGGTATGGGTTCCGGGTTCCGACTTGAATGCGATGAATGTGAGTGCCACACTTGCGTTTGTGATGCAAGGGTGGAAGTAAATGATCTGCACGGGCTTAACTGTACCCGAAGTGCTAAATGAAGTATCATAAATACGCCACCCTAGGAGCCGTAGGGTACGAATTTATTCCGTTCGCTCAATGGTCAAACAGTTCGTGGTTGTTTTGGTGTTCAAATGCCGAATAATGTTAACATTTTTAAATTTATTAGTGTTCAGCAATATCTGAGCGCGATAGTACAAGACGCAAAATGTCACACACATAAATCGTTGATGTGTACAAATGCTTCAAAATCGATTCTATACTTACATGTACACTTACAGACATAAAGTTTCGTAGTTATCACCCTCCTGCGAAAAGGGATTATTGGATTGCAACTACGGTAATCCGTTATAGGGTCGCTTATTCACTTAAAAATTCAAGCCTCTCGTACGCTTAAATTAAAATGTATATCAACCATAATCCTTTCATCGTCTTACTATTATAAATCCGAAATTTGGATGAATGGGTTTGTTACTTTACTAGCTGTTGCCCGCGGCTCCGCCCGCGTGGATGTCGGTTATCGCTTAGTGTTGAGACAACGCTATTTTTCTAAAATAAAAGTAGCCTAAGTTACTCCTTATTACATCAGCTCCCTGCCAATAAAAGTTCCGTCAAATTTGATCCAGCCATTTCAGAGATTAGCCGGAACAAACAGACAGACTGGCAGCCTCCGTGGCGTAGCGGTAGTGAACGCGGCCACTAACCAGGAGGCGCGGGTTCGATCCCCGCTCAGTGCAAATATTTGTATGCATGAATAAGGGTATTTGCATTGGTCTGGTCGGGCCTCGGAGAGCACGTTAAGCCGTCAGACCCGGTTGTCATACAAACATCTATGGTAGTCGTTACGGGTAGTTAGAACCCTCAAAAATCCAACAACTGCAATCAAGTCTAGCTGCAATGCTTCGCTATCGCCTTTGGGTTGTGGAGGTCGCTTCACGGAAAATTTCGAAGTTAAGCCAAATCTGCAGCTAGACTGGTAAAAAGTAGACCCCAGACTCCAAGTTGAAAAGCTTCGGATGCGTCTGGGATTAACGCTAGGAAGAAGAAGACGAAGAAGAATTAGACAGACAAATTTGAAAAAAAAGTTATTTTGGTGTATGTACCCATATTATATTCATATACCTATGTAGTAAAAAATGGTTTTTTCAATATTACAAACAGATACTCCAATTTTATTTATATGTATTATGTATAGCTGTATAGATTATATCAGACCGGGTGGATTCACACCGGGTCTAAAAAGGCCACATTGAGCGGTTTCCAGTAGATTTCAATAGATCTCTAAACAATTCGTGAAATGGTTATTTACAAAAGTAGAATCACAACAATTCATGTACTAAGCAGATACTAATTCCGTGTAAATATTGCTGCGTGATAAAATATTATCCTCATTTCAGCCGAAAGACGTCCACTGCTGGACAAAGGCCTCCCCCAAGGATTTCCACAGTGACTGGTCCTGCGCCTTCCGCATCCATGCCCTTCCCGCGACCTTCACCAGGTCGTCGGTCCACCGTGTGGGAGGCCTGCCTACACTGCGTCTTCCGGCGCGTGGTCGCCACTCGAGAACTCTCTTGCCCCAACGGCCATCTGTTCTACGAGCTATGTGCCCCGCCCACTGCCACTTAAGTTTGGCGATTCTGTGTGCTATGTCGGTTACTTTAGTTCTCCTGCGGATCTCCTCATTTCTGATTCGATCACGCAGGGAAACTCCGAGCATAGCACGCTCCATCGCCCTTTGGGTGACCTTGAGCCTTCTTATGAGGCCCATAGTAAGGGACCAAGTCTCAGTTCCGTAGGTCATCGCTGGCAACACACACTGATCGTAGACTTTAGTCTTGAGACACTGCGGTATTTTGGACGAGAAGATATTACGAAGCTACTCCTCCCGAACGCTGCCCAGCCGAGTTGGATTCGACGATTGACCTCTTTCTCAAAGTTGGACCTGCCTAACTGGACTGTCTGTCCCAGGTAAACATATTCGTCGACAACTTCGAGTGTAGAGTCTCCAACCTTTAAAGAAGAAATGGGTGCGACATGGACATTTGACATAATTTTCGTCTTGTCCATGTTCATTTTGAGGCCCACTTGCTGGGAGGCTCTACTGAGGTCTTCGAGCATTGTGCCTAGGTCTTCCAAGGTCTCAGCCATGACTACGATATCGTCAGCGAATCGAAGGTGAGTGATGTACTCGCCGTTGATATTGATGCCGAGTCTTCTCCAGTCCAGGAGCTTGAAAACATCTTCCAGGCCGGCGGTGAACAGTTTCGGAGATATAACGTCTCCCTGTCTCACCCCTCGCTGCAACTGGATAGGTTTTGAGCTTTGATCCTGGAGGCGGACTGACATAGTGGCGTTTTCGTACAAACACTTCAGCGCTTCGATATATCGATAGTCAATTTGGCACCGTTGGAGAGACTGTAGCACAGCCCAGGTCTCGATCGAATCGAAGGCTTTCTCATAGTCTACAAACGCCAAGCAGAGTGGCTGATTATACTCCTCAGTCTTCTGTATTATCTGTCGCAGCGTATGTATGTGGTCTATGGTGCTAAAGCCTTTTCGGAAACCGGCTTGTTCGGGAGGCTGGAAGTCGTCGAACCTGCGAGCGAGACGATTCGTAATGACTCTCGAAAACAACTTGTAGACATGGCTCAGAAGCGAGATGGGTCTATAATTCTTCAACAAGGTTTTATCACCTTTTTTGAAGAAGAGTACCACCACACTTCTGTGCCATGCCTTAGGCGTTCGTCCCTCGAGTATGACGGAATCAAATAGCTTCTGAAGAGCTTTAAGTATCGGTGTTCCACCAGCTTTTAGAAGCTCAGCCGTGATCCCATCATCACCCGGTGCCTTATTGTTCTTTAGCTGTTTGAGAGCCATTCTAATCTCGTACAGGCTGACGTCCGGGATATCCTCGGTATAGTGTCGGGTCAATCTGGCTCTTGGGTCTTTGGCCAGATTATTAACAGATTGCCGTACACTCGTGTATAATTGTCCGTAGAACTTCTCGACCTCTTCCAACAGCTCCGGCTTTGACGAAATAATTCTGCTCCGCCTTCAGCTTATTCAGTTGGCGTTGACCAACAGACAGATCCCTTGCGAAAACCTTTGAGCCTTTGTTGCTCTCAATCGCCTCCTTAATACGAGTCGTATTAAATTGGCGTAGGTCGCGAGTCAAGGATTACATACGATTACAATAAAGTATTCTTTTAAACCGAAATCTAGATCTGCACTCGATAAAAGTTAGCATATACGCGTTATACGCGAGTTTAATTTTTTGACTTGGTTCTGCGTGGTATTCTGTTCGTTGCGTTTGAAGCCATCTTGAATTAAAAGTTAAATTTTTATTTGCTGAATTCGACGTTTATCATTAATTTTGCATAAAAATAGCAATATACTACGCAAAACTAAATTAAGACTGCCAGTGACCTACCTCAACGACTTCTGAAAGAAAATTGCTACTAGTAGTTTTTTTATATGCCAAATCCTATTTTTCTTGGCGCATAGGTGAAATTGAATCAATTATTCTCTTAGGCCCGTATTTTAGAATGCCACTCATCTGAACCTCGATTTACCTGGGAAAAGATTATTATACACATTGACAAATTTGACAGGATGTCTGACAGATTTTCTATACAATTTTTCTTCAGCCCCTCTAGACAAGTGGCAATTCGCTAGCCGGCGTTTGGGGTAATAGAATGGCCAATGTATGAGATTTGACGTAAATGACAGTCGTTAACGCATGTCAAATACGTCAAATCCTATACAATCGTCATTCTATTCCATCAAACGCCTGCTAGCGAATTGCCACTTGTCTAGAGGGGCTGATAAATCACGATTCAGCTGAGTGAGATTCTAGAATATGGGCCTAAGTCTATTGCAGTCCACTGCTGGACATAGACCTCTTCCAATATGCACCATTATTCCCGACCCTCCGCCTTCACCACCCAGCCTGTCCCAGCTACCTTTAATACGATACCATTAGATTTAATACAATAAATTAATTCCACGTAAATTAACATTTGTGTTTCGTAATGTTATCGTAATGCGTATAGTTTAGTAACGTGGTAAGTGGAATGACAGTAATTTGTACCTTCACTTACAGTCGGAGCGTCTAGAGGACAAAAAGTTAAGCTTTTACCTAGCTTAATAATTCAGTACTTGTTTTATGACACTCATAATATTTCGCCATTAAATTTAATCTTATATTGAAGTATCTTATGGCCGTCTAAGTTGAGAACGATTAGAACAAATTTCTGCAGAGTGCTGCTATTATAAGTGAGGCTACGTTGATTTAAACAGAATGATCGCCATAATAAATTCTTTCAAATGTCATTGGCGCATATTCTTCTATCCGATCGGTTTCCAAAAGTCGCCGCTTAAGGAAGTTTACAGGTAAGCCGAGTAGTTAAAATGTATAATATGAACAAAGTGTTATTACAAGTTAGTTAGTTAGTTTACCTGGGCTGTTCCGCACTTAGCCTCTTGATTGGGCCATTGTGCGTACCATCTTACCACATGCTTCCCGTAGTGACGCTGGTGACTGGAGGAATTTCGCCCGTTGTGCGGCCACGCTCGTGCACTCTGTAAGCACATGCCGTGGCATTTCTTCTGCCCCCATGCAGCTTCTGCATAGGGGGCTGTCCGTCACACCTATTGTAAACAGATGCTTGTTTAGGGGACAGTGACCGGTCAAGAGGCCGGTGACCTTGCGGATTTGGTCCCTTCTTAGCCTAATGAGGCCACCGGCTCATCGGCTGCGTCGTTGCCGACGGAGTTGCTGTGTCCTTTGATCCATTGCAGCGTGACCCTGTTTGTGTTTGCAATGGATTGGAGTGTGTTATGACATTCCAATATGAGGACAGAGGTTATGGTGTTACATTGGAGAGCTTGGAGTACAGATGCACTGTCTGAGATGATCTTTATATCTAGATCTCTGACATCTCTGGCGGCAATCGTCTCCGCCGCTCTCGTTATGCCAATACATTTGGCTTGAAATATTGTGCTTAGCTTGTCCAAGGTGGTTGTTATTTTGAAATTTAAGTCATTCGAGAAGACGCCTGCTCCAGTACCATGTGTGGTTTTGGAGCCGTCTGTGTATATCCTAACTTCTTTGACGCCAGAGCTATCTCTTTTTTCTTCAGAAAGTTGGATATGATACTTCCGTTCGAAGACGTGGTGACATGGTATTCTGTCTATGGGAGCCTCAAGAAGTGGTAACTTCTTTAGGAATCCCTGTAGAATCTTTGAATGCTTTGTTCCAGTATTCTCTTTCCAAAGCCCATTATTTTTCAGTCTTAAGGCTGCTGCCTTGGCCTCCTCCTTTATGATTAGATGCAGCGGTCTCAGGTTTCGGAGGTGCTCTAGTGCGACTGATGGGGTGGTTCTCATGCATCCAGTGGCTGCTGTACTCGCTAGGCGTTGTAAACTCTGGAGCTTTTCTTTCACAGTGATCAGTTCTGCTCTGGGCCACCATACAACTGATCCATAGGTTAGAGAAGGTCTGATAATTGCCGGGTACAGCCAAAGTGTTATCTTTGTGTTAAGACCCCAGTTCTTACCAACGAGTCTTCTGCATTGCCAGAAAGTTATACAGGCCTTTTTCATCTTAGCATTTATGTGGCTAGCCCAATTCAACTTATTGTCAAGTATGATGCCCAGATATTTAACTTGAGTTGTTAGAGCTAGTTTGGTGTTAAATAGTTTTGGTAGTTGTAGTTCTGGTAACTTTCTTTTGTTGGTGAAAAGGATAAGTTCTGTTTTTATCACGTTTACTGATAGTCGGTGTTCTTCGCACCATTCTTCCACAGTCTGATGGGCTGAGCGCATGATTTTGCATAGCACGTTCTCAGCCTACTGTTATTACAAGGCCCTACATAAGTATATTTTTATCAAATATAATACAATAGTTTATCACGTAATACTCGCAATATTATAATTTTCGAATGTATTAATCTAAATATATAAATATCAATTGCTGTTCGTTAGTCTCGCTAAAACTCGAGAACGGCTGTAAGGATATATCTTGTCTAGGTCTTGAAATGTTCGTGTAGGTCTAGGAAGGTATAAACGGTGAGAAAATATGGGAAATTATACATTTTTTATTGGTTCTGAGGCGGTACGAAGTTCGCCGGGTCAGCTAGTGTGTAAAAAAATAATTAAACTATGTCTGAAATATTTACTTAACTTACATTACTACTTAAATTCGAATAGTCAACGTGAATCGTAATATTTATTTCAAACCTCTACCTTCTACGATAAAGTTACTTACATAATCAAAACAGTCAGTATTTAAACATTATAATCAAATACAATCTCAAGTATCCCTGATCTCACAAATCCCGTAGCCAGGTGTTCAAACTCACACACACCCATAAGCTCCTAATAAGTACAAAAACAAACTTATTCCATCAACAGTGTTTCACTAACCTGAATGGCTTCGTGATAGACAAGTGATTTTTATTATTTAGAACTTTATGGATAAACTGGTAGTGACAAAATGTCAAAATTTCAAAAGAAAAGCCGATGGAGAGGAGTGCTTTCCTCGATCCAGGATATAAAAATGAAACAATTCTGCAAAGGGAAGCCGGCGGGTTATTGGGACCTTTTGTCACTGTAGACCAGCTATTACCCTTTCGAACTGTCTTGTAATCCGTCCGTATCGATTAACCAAAAAATCCATACAGTTTTAAATTGTCCGGGGACTTCCCGAGAGTTTCATTACAGTTTGTTTGTAGGTGCAAGCGTGCATCGATGTAACCGAGATTCACACGCTAAAATGATGACTTTTATTAAAAATCACCCTCTATAATTAGAAATTAGCTCTTACTAGCGGCTTCACGCGCGTGTTTATCGGTTAGCATAATGTGTCCTTTCCCAAACTCTAGTCCATCTCTATACCGAATTTCACCAAAATTGGTTCAGTGGTTCACCAAAATTGGACAGACAGAGAGATAGACGCAGTTATAATATTAGCATATAACAATTACAATAAATCAAGCAAAACATAAAAAAACGTCATTTGCTTACAAGTTTTAGTGTAAAGAGCGTCGTCCCTCACCAAGTCATCCGGTTGTTTAAGTCATAGCTTAACGCGCCATTACGAGCAGATTGCGTGATCGCGGCGGTTATTTGCTTAATGTTCTTGACAAAAATAGATTATTTACTTGTATTCTTATCAGGTATTATGGGCAGATAGTTTAGCTAGTTGCCAGTTAGCGGGTAGGTATCTATCTATATATTTATTTATGTATACCAGTTTAGTAGTCCTACCAACTGTTCTGGGATCCAAGCCAATCTTACCTGCAGGTACTAGCCTGTAGGTAAGATTGGCTTTTGGCTTTTGATTAACAGAGTAGCCTCTTAATGTTGAATGGGGAAGGGGGAGGATGTCAGAAGACAGTCACTAACAAGAAAGCTTTATAATTCAAAACAAAAATCGGAGGAGTAAGCCGACTCTGGGTTGTGAAGGGTATCAAGTCTTGGGATGCAAGGCATGAAAAAAAAAATGACAAACATGCAAGTAATTTTCGACCTTATTAACATGACATAGTATATTTTTTTCTTATATTCGTGATCAGCGTCATCTATTAACGTGAAAAGACACATTAGATTCAAAATTGCTTGCAGTCGCTGTTTTAGTCTCTTTGTGATCCGATATCGGGCCAACACAGTTGAGTGGTGTCGGCTCCGATAGCCAATATCGGACCGGACCGGACAATATGAAAGACAGATACATATATTACATGTTTTGATGACATGACATGACATTTGACTTCCTCCGATATCGGATATCGGGTATCGGATAATGTGAAAACGCTCTTACATGTAGGTATACCGTAAATACTGTAAAATTTAAGCGAGTAGCACTTTAAATTTTGAACCAGCATCAAATACCTGATTCGTAGATTAATCTATGAACTCACCTAGTAGGCAAAATTTAGACAGGACCAAACGCTATTTGAGGCTTACATGAGTCAGCTTATCTTCCTCCAGGATAGTGTTATAAACGGAATTTCCGTTTGCTACAGACACAGGATCCGTTTGAACCGCCCCGTGTCATTGAAGCTCATAAACTTTACGACCAGCTTTCTAAACAGGCTCTGAAGAAAGGTATCTTCTGCTAAAATAATATAAGCACAAGAAAAATATCGAAGAATGTAATGTGTACTGACGTAATCATAAATATGAATGAGGTACTCAATTTTTGTAGCGCATCTTAGTTTATTCCAACGAGTATATTGTTATGATGCACAGGGTCATATCGATCAGGTTATGGGCTGTTATGAAGGATAATTTGTTTGTTAGGATTGTTTTATTACTATTCTAATAAAATATGCGGTACAAATATGCTGAATGAACAGTACACTGAATTATAATAATGTATTGAAGTTTTTATGTAAATATGTAACGGAAGATAATCTAGACAGATTATATTTAGAGTTTGAGGAAAAATCGTTTTGGAAAGCAATTTGGTTTCTTTTTAATCTTTTAACGTTCTTCTAAAGTCTGGTGAAGATAAAGTTGAAAGTGAGCTAGTGCTCATTGTTTTATAAATAATATATAATAAATAAATAACCCACAACATTTCGCACAACGCTATCTAGACTCATGGTAAGCATATCTTAACTAGCTCGTGTTATGGAATCTAGGATGCGCATAAACACACTTAGATACTTTTTTTAGTAAATACATACATAAAATACATAGAAACACCTAGACCAATGCAAATATACATATAAAGGGTGTCTCATAAAGAACTTGAATTTTAAAAATTAAAAAATATTTATTTATTTAATATTTTATTAACATTTTTTTCTACATATGTATGGAGGTAGTGATGACATTTACACATGAAACAAAATATCGGTTAAATGGCCACCGTTGGTCTGTTGGCAGGTATGCACTCTTTTGAAGAAATTTTGCAGTACATTTTGCAGTAAGGGCTGCTGGATTTGACGAATTTGACGTGCAATTTCTTCTTTGAGTTCCTCAGTCGTCTCAGGGTGCTTCGTATAGACCTTACTTTTCAAAAAAACCCCAGAGAAAATAGTCCAAACAAGTTAAATCGCCACTTCTTGGCGGCCAGTTTTGGTCTCCAAAACGAGAACTTACACGACCTGAAAACTTGGTTTGTAACTGTTCTATGGTTGTATTTCTTACTCTATGGTTTTTACATTATCGGTTAGACTTAAGCACTCTGTGTAATTGGTCCTAAAATATAAGTTGATAAATCCATCTCAAGTTCTTTAAATTTAAATTAGTTTAATATATTCCCCAAATATAAAACATGGCGCAGTCGTGAAAAGGTTCAAAGGTGTCGGTGAAAGTATAAAATTTATATAAAGATGGATAATATTGTCAAACTACTTCCGAATTTTGATTTGCGGGCGAGTGGTGCTGCCGCGGAATGGAAAATATGGCGGACATGTTTCGATGACTATCTGGTATCGATAGGACAAGACGAGGCGAGCGACAAAGTTCGATTAGCTCTCTTACGAAATATGTTGGGTATGGAGTCAACACGTGTACTACAAACATTGCCTATACCTGAGGGAAAAGCTGGAAATTTCAACGCTGTCTTACAAGCCATTGAAAAGTATGTAAGCCCGAGATCAAATGAAGTTTTTGAAAGGTTTAAGTTTAATGATCGGAAGCAGAAGGAAGGTGAAAGTTTTGATAATTTCCTCACTGACGTGAAACAGTTAATGTTAAAGAATCCATTGAAGATCAGTTGTTGAGAGATAAAATTGTTCAAGGAATCTCTGACAAGCATGTTCAGGAACAACTGCTTAGGCTGGATGGATTAACCCTGGAGAGAGCTGCAAACTTCTGTAGGACTTCAGAACAAAGTAAGTTACAGGTTAAGGAAATGAATCCAACATATGAGGTTGACGCAAACAAGTATAAAAAGAGTCATGAGTCTAAAGGTAAATTTAAATGCCGACGCTGCCAAACTCTTCATGGACGTCGAGAGTGCCCTGCTTTTGGGAAATTGTGCAAGAAATGTGGGTTGAAAAATCATTTTGCGGTCAGCTGTAAGGTACGTAATAAAGCTATTAAGGAAGTACAGCGTGAAAGTGAAAATTCGTCAGAAAGTGATTGTGAAAATGTATACTGTGATGCGGTAGTGTCTCAGTGTAAAGCAGAGTCTGAGTGGGTTGAAACCATACATATTGAAAGTTTTCCTGTAAAATTTAAATTGGACACTGGTGCGGATATCAGCATAATGACGGTAAAAATATACAAACAGATAAATGATAAAGTAAGTTTAAAAATGATAAAGACAAATATACAGTTAGTATCATTTGAAGGCAGTAAAGTCTCACCTTTGGGCATGGTAAATTTATTGTGCGAGTACAAAAATGTTAAGTGTTATGAGAATTTTGTGGTTATTGATTGTCACTCCATGCTCTTAGGGTTACCAGGTTGTATTTCTTTAAATCTAGTTAAGAGGGTGCATAGTGCTGAGAGTACTTCTGACTCATTAAAAGCTAAATTTATAGCAGAGCACATAAATGTTTTTAAGGGCATAGGTAAGTTGCCAGGCACCTATAGTATTACAACAAGGAATATCACTGAACCAATATGTCATCCGCCTTCAAGGATACCTAATTGTCTACTGAATCCATTAAAGTCTGAATTAGATAGATTAGAAAGTAGAAATTCTATTGTAAAGGTTGACAAACTTAATGAAAATGCATGCATCAACCGTATTGTTTTAGTTGAAAAGCCTAACAAAAAGATAAGGCTTTGCTTAGATCCGTCTGATCTAAATAAATATATTATAAAGAAACCTAAGTCTTTGCCCACTTTAGAAGAACTTGCTTTGAAGTTAAATGGCAAAAAATATTTTTCAGTTTTGGATCTCTCGGAAGGATTTCATCATTTAAGTTTAGATGAAAACTCATCATGGAAGTGTTGCTTTGCCACACCCTTTAATGTCTACAGGTATCTAGTGCTGCCCTATGGCTTGATGAACGCTCCTGAATTGTTCCAAGATGTACTTGAGTCACATTTTAATAAATTAAAAAATGTAGTTGTGTGGGCAGACGACATATTAATTATGGGGAATACTATAGAGGAACATGACCATGCATTACTAAGTGTGATGAGTAAAGCTAAGGAAATTGGAATTGTATTTAATGAGAAAAAGTTTCAATTTAGGCAACGGGAAGTTAAATATGTAGGTCAAATTTTTAATGAACATGGTATGTCTATTGATAAATCTAGGGTAGAGTCATTGTTAAAGCTAAAACCACCAACTAATAAGGATGAGTTAATGAAAATCACTGGTTCATTTAATTATGTCAGACGTTATGTGCCTGAGATGGCAGAGCTGATGTCTCCTTTGTGTAAATTGTTAAAAAAAGATGTAGAGTTTTTGTGGTTACCTATACATGATAAGGTTTTTGCTGAAATGAAAGAGAAAATTAGTCAAGCTCCTGCACTTTGTCCTTTTGATTCGAAAAGAAAAATAATTTTGCAATGTGATGCATCGAGCAAAGGTTTAGGTTGTTGTTTATTTCAGCCAGATGATTCTGGTAAGTTAAAATTAGTAGCTTGTGTTTCAAGAACCATGAATAATTCCGAGTTAAACTATGGACAAACCGAAAAGGAGTTACTTGCTGTTTGTTTTGGTGTAAAAAAATTTCATAAATATGTTTATGGTTCAGATATTGATGTGCAAACAGATCATAAACCCATTGTATCTATCATGGGTAAACAGATAAGCAAGATTGGTTCTCCTAGACTGAAAAGGTTAAGGTTAAAACTGTTAATGTATAAATTAAATGTATACTATGTGCCAGGTAAATATGTGCACTTTGCAGACATGTTATCTAGAAATAGTTTAGCTGTAACTGAACAAGACAAAGAAATGCTGCAGATGGTACACACTGTCTCAAAACATTTGCCTATGTCTGATGAAAGAAAAGCTATTTTCCGTAAAGAGACAAGTAATGATCCAATCCTCTCCAAAATATGTAATTATTATTATCATGGTTGGCCTCAGAAATTATGCAAAACATTGCAACATTTTTCCAAATTTAAAGATCAGCTATTTGTACAGGATGGATTGTTATTTTTTGGAAATAGGATTGTTGTGCCTAGTTCACTATGTATGTATGTCATTGAACTAGTACATGAAGGACATATGGGAATGAGCAAGAGTATTGCTAAAGCACGCCAATTGTTTTATTGGCCAAATTTATCCTTGGATGTACAGAATTTTATATCGAAATGTCGTACTTGTGAAAAGTTTAGACCTGCTAATGTGCATGAACCTTTAATGCCACATTCAATACCTAAATACCGATATTATAAAGTAGGAATGGATATTATGGAATATGCAGGCAAGGCTTATCTTGTGCTTATTGATTATTTGTCACATTGGTTAGAGATAAAACCTGTAAAGGATAAGACTTCAAAATCTGTTATAAATGCATGTCAAGATGTTTTTACTCATTTGGGTTTTCCATGTATAATTATAGCTGATAATAACCCCTTTAAATCACAAGAGTGTCTTGACTATTATAAAAAGAAAGATATAACTATTGTAACAAGTAGTCCTCATTATGCTAGAAGCAATGGTTTGGCTGAGAAAGCTGTCAATATAAGTAAAAATTTAGTTAAAAAAGCTTTAGAGGATGGCAAGGACTACCGTGACTATCTTTTCAATTACAATAATAGCAATTTGTCTGGTTTATCAGTAACCCCTTCACAAATTTTAAACAGCAGAAATTTAAGATCTAATATTCCAGTGTCTTCAACATATTTAGAGCCTAAAATTATAACAAATATTCATAAATTATTAACTTTAAAACAGAAGATTACTAAGCGTCATCGTGATAAACGCTCAAAAAATAAGGAATCCATTTTCAAACCAGGGGATAAAATTGTATATAGAACGGATAAAGATAAATATTGGAAAAAGGGAGAAGTTTTAAAAAAATGTAAGGAACCAAGATCCTATTTGATAGTAGATGATAACAACTCCAAAGTATTCAGACGTAATAGCCATCACCTTAAAAAGTCCTTCACTGATAGTAAACATATTATAAGAAGCGATTTTTGCCTTGTTTAGATAACAATGATGTTCCAGAAGTGTCACCTACAAATTCTCACACTCAACATATGCCTCAAGAGAATACTGGTGACGTTCCTGATAGCATCCCTGATAGGGTTTACTATAGAACCCGTAGTGGTCGTACTGTTAAACCCAGGTCAAGACTAGACCTTTAATATTAAGAATTTTTATTGGTAATTGTTAATTTGTTGTGAACTCACTTGTATTAATTCTAAAAGGGGAGGTGTTCTATGGTTGTATTTCTTACTCTATGGTTTTTACATTATCGGTTAGACTTAAGCACTCTGTGTAATTGGTCCTAAAATATAAGTTGATAAATCCATCTCAAGTTCTTTAAATTTAAATTAGTTTAATATATTCCCCAAATATAAAACAGTAACAAAGTCATTGTTGCCCTTGCGGTGTGACAGGTAGTGCCATCCTGTTGAAACCACATCTCATTTAAGTCAATTCCGTCTAATTCTTGCCAAAAAAAGTCTGTCAACATGGCCCGGTAACGATTGCCAAATCCAGCAGCCCTTACTGCAAAATGTACTGCAAAATTTCGTCAAAAGAGTGTATACCTGCCAACAGACCAACGGTGGCCATTTAACCGATATTTTGTTTCATGTGTAAATGTCATCACTACCTCCATACATATGTAGAAAGAAATGTTAATAAAATATTAAATAAATAAATATTTTTTAATTTTTAAAATTCAAGTTCTTAATGAGACACCCTATACATGCATACATATTATTATATTGGGTGATTAAGAAACAATCAAATTCACTCTTTTGCTGTTTAAATTATTCAGGACTAGAATTAAAATGTTTAAATGTTTACTTCTTTCACGAAAAAACATACATACTCCCTTTCTATTGTGATCATATTTTAGTATTTCAACACCTTATTTATCACTGATCTGATGGAATATATCATCATAAAAATATACACAAAAGTACACCATTTTTTTACGTGCAACCTCTATACAAGAGACCGTGTCTTTCAATTAAGTGAAGCGTCCTCACGAAGACCTTCGAGAGACTAGGCCTACCTCATTCAAAAATTTGGGTCAGCTTTGAATTGTTCCTCAGAATATCGCTAGTAGGTTGAATCTTGTTACATGAATTGACAAGTAATAATGTAGGTTAATACGTGAATAAATATTTGCCGTTTTGTCTCCAATTCTTAAATCCTTTATGAAAAAAATATTCAACAAAGTTATGTCGATAGTACCTACACCTTTTGATTTTCTAGCAGTTAAATTGATTCCGATGTAAGAAAATTGGCGATCAATCCCAACGTTTTTGCGCCTTTCCTACGAATATTAAAATACGAATTTATATTATTTGTTTATCGTAGTGAACTGTTATGTATCCTACTGTAGAGTTTGTACGGAACAAAACATGTCGTATCGCGAAAGGTATCTTTCAACGATGTGTAACTTATTACTACATCTATAAAATGGGTGTCAAAATTCATTAACTTCTTTTATCTAGCCTCTGTGTGCCGTATTCCTTACCTACTTTCGTACCCGAGGACATTTTCAGTCGGTAATTCCATTTTTTTATATCTTAATTCACATTGGACTTGATTTTAGTACTGGTTTTTATCTATTATTCAGTGTGAGCAAGTTTACGTGTAAAGATACTTTTAAATTAATTCAATACTCTATTCAATTTATATTGTTATTTCATAAAATAGTGTTGATCATATCTCCTGTTTCAATTTATTCTTTTTTTCTTTTTCTTTTATACCACTTAGATGACAGACAAGCACACGGCCCACCTGATGGAAAGTGGTTACCGTGGCCTATAGACGTGTGCAACACCAATGGCGTCACACTCGCGCTGCCGACCCTGTTAGAACAGAGAGTTTCTGTGCTGTCAGTGTTTGGTCTTCCCACTGACAGCACGAAAACCCTCCAGTAAGCTCTGGCTACCCTACTCACTGCCGGGAACACCTCACGAGGTTATTATGGCCGCGTTATTCTGTAGGGCGGAGGTACTTTCCCAGTCGGACTGCTCAATTGGACGGAAATACCGCGGTGTCCTTCCTCCTACAATCTAACAACCATTAACCATTAAGTGACATTATGATATTATTTACTGCTTGAAATATTGACATAATTACCATTTTATAAATCGACATTTTATTCATTATTACATTACATATTTATTGACATTGTTATTAATTTCATGAAAATTGGATTTATTGTGTATTTTTGTTCTATTCGGTATAACTCAATTGTATTATGTTTCAATCTTATTCATTATGACATTGATTATGGTTTGTTTTTATTGTTTATTGACATTGTTATTAATCACTAATTATGAAAGTTGAAATGATTGTGTAAATTTGAATGTAGTTCATTGTATTATTTAAATAGTACCTGCATGCCTTGAGGCGGAATTTGGCTGTTCAAAAATTAAATATTTCATGTAAACACCTTATGTACCCATTTTCGCAAAAACAAAAAAGAACTTTAATAACAACATTTAGAATGAAAATCTCAATAATAACAGAAGTTTAAACAGCATTTTATTGAACAAACCATCTTAAAATCTTAAATCAAACACCTAGTTAAACGTTCTTACATTATTTACTGGAGAATAAACCCGTATCTTCTAATACATAAGTATAAATCTTTTTGACAGCAACACAATATCGTGGCTGAAAATTCAATTAGGCATTTGTCAACGCATCGTTGGTTACAGTGGGCTCGTGCGTGATGCTTCCCTGACGATCACGTGCACAACAAAGGGGCCTTATTTTTACATTATGTGCCTATAGAGGGAGAATTTTGAACGTATTTTCTTATGGCAGTTTAGTTAACAAGTTGTCTGATTTATTGCCGAAATTATCGGATGTTGTATAAGTTGTGTGAATAGGGAATTACTGTCCCTTAACGGAGTGAGGGCAACCCGAAGCGAGTGTGTTGTGTTCTTGTAAGTTGGTGTATATCTACTTTATACATTTAATACTTTGGTACTTATACTTATGGATGTATCGTTGGTAGAGCTTTGTTTGATCTTTTATACGTTTGGTCTTCTGTTCTTGTTTTATAAGATTTGTCTTTCCATATTAGGTTCACTAACATTTTTATACACTAGGATATTTGCCTTATTTCCGAACCTATGAACGATTAGTAGATTTTTCGAAAGGTTGTACTTCATTAAGCATATGGACTACCATTAGCAAAACCAATGTTACCTAGCTGCTAGCTAGTAAAGCTGACAATTAATGGAAGGCGCAGGCTTCTTTGATAATGTCAAGGAAGTGATATAAGATGAAAAACGTTGCCGTCACCGGTATTTTGGATTAAGATTGTCATTTGCCGAAAACCAATTGCTAAAAATAGCTATTAAACCCAATTATAGCATAATCGAAACTCCATAACTAATGGGAAATCGGTCTAAAATTCCAAGAAAGAACAACGTTAAATATTTGAATGCTTTTTTAGTGTGATAAAACTCTAAAAAAAAAAAAAAACAGAAATATTGTTTTGGTCGTGCCTATCGATAGGAAAACACTCCATACTAAAATCGTGTTGGCATAATTACGAGCCCGAGGGAAAATAGCTTTCGCTGCGGTATCGTCGGAAATAAAGGGCGTCACACACGGCGGAGATACTATAATATTTTATCTTGAGATACCTGCATACAAAAAAAAGACGGGTTGCACTCCGGGAGTGCTGGCAGAAGTGAAAACTTTTTCTTTCTTTCTTTTTTCGTTATATACAGAGAAAAAGATAAAAAGAACACAACATACCATACCTATAATATAGCGCCAATCATAGAACCTATCACTAGATTTCTGAATTTATAAATAATGAATAGAAATGAGATGAAATGAATTACAATAAGCAAAATAATCACAAAAAGTAATAAATTACAAAAAGAAAAAATAATCACAAAATGTGTCAGAAGCCCAAGTTCGAACTCGGTACTATCTGAAACCATAAGGACTTACAGTCGACGCGCTTACCGCTAAGCGTTAATAGTTATTTTGTTGCTCACCAAGTAGGTAATATATTCTGATATATTATGTTCAGACGTTTATATTACAATGTTTAGAGCATAAATTGATTAGTATATTTGGCTTTATTGTGCACATTAACCTAATAAATACTTAATATATTCAATACATAATCCTTAGATACTAAAATAATTCCAGAATCATAATTATAATTACATCATTACATAATATAAAATAAAGTTGCTTTTCCCGTCTGTCTATCCCTATGTATGCTTATATCTTTTAAACTACGCTACGGATTTTGATTCGGTTTCCTGTTATAGAAAGAATCATTCAAGAGGTAGGTTTTATGTATAATACATGCTTAATATAGTAGAGAATGCAGAGGGAACGGGATCAGACGCCACGCAGGCTGACGCCGGGCCAGCTAGTACATGATAATGATTTGATCTACATACACAAACACATGCACGCATATAACATACATAACATAACATAAACTCACGCCTTTATCCCCGAAGGGGTAGGCAGAGGTGCTAGCACCCACATTTCGCCGGTTTATGTTTTGGTCCCAATGTAATAGGTGGCGAGCCTATTGCCATTAACTGGGCACTTATAAACCTGCGATAAATACACACATAACTTCGAGAAGCATCGAAAAGTCATTAGTGTGTGCCATGGAAAACCTGGGATCGAACCCGAGACCTCGTCTCAGCAGTCCATTACCCATACCACTAGGCTACCTATGATGATATATATATGTATGAAAATATACACATTCAAGAGTACTCGAAACCAGCGAGCATGTAAAAAAGCAATTATGAAAGTAGAATAAGCAAAAGATGTTTTTTTATGACCTTCCTGATCAAAAGTGGTTACCGTGGCATATGGATGTGTGCAACACCTGGGGCGTAACACTCGCGCTGCCGACCCTGTTACAACAAAGAGTTTCTGTGCCGTCACTATAGAAGATAAAGCAGGACAAGCCTTAGGTCTTCCTACTGACAGCTCAAAGACTCTCCAGTGATCTCTGTCTACTCTACTCACCGCCGAAAACCCAACACGAGGTCATTATGACCGCGGTATTCTATAGGGCAAAGGTACTTCACCAATCTGACTGCTCAATCGGACGGAAATACCGTCGTGTCCTACCTCCTGTAAAATCTGTCTGCCAGGATGGTAGCAAGTGGAGAACTGTGGTCTCTGTGCAGGGTAGGCCTACTGGGAAATAGTTGCAAGTCATGAGTGTATGTATGTATGATTATATAAGCGAGAAATAATTAAGGAATAAAATTAAAATTTGTAGGTTAAATATGAATTGCTGCCTAATTTAAAAAAAAAAAACACAGTCATTCTCAGCAAATAATTAATGTTATATTCCTATTGATGGTGAAGCTAAACGATTCACTTTCTTCCTCATTTCAAAATTGTTTTATATTACGAAGCATAATACATTAAACCAACTTAAAATTATAACGGAAAACTGTGTTAGAATCTTAGAACCCCGATTATAGATCACGTCTAACCGAGTAAATATCACAGAATTAAAAATTTAATGGGAAATAGGCTTTTAGAACCCAGAAATTACAGCTCATTCCGTACGAAGTTCTATTTCACTCGATACGAGTACATTTACTGGTGAAGTTAAGTTATGGCATAGGCAAGCATAAGTTAGGCGCAGCGTGTTGCGGGAGTAAACCTTGACCTTATTACCAGTAGCCTTCCGTACAGTGAGCTTTATGTACCCTACTCGATCTCACGTGTCGGTAAATAGTAATTCTCTACGATATACTGCACAACGCTATCTAGACCCAAATTAAGCATAGAAAATTGATTTTCTTTTTGTATTAGCAACTGAAATTATCGCAATTACTAAGTTTCCCTCTAACCCCTCCAATTAAGCTTAATTGCTTGTGCTAGGAATGTGTTTACGTCGGTAGTGTAATTGCCAGGATTCGAACCCGGGATCTCTCGATCGTAAGGGCGACTCCTTAACCACTAAGCTAACCGCTACTTTTTTAGTTAAATAGATATAGAAAATTGATTCTTAGTTAATTGATGGGCTGGATTTAAAAAATATGGCTTCTAAATTCAAGCTCACATTCATTATTCTCTAAGCCTTTTCAAAAATCTCTTGTGGTCGGCTTTCTTGTTTACATACGATGTGGCTGTGAAGTGACTGCCATCTTAACTCTACAGCCAATTGGCCGAATGACCTCCACAACCAACCAGCGATATCGAAGTTACCTTCTTCATATAGTCCCGGGTCCTTTAAACGGGGCGTGATAAAGCTTCTGATGAGCCGTCAAGTTGAGTGCCACCATTGTTAACATGGTACGTGTGTGTAATGGTGACCCTCTTTCCTGAGACTTTGCCGTCAGCTTACCATCAGGCGAGGTGATGTCAAATTGACGTTTCCTATATAAAAAAAATATATATATATATATATATATATATATATATTTAGCTCCATTTTATTAACAACCTCTGTGACAAAGCAGTAGAGAGTTTATCTACCAAATTATAGGTTGCTTGTTCGATTTCTACTCAATTCCAATATTTTACTAGCATTTATATTGATCTATTTAAGCCTCTGCCTAGTGAGAGATATAGATATTACTACTAGTTACACGCCTCACCTTTCTTCCTCGCCTTTCGCTTCTTCTACTTTAGTAAATGGGTATTTTCCTGTAGATAAAATAAATTATTTTGCTGAACTTTTTAAATTAAGAACAGTAAAAAAGTAAAAACAGTTGTTTCGGTTCTTATTTAATCGTTCTTATTTATTTTTAACCATCCACCCAACCTTTAATAGTAAACGATTTGACTATTAAATATTATGACGTCACAAATAATTTTTCATACAATTCTCCTTATAACTTACTATTTTGACGTTTAATAAAAAGTAACTAATTTGACTAGTCATTCAAATACCCAATTGTTTTCACACGTGCACACTGTGCACACCACTTTTGACCAAGCCTATCCTAAAATTGTCCACGATCCAATATTGAAAAAAATAAATGTTTTACTCTCCATGAGATTGTTGATGTTTACGGAAAAATAAATAGAATGATAATAGGTAATGAAACAGAACCATTTGAAGTACACTGACGGTTCTGTTTGAGTGAGAAATCAATCTGTTCCACCATTTTCATTTATGTCATCCGAGCGTTTCCATTTATACGAACACAAATTGGAAAGGGACTGACTGAGTTGTCAGCTGCGGCTTATGCAGCAGTCTCGAGTCGACGTTAGACTATGTGGAATGAAATAAGCGTCTGGTTACAAGTACCCCTGATTCTGAATACAATTTATAGTCTTATATTTTTGTTTCAAATACACTGATCCGTGGAACTGACGGGGTCAGTAAATCAGAATGATTAACTTGTAACTGTTGTAGCGTATGGCTGTCGTTTATTGGTACACAACAGCCATGAAAAGAGTTATGAAAGGTATAGTTATGAAAAAAGTTAACTAAAGATTTTAATGTTTAAATCGATTAGGAAAGGAGGTAGGACGCTTCGGTATTCCCGTCCAATTGAGCAGGAACCAGGAAGTACCTCCGCCCTACAGAATACCGTAGCCATAATAATCTCGTGTTGTGTTCCCTGCGGTAAGTAGGGTAGCCAGGGCTTGCTGCAGTGTTTTGTGCTGTCAGTGGGAAGACCAAGGGCTATTTCTGCTTTGTCTTCTATACTGGCGGCACTGAAACTCTCTGTATTTACAGGGTCAGCAGCACGAGTGTGATTCTCCTGGTGTTGCACACATCCATAGGCCTAGGTAACCACTTTCCATCAGGTGGGCCGTGAGCTTGTCTGCCACCTCAGTTGTAAAAAAAAGTTTTTTTTTAATCGTTTCAGGTGGGTACGCACCCGCGATCTTTCTCTTAAAAAGCACTACAGCAAACTTCCCCCTTTTACCACATCTGTTTTTTTATAACGAAGTTCATTCACCTTTAATCACGTCCTTGATATTTCAGCCAAAAATCATCAAGATCCGTACATAGATTAGGTGACAGAAAACTTCCTCCTATTTTTCCCACATTTTCCCTCTATCAAAAAAGCTCTCAATAAAAATTGTGTGTTAAATCACAGAACATGTGTGCCAATTTTGGTGAAAATCGGAAATGATAAACCAACATAGATACAAAGATTGTCGCTTCAATCGCTCGGTCAATAACCCCAGATATTGTTTTGTAGACTTACTGACTGAAAATAAAAAGA
Organism: Eilema caniola; assembly: GCA_949126895.1. Taxonomy (NCBI): domain Eukaryota; kingdom Metazoa; phylum Arthropoda; class Insecta; order Lepidoptera; family Erebidae; genus Eilema; species Eilema caniola. The sequence continues at coordinate 20,586,329 of OX421472.1, forward strand.
AACCCCAGATATTGTTTTGTAGACTTACTGACTGGAAAAAAAAAACTATCTCCAAAACTCTTTATCTGCTGCTAAAATTACTTCTATGTGGCAGAAACGTAAAGAACTCATTGTTCATGATATTGTCGGGAGTTCAAGTAAATATCATTTATTGAAATAAAACCACTTTTACAAATCCTATCGCGTTTTATTTGGTATCATTTATTAGTTACACATAGATCGACGTTTCAAATAATTTTCAGCATTCATTATCACGGAGTGATAAGTGAAAGTGTGAGTTATCTCAAAGTACCCGAACTATGTTGAGCAACCGAAACCCGATCAACATAAATCGCAATAAAACCCATTAAAAAGAGATTTTATTTCTATCAAAAAATCTTCTTTATATACGAACGAATATTAAAAACACAGCCACGAATGTATTTTAAAAACCAAACTGGCTAATCGACAACAGTAATGAATCAAAGGACTGTTGGTCCATAGTTTCAATAGTTTTATTTTTTCCTCTGCCTTTTCTGCGCGGCTATCTCGTTAACTAGACTGAATTGAAATTAAAAGCTATTTTTAGTTCGAAAAGTGATACTCTGTAGGTTTTTTGTGTTAAATTAAAGTTGAATTTAAATTTCTATTGACGGCTTATTTAGTCTAGGACGCTTTCTAAAAATACTTCCAGACACAAGATGGCTATTGTATAATATTAATTTTGACTTCATACTTTTTTTATGAGGTGGCGTACAAGCACACGGCCCACCTGATGGAAAGTGGTTACCGTGGCCTATGTACAACACCAGGGGAGTCACATTCGTGCTGCCGACCCTGTAAACACAGAGTTTCTGTGCCGTCAGCGTAGAAGACAAAGCAGGAATAGCCTTTGGTCTACCCACTAAGAGCACATAAACTCTCCAATGAGTTCTGGCTTCCCTACTCACCGCCGGGAACACAACACGAGGTTATTATGGCCACGGTATTCTGTATAGCGGAGGTACTTCCCCAGTCGAACGGAAATACCGTCGTGTCCTACATCCTTCTAAACTTCTCATGTTACGCTTTATAACATCAACTATATAATCCTGTTAGCCGGTACATAAAAACATGCATACAGTCAAAAATAAAAACATATAAATATAAATAAAGTTGTTTTTTGAACTAGTACTGGTTTGTTGATTTGAACATAACAGTCATTTCAATTAAATTTAATCTGTGCTTACACAGTGTGAAAAATTGATCCCCTTAATCCCGGCATACAATAAAACCCATGGGCTTTTACATATTAGATATTAGATACTATATCAATCTTGAAGAAGAAAAAATAATAGTCATCCCACTAACAACACAAAAACTTTCCAAGAAGTCACACAGTAAGGATGACGGAGCATACATAGATGCTTCCTAGCGACTAAGGAAGCATCTATGTATCTATGTTTAATATAATTATTTAAAATCTAAATTATTAACAAACCTCATAAGCCCTCTGTAGTTTTGTTTGATTAACTCCACAGTTTGGGATTACTACACCGTTACCATTGTTCTGCAAATTTAGAGCTAGCGAGACTAACAGTGACTACTTCTAAAGTAAACATTAGAAGCAACTCACTAAAGTAATTAGTTTAGTAAGGACTTGCTAAAGGGAGGCTAGGTCCCACATTCGTCAGTATTCAGCCTCGTAGGATCGTAGTATTTACCCCGAACTAAAAGTCATGAGCGAACTTGCTGAAACTTTGGCGCTATTCGTGTGTATAACATATCAGCTCATATAATCAAGAAAGTTAGAGTTACGACTAAAAGTGCTGGAAATAATGTTTTTAGAGACTGTTTACGAATTTTCATGAACCAAGGTTATCCTTTTTTTTAACTACAATAACGGGAGCTACTCATCACTAGAATTCTCGTTTATCCCTCAAGCTGAGTTGAACTAGTGCTAAAGTAAAATTAATAGTAAATGGTATTCAGAGTTTGACTATAATATACTGTATAGATATTAGGTCGTTACATATGAAATTGCCGTTTTATTGAAGAAATAGGAGAAAAGCCTGTTTGCAGTACTAACATTTCTGCATTTTGTTTTAGGAATGACAAATCCAAATTTTATGTTTTTTTTTTTGTGTATGAATGAGACAACATTAAGCTAACAAGAACTTTTATTACATTCTTTAAGTGACAGCTGTAACAAAGTAATACGAAATTTATCATCAAAATGGATAGCATTTAGGAAGTACTGATTTTGAGGAATAATAAACTCATGAATCTGTAAGAAAATTTCGGCAATTTCATATGTAAGGACCTAATATTAGTATGGATATCAAACTTGTACCAAAGTAGTAGCTATTTTTAACGCCGCGTTGAAGTGGAACTACTGTGTCTAAGAGTTTATTTATAGTCTAAATATACAGTTTAGAACCCTGAACCTCTTAACTCCAAGTTCAAAGTCATAATCACTATGCCTCCGTCGTTATAAATAATTCATACAACGTTATCGATACTGATTTATTTAATAATCCAAATCACAAGATCCCATGTTTCCGAATTTCTCCTTTATATATTTAAACTCGAGAATTACGCGAATTATTTCCTCATGCGTAGAGTTAAAAACTGCCACAGCCGTCGCTTTATTCTGAGGTTATCCTCCTTTCACACTTTTTGTACGAGTTCGCGTGACACTTCATTTATAATTCTGCTTAATCCAAGTGAGTGAGTTCTTACCGAGTGAATTTGTAATGTCAAGATTAATGATATATGCTACGAGCCCTTTCAAACCATTCTCCAACTGTTCCTTGCCGTATTTATCAAGCCGTCCTTTTGTACCGCTACTATGAAGTGTTATTCAAATTCCAAAATTTAGGGACTATGAAATATTAACTTTCAAGATGGCCGCGGTTGAGGTTTTCGTAATAAGAGTCACTAACCGATTTTTATCCTTATTGAAATACTATGTTCAGAGATGAGAGTAAATTTAATTGTCTAAGTTGAGATTGAAAAAGTTGCAGACGGTGGTATAATTCTACAAAACGAGCCCCAGTGCCCGTGGCGTAATTATTGGATATGTTTGTTTTGTACAATTTGGTTAATGTAGCCGTTGCCTGCGCCGAGAGAGTTTTATGTCTGAAATTTTCGGGAACCTCTTCAAACGTAGGTGGAAATTATTTCTTCAACTTTTATTACTTTCCCTTTTATAAGACTTAAGTTGCGTTGGCAATAAATTAAGCAATGTTGTAGATACTGCGGTTGTTACTTAGATGATTATTTGTGTCTGTTTTAAATATTCATTACGTTTAAATTGTTACTTGATGTAACGAGACAGTTGACATTAAAAGATGGAAACAATGTTAATGAATTATGTTTTGCCTTCTTGGAAAGCTCAAAGTTCACTTGAAAAAAAAGTTATAAACGAAATCATCGACAACCTTTTATTTTGGAGCTCGAGATTAGATTACCGTTTCTGATTGATATGTTGACTTTTTGGGGTTAGGTCAAGCGACAGTTGCGGTCGGAAGCCACGATGGTATTTCTGTCCAATTGAGCAGTCCGAATGGGGAAGTACCTCCGCCCTATAGAATACCGCGTTGTGTTCCCGGCTGTGATTACGGTAGCTAGAGCTCACTGGAGAGTTTTTGTGCTGTCAGTGGGAAGACCTAATGCCATTCCTGTTCTCTTCTACACTGAGGGCATAGAAACTCTCTGTATTTACAGGGTCGGCAGTACGGGTGTGACCTCCCCGGTGTGGCACACGTCCAAAGGTCACGGTAACCACTTTCCATCAGGTGGGCCGTGCGCTTGTTAGCCACCTCAATTGTATAAAAAAAGGACGGGTTGCACTCTGGGAGTGCCGGCAGAAGTGAAAATATTTTCTTTCTTCGTTATATACATAGAAAAAGATAAAAAGAACATACCATACCATATCATACCTATAATATAGCGCCAATCATAGAACCTATCACTATTTTTCTGCTAATTTTCTGTCAGAAGAAATTAATAAATTACAAAAAGAAAAAATAATCACAAAAAGTAATAAATTACAAAAACAAAAAATAATCACAAAAAGTAATAAATAACAAAAATAAAAAATAATCACAAAAAGCGTCAGTAGGCCAGGTTTGAACCTGGAACTATCTAAAACCATAATGGCTTACAGTCGAAGCGTTTACCGCTAAACTACAACTCTATTTATCGAAACTTGCAAAATAGGCAGTCTATAGCTAATATTGTATGACATCAGTCGTCGGTTACGGTTCAAATGTCAAGCAATCCTGACGCGCGAGTTTAACAATTTTTACCCATCCAACGCCGCTAAAGAAGTTTTCACTTCAAAAACCTGCTATAGAGCCTCGATGATAGTAGGTGTACCTACTGGCTGGCAGATGAGGCAGGTTTTGTTCTTATATTAGTAGAACCCTGTATTAACCGTTAACATGAGTATACATATTTACACGTAGGTATTTAAACTTAATTAGTTTCAAAATCTAGCAATAGTGAATGACCCAGTAACAAATTCATAGGAATAAAATTTTTCTCCATATGATTTATAACAACGACTTTCAATAATCCTGGCCCGATGCCTCGGTGGGCGTTAAATTTCGATGAAATTGGAAAAAATATTACGGCGAGAAGGAAAGGCCCTAGGCAAGTTTCACACAAAGGAAATTCCATAAACTATCTTCAGATAATAGTAAGAAAGAAAATTTGAGACTTGGCGAAAAAAGTTCAAGTGTATTTCAACTTAATAATTCCCGAATTGGTAACTGGCTTCCTTCATAATAATATATATTCATTTTTTGGGTTATATATGTTGATTTAAAATGGTAAAGCATGTTAATCTGTGTTATTATCAAGAAAAGTAATAGTGGTCTTTTTCACGCAGACTTTGCCTTCAGCTGAACTATTTAGTAAATTACTAGATTCTTTAATTCATTTATTTTTATTAATGACTAGCGATCCGCGACGGAAACACCCAAAAATCCCGAAATATTTAATTCCGAATTTCAATATTCCGATTTTCAAAATTCCGAATATTTATAATTCCTAAGAAACAAAACCCCGAATTTTCAAAAACACAATAATTATTTTTCCGAATGTCATAATACGAATGTTCACTCTGCCGAATTCCATTTGTACGAATAATTAAAAATCCGTAGTTTTATGAACCCGAAAAATATTATTCCTAATTTCAAATTTCCGAAAATTCATTGCTCATATTGAAAATTAGTATTAAAATAGATAAAAGTTTGATTTGCTATGTCACGGACGAAGCAGGTAATCAATGAATTTTTAAATTTATTAATTTTAACTCTCCAATTACTTCATATAAAATTTGAGCTAAAGGTGACTTGCCGTGATTCTGGCGCCGCCAACTAGCTTAATTCAGCCGTTCAATTAACTACCTAGACTGTTAACTAAACGGCGCCATTCAATGAACGGCCTTCATATTCAGCCCTAATGTTTATTACAACATTTCATAACCTGGTTGACTAACGCTTAGGCCATTTGTAAGATGGGTGGTGCCCTCGAATTGAGACGGAAAATTACAGACATACATACAAATACTCACGCCTGTAAATCCTCGAGGCGGTAGGGACAGGTGCATTCACAGAATGTAAGTGATAGGTTCATTGAGAAAACTGTACAATCCGACTTAGATAGGTTAGGTTAGAAGACCAGAAAAATAACCACGAAGGCTAATGCGGGGGCTTTGCTCCGCTCCGCTCCCGCATTAGTCTTCATGGTTATTTTTTTTTTTACAACCATGCCGAATAAATTCGTTTTCATAGCTATTTAATTAAATGCCTAGCCAAGTAATTGACCGTCATCGATACAAGCTACTTGCCTAACCGTTTAATCAAATGGCTGAACACCATTCAGGCCGCGAATTGTACGGCGCCGTTCAGTAAAGAGCCTAGGCAGTTAATTGAAGGCTTATTAAGCTAGAAGACTGTCGGAATTCGAATCATTCGAAATTATGAAATTCGAAATTTTGATATTCGTGATTGTGACTTTCGGAATAGAGTTTTTCGTATTTATGTAGTGTACCCATCCGCCGCGGCTTCGCACGGGTGGTAAAACGTTCCCGTGGAAATCCAATATGTCCTATGTTACTCAGGGTGAATATAGCTTTCCAATGGTGAAAGAATTTTAGAAATCGGCACAGTAATTTTTCAATAGTTTTTCATTACGAACATACAAATCTTTCCTCTTTATAATAGTAATGTAGACTGAAGGTTCTAAATTTGCACCTTCCAACTCACGCCTTTTTCCATCAGCTCACACGATACAATTACAACAATATATTCCAAAGAAATACTATCCAAAACTACAATAAATTCGACTATAACAATTATTCATTGCATGTCAATTGCATCCAATAAATTCCGTAAAAATTGCTAAAACACACGGCTACAGTAGCAAGTTTGCATACCGTTTTCATGTACAGGGTGTCCATTACTCGGACAATCCAGCTGCGGCCGAATTTAATCCATTTAACTGCATAACGCGGGTAAAGTTATCTCTCGGAATATGTGTGTAAAATCAGCCCAGGTTTAATGAGTCCAAAATAACGTAACACTGCGGTTATTTGCATTCTGTGCTGTGTTGTTCAGAATTTATTCATGTTATAATTTATTTAATATGTAAATAATTGACATGTTGAAGTATGAGTTGGGCCTGAGTTCATTTTAATGTTAAAATTCATAGAACAATAAATTATTTAAATTAGTTGCCATCATAATAAGTAGGTAAATGTACATGTTCCTGTTCCCGTTTTAGATAGCCTATGTGTTATTCCAAATTGTAATTTAACCCTGTACGAAATTTCAGATTCGTTCAGCCGTAAGAGCGTGACTGAATAACAAATATTCATCAAAATAATTCATTCTTCAAAATCTTTTATATTTATAATATGAGTAGGATTAAAAGAATAGGGTTTTATAGGTTTCCTTTAACTGTAATATCAATTTATACGATCCCACAAGCTCATTCAGTTAACATAAATTATTTATACTAACTGCAAACACAGGTATACTATCAGTGATTCCGGTAAAAGTACTTAGAGATTAATTTTAGATGAGTTCCCATTAAGTTTTTAGCTTTATTGCCAAGTTTGATTCAATTCACTAAAATATTGAAGTAAAACTTGAATGGATCTAAACTTGGTTACAAGAAGTCAATATTAGCAGGCTTTAGGGTTGGTACAGTCAGCGTCAGAAATATTTACTACAAAGTCTCAAAATAATCTTAAAACTCTCCTATTAAGAGTATGAAGGCACATGGGGTTTACTTCGGGGTCTGGGGCCTCTTAGTAGCCCATTGTAAGCTTGCACTTACAATCCGCGTGGATATGCGGGCAAGGAGATAGGACAACCTAATACACGAATCACCATACTTCAATCACTGACTACACATTTTACAGCTAGACACACTCGCGATCTATAACCAAGTATATTCAACCGAACTAGGAGCGTTCTGCTAGACACGTAGTGCTCGGTCGAGGTTCACAGCGACACTGATCCCGATTCTCCGCGCGCCCCACCAAAGTCAACGATCTGTCAAACTCAAATTGACCGAATGAACGAATGACGTCACACTCGACCATAGAGCACTAGAGTCTTGCATTACGCCAGAGTGAATTTCATTCACCCTAATCACACAATAATTATAACGCGCCGTCACGGCCAGACTGACATGTCGCTCGTCCTCGTGCGACCAATGCCAGAGATCCGTCTGTGAACAAATGTATGAGGCTTTAATTCTTCTCGCACTGACACGCTCGTCCATCACTGACTTCCATCGCCGCATAGGCCTAACATCTCTCGTTGGTGCTCTTCGGCCACAACGAGCAGAACCGGGCAGCCACTCATTGGTGCCCCTTCGACTATGAACTAGTCGGACCGGGCGACCACTCATTGGTGCCCCTGCGACCATAAACCGGTCGGAACCTGGGCGACCACTCATTGGTGCCCCTGCGACCATAAACCAGTCGGAACCCGGGCGACCACTCATTGGTGCCCCTGCGACCATAAACCGGTCGGAACCCGGGCGACCACTCATTGGTGCCCCTGCGACCATAAACCGGTCGGAACCCAGGCGACCACTCATTGGTGCCCCTGCGACCATAAACCGGTCGGAACCCAGGCGACCACTCATTGGTGCCCCTGCGACCATAAACCGGTCGGACCCCGGGTGACCACTCATTGGTGCCCCTCCGACCATAAACATGTCGGACTCCGGGTAACCACTCATTGGTACCCCTACGACTGCAAACCAGTCGGGCCGGGCAACCACTCGTTGGTGCCCCTACAACCACCTACACTGTCCTCCAAAGCTAACAACATTACATAGTTCGAACATCGACCCTCGGGGAGCCAGTCCAAATATGAATGTGAGTCTGGACCTACGTACAACCACTCGGTGCCCCTACAAACACCTAAACTATCCTGCAAGGCTAGCAACAATACATAGTTCGAACATCGACCCTCGAGGAGCCAGTCCGAACATGAAAGTGAGTCTGGACCTACCTACTTACAATATGCATCAAGATCTGTGGAAGGTGGACTAGTAGTAATGATGTGAGAATTAATCGCTGAGAATGTGTCGTTGTCGTGAATTCTTCCTTCGTTCTGACTATAGACCGCCGTCTCGGCCAGCTCGTTGTCAATTTCTGCTACAGTGGTATGACTAATCTCTCGAGATCGGATTGAGGCATTGGGGTTCGAAGCTAGGAGATGAAATGTACTGAAGTCTGCCCAAACACGATGTGTCCCAGCTCTATCCGCCATATTGGAAGCGAGTAGCGTCTACATCCTAGCCCAAGCCGCGGCCAGGCTTTATTTGAATAGGTTTCCAAAGGTAGTAGTAGCAAGGAAAGCAAGACTGGAAACCAATAAACCAACACTGACTATACTCCATTTAGTGCTCTATCCGCATACACTCGAAACCGATTAATTAGAACAAACTTATGGTTCAGAATTAGTTAGGAGCCAATTTTGTTACACTTCGCTTTCCTGTACCAAACTACCATACGCGCTTCGTTTCAAAAGAATATTAGCAACCGAAATCATCGAAATTACTAATATTCTCTCTAACCCCTCCAACCAAGCCAAACTGCCCGTGCCAGGAGTGGGCTCACGTCGGCTGTGCAACGGCCAGGACTCGAACCAGGGACCCCTCGATCGCAAGACCGACCCCCCAACCACCAAGCCACCGACGCTTCTCTCGCAGAGGCTCTCGTAACCGCTCCATTACCCTGTCTATTAACGAGGGCACGAATCACGACTACGCTTCCCCGGACCATTGGCGGAGTCGCACGGATTGCACATCTACGCTGTTACTTTACATCACTCAATCATTAATATGGAGCGAAATAAGACGCATGGAGGAGCACACTGCCCTCCCACATAGAACGGTTTCATTACCACCCTGGCCATCATCCGTGTGTTGATCCATCGAAGTCACCATTAGATCAACACGATCGGCTGTGGAGCGAACATATCTATCACACTTACGGGGAAGCTGTCATTTTCATCTAGCTCATTGATTGCCTATTAAACAGAGTAGCCCTATGACACCGATACTACCCTGTAAAGTAAGAGAAGTCACCCAAGCACGCGTCTGTTTGAAGTAGTAATCCTCAACCTGGATGTCTCTGCCAATGCTTGTCAGTATCTGGAACTTTAGGTCTTCTCCTGTTCTAATCATATAACATAGATAACCCATATCCATGTAGTATTTCGAAATGGCGCACATTGGGAGAGGCCCACGTCGAGCAGTTGACCATGGTGGCCTAGTTGGTTGATTGATTGATCGATGTAGAATTTCGTCTATGTGACCACGTACGACGAGAAATCGTTACTTGAGATAACAATGAAACATTACTTGCTAATAGAACATCTTTCCCTAAATCTTAGGTACGCGAGGGTATTGAAATCAAAGACGTCCTAATTTCACCAAATGAGACATCTCAAAGCAAAGGCACAAAGCTTGTGACGACTCCATCACTCATACCCGAGAACACAGTACTAAAGCACTTTATTTTCACTCCTTATACACCACTTACTGATGTGACGGATTACAGCCCCCTTCATCTGATTATAGTCTGTACGTCAACTTCTGACATCTGAGCAATGATTCGTACTTAGACCCAATTTAGACTGAAATTTCGTAACAGTTTGAAATTTACGTGTTAACGCTTCAGAACGCATCCCGAGCGGCATACCATCTTGTATCCGCTTCCGGAATGAGTCCGCCATACTGCTCTTACATGTCAGCCACACAAGTCACAAGCACTAGCTAGTTACCTTAAGATTATTGTAAAATATTGCAAACACTGTCCCAACCTTAGAATAAAAGACAGTTAACTAAAGAATCTTGTCTAACTAAAAAAACCCAAACAACACGAAATCCTCAACATTACGCACCTCACCTTGTGCCCGTGATTGCAGTGAGTCGGGTTCAGTTTTCCTACCACCAGAAACCTTCTACAGTTAATAACCTAGTGTCAATTTGTTAGCACTCAGACAACGCGGAATCAGCTGGTAGCCATCCTGGTGGTGGTGGACCCGTAATTACACACTTTACTCCACTTCATCATAATGGAGGGTATATGACAAATAAATAGCAGCAACCGACGCTCCTAGCAATCAACTCCAACTCATTCTATCGACAATCTCCGAACCCTTTTCTCGACCTAGTCGGTCTCGGCTCTCCAGTACAAACGCGGCGCGACTGGATCTCGAAACACCCCGCGAAGCGACCGCCATCCGATCCCCACAACCAAGCGGCGCACCGAAGTTCTGCAGCTACACCAGTCGGACCCCTGTGAGCTCCGATCACCCGCAGCGACCGCCACAGACGCTCGCATGACAACCGGGATATATGACGCAACGGGCCCTCCGTAGCACGTAGACCAGACCAATGCCAGCAGACTCATACGAGCACACAAACACCCGCGCCGATCGGGGATCGAAACCGAGTCCTCGCGCAGCAGCCGCACCGACCACCGCCACGCCACAGAGGCTTTCACCAGAATGTAGATCATATAATCGCCCATTAAGACGAGAGACTACTCGGGGCAGTTTATCGGCCGCAATTCGCCAATTTGGCGACGAGAACTATTCCTTTAGTCGACCCGAAATATTTGGTTACCAAACTGTTGGTTCGTGTATTCTTGCTAAGTATCCGCCACGCCTTTTCTACCTAGGTACCTACACAATAGTGTGGCCTCAAAGTGAAGTACACCACGGTGAGTCTACCCACTACCCACTAATGAGAAATATTACACGAACAAAACCCGTTAGAGCTGATACCGCATAGCTCCTCTTTGCTACTCAGCATCACAGAAATTAAACTGACAAGCCAGCACGCGATTATTAACAGAGTTCAACCTTCTTCATAGGAAGCTATATCTTACACCGTACAGCTACATTCACCTATCTGTCCACCAACATTTAAACACAGCTTGAGTACTCCGAGGGACCTAAACATCTCAAGACAAGACACACCGGGTCAGTACCTGCTACCGAAAAGATATCGAAACCAAAAAAGCAAACGCAAAAACCAACACGTTTTACATCGTGATATAATCAGAATCGTCCTTCGTTAGTTTTTACTGCAAACTACTCACTTTTACGTAAATTAGGTCACTTAAATAAAAAAAAGATTATATCGAGAACTGGTTCCTTTTGTCTCACTACCATCGAGAACTAATTCCTTCTGTCTCACTACCTCCCCACTCAATGGAAGACGATTTAAAACGAGCCTTTGCACTATGTTGACATGGCATCTGCGTACTGACAATAATGAACTCACCTTTTAATATAGGGTAGTTCGTTAAAACTTATCGTTCTCACTTCTTGGACGTACTGACTGCGTCACCGCATTCTAAGCTAATCTAAGCAATCACAGTAACCTTTTGCAGGGTACCCTACTCAATTCGAATAAGTCTTCTCACCGTATCAACAGCTACAGATAGTATAGAATCTAGCATAGTTAGATATTCGGGATATTTCGAAACTTTCTCGTGTAATGACAACTTAACTTAGCCCCTATATAATTAGGTGCAAACTCCGCTACCTCATAAACCTCTGCTCACGGATTGCCAGAACTGCTATCGTCTCTTCTGGCACTATATGGAATAGTAGAAATAGGATGAGACTTTTTATTCAAACACGAATTTGTACCCACGAGTAATACCTTTACAACAATATCTTTCTCTGGAGGGTGGAATGCGATATTCCGCTACCAGGAAATTATTTGGTTATACCACTTGTTTTTAAAAAATAAGCACTCACTATCTACGAAATAAAAAGGAACGGGCTCACCGGGTCTTGTAATCGGGATGCAGCCGACAATCAGGACAGTCACCGTTTCACGTTATTTCATGTAAACCCGACTAGCGAGTCTTTTGGTTGCCACTGCTATTCTCCTCAGCTTGTTGCCCTGGTATCCCACTTCTGATGAAGGCACATGGGGTTTACTTCGGGGTCTGGGGCCTCTTAGTAGCCCATTGTAAGCTTGCACTTACAATCCGCGTGGATATGCGGGCAAGGAGATAGGACAACCTAATACACGAATCACCATACTTCAATCACTGACTACACATTTTACAGCTAGACACACTCGCGATCTATAACCAAGTATATTCAACCGAACTAGGAGCGTTCTGCTAGACACGTAGTGCTCGGTCGAGGTTCACAGCGACACTGATCCCGATTCTCCGCGCGCCCCACCAAAGTCAACGATCTGTCAAACTCAAATTGACCGAATGAACGAATGACGTCACACTCGACCATAGAGCACTAGAGTCTTGCATTACGCCAGAGTGAATTTCATTCACCCTAATCACACAATAATTATAACGCGCCGTCAAGTAAATAAAACTGTTTTATTGATTTAAATTGTATTATTGTCCGAAATAAAGGTGTGTTCCAAATATCAGAACAATCAATCAATATGAACGGAGGAAAATCGAGACATTCTGTCCTCCATGGTATGAATAGACGCGAATGATGACACGCTCGACGCATGACCAATCCTAAGATGCAACCGGCATTGGCGCTTAGTTAAAAATAGAGTGCTATCTAGATAGATCCCTTCACAGAATATTCACCATCAACATATCAGCCGCACATAGTCCACTGTTGAACATAGGCCTCTCCTATGAACTTCTGGAACGATCAATCTAAAGCAGCTTGCATTCAGCGCTTCTCGGCGACCTTGATGAGGTCGTCCTTCCACCTGGCCGTTGGGTGTCCTACACCGATCCAATATTCTGGAATGGTGACCGTGTGACGTTTGCGGTGTACCAAATTCTACTCTGCCGGGAACCACGCGGCCAACCAACTAAATACCTAATTAACTGATATACAGATAATTAAATACTGTTCTTTTAAAGTCGACTCCATCAATTCTTTTATTAAACTTATCAATTGAAAAATAAAAACTCTGATCTACTTTAATCCCTGTGTGTCGTGAATGTAGCGAACGAATGAAACTGGAAATGTCTAACGAGATTTTATTTTGAAAAGCAACACGAAAACGCTATTTATTGCGAGCTCTCTATTTGATTTGCTTCGGTACGGCTGGGTTTTGAAGTGTGCAAACGGATTAGAGAAAGAAAAATATCTATTTAGCCGTGCCTGTCTCCCCAGCTTGAACAAATTGAAGCTGTAGTATTATTTCTTTTACCTAAGCTACGTTCACCTTAATAAGTTCTAATTTGTTTTAATCCAAGATATGAATTGGAGGAGGAATATGATCTTTGAAAATAAAGGTAGATCTTTCACGAGAGGTAACACTAGTTTTTTTAACGGCCTGTTATCACAATTTCTTTCTTTTCATACTTTCTTTACATACATTTCCTTTTATAATCACTTGATGTCGGTTTTCTATGTCATTATTTTCACAATGGTCTGAATCTTTTCTTAGCACCATGCAATTTATGAGATTTTATTGCATGTCATAATTGTTAAAACAGTTAGCTTCGATCTATACAACTTAACTACACTTATAACGCAAATGTATCGTTATTCTAATGCCATAATATAAACCTGTAAAGGAGTTGCATTATAGTATATTGCATATCGATATTGGCTCAAAACTACGCTTAAATTATACCTTTTAAACCACATAACAAACTTATTCACCTACTAGATTAATGAAATACGCATAGCGTGGGGAACATAATTCCAATGAGCCAATCCCACAGTACAATAAAATTGGAATAGGAATATTACATACCTGGGAACCCACACATAAATCCAAGGACTATTGAGATATGTAATCAGTGGTGGCCATATCAATCCATGGATTAATTGCCAATAGGCTTGACCAACACCTTGATAGATACTACATCGTTAAGATACGGGGTCAAGGATCTATTGGTATATTTTCTCGTTGACACCATATACATCTATATAAAGTAGGAGGTTTCAGTGTTAAACTATATTAGACTGTAATTAGACTCATACACACCCTAATTATTAAAGCACTTTAATACTATACAAAAAAAATTATTACCACTGAGGTGGCAGACAAGCATATGGCCTACCTGATGGTAAGTGGTTACCGTGGCCTATGGACGTGTGCAACACCAGAGGAGTCACACTTGTGCTGCCGACTCTGTAAACACAGAGAGTTTCTGTGCCGTCAGTTTAGAAGACAAAGCAGGAATAGCCATTGATCTTCCCACTGATAGCACAAAACCACTTCAGTGATCTCTGCCTACCCTAAAGATAATGTATATTTCTTTTTCATGAAAATTACATGCATGAATAAAATTGAACAGTCAGCGTCAAATGTTGATAATCATATAGTATTCAGAGTGTCAAAGAGATTTTACAAAGCGTCAAAATCAAGCCTTGCGACAGTTTGAAAAGCAAGGGACGAGTGCAATGACGTTCAAAATGACGGTATATTCACTTTTAATACAGACTGTTCCTTTAAGTTAAGTTCTTACTTATCTACATAAATTCATATCGCAATACGACTTCGTATAATAATGGACGAGAACTGAACTGAAGCTTGTCTGAATCTATAAATCGAACGTCCACGTTCAATTCCAATTTCCTTCCAGTACCAACTATTCTGATTCAATATATTATGTTATTGAAACTGCCGTCTCTTTGATACATTTTGTTACCTTAACAATTGTCTGATATTCAAAACGTTATGAGGATCATTATTTTCAATGGTTGTTTTCGAGATATTTTTCTATAGACTTAACAATTTAAGATGGATGCATTGTTCTCTCATCGCGGAGCCTAGGGTTCGCGTACTATATTTCCTCCCTTTTTATACCACTTAGGTGGTAGATAACCAAACGGTCCACCTAATAGAAAGTGATAACCGTAGCCTATAGACATGTGACAAACCAGGGTCGTCACACTTGTTCTACTGATCCTATCATCATCATCATTGACATTTAAACATTATGCTGACTACATTCGGATTGGAGCTCAGGGTCCGCCTTCCGGCTCTTCCTCCTCCACTTCTAACGATCTTGGGCGTCCATGGTAGTGAGACCATTTGCACGCACTCAATCATCCTGCACGACGTCAAGACAGGACTTGTTAGGCCTACCCCTTTTGCCTAGATCAGGCGGGGGACATGAAAGCTGCCGCGGATGTAGGAGCTCCTCTCGTGATCTTTACGCGTGGCTCCGCACATCCACCGCAACATTTTCATCTCCATGACACGGAGCTCCTGCTCGTGTCGCTCCAACGGCAGCCACACATCACAGCCGTGTAAAAGGACAAGCCTAATGATCGTCTTATAGACCTATCCCTTCAACCTGGCTGGCATTCGAGGATCACCAGTCACGTAAAGTACAGATCCCAGGTAGACTCTATGGGATGTGTTCTACTGATCCTATAAGATGTGGTTTATAACAACGGCTTTCATAAAACTTACTGCCAATTGACCTCCTAACGCTGAGAAGAAAATCTCGTTTGTCAATCAGCTAAATATCTTGGAGCTATGGCCCTGGCGCACGCAGATTGTTTTATGAGAATCTATAATTGGCGAATTTCGGCTCGTCCACAACCGTAGTAAAAGACACCCAAGAAACGGGTACTGTGCGTATAGACAACAGTTCGAGCACATTTTAGGTCCAAAATAAATGTCCAGAAGTATGGTAAAAATATCTATAGTCTAACTCTAACACAAGACTTTCAGCTATAAATGTTACACTGATTTTATTTTCTCGAACTTGTAATCTCTACTCAGAACACCATGTAATTCGTAAGTATATAAAGTCACTACATACAGTTTGTTTGGATAGCAGTAAGCAGACGCGCTAATGAAGGGATTAACGAGAAAAAGTGGGCCTGCCCAAGCGGCTGAAACCGGATTAGCGCCGAGATCGGATCATTAGTGAACGATACACCTGATTAGAACCTTAGATCCTTTGATACCGGCTGATATATGCTCTCATTTTGCGTGACTAAGTGATTTCGATGGGTATAAATCTCGTGCCTTAATGTGTTCCTACCTATGTGTATTTTCTATAGCTATAGATACTAATGTATGAAACTGTAGATTTCGTTTGTTTTTATTGAACGTGTTAATCTTCAAAACTATGTTACTACTTCAGGCCAGTTTTTGAAAACGTTTTTTTTTTATATCACTTTGGTTGCAGACAAGCACACGGCCCACCTGATAGAAAGTGGTTACCGTGGCGTATGGACGTGTGCAACACCAGGGGCATCACACTCGCGCTGCCAACACTGAAGAAACCTTCTAATGCCCTTCTTGAAGAACCCCATATTGTAGTCGCTTGGGAAATCCACAGTAGAGAGTTCATTCCACAGCTTTAGGGTGCATGGGGTGAAGTTCCTTTCAACAGAAAGCAATGACCGCTAGGAGCCGAGCAAAGGGAAACAAATAAGAGAAACATGTGCGGAACCTTGCAATATATTATAATACAAACAAGCAACAGTTTTATTCTCAATGTTCCACATTTTCATCTCCAACATATATTGTACAATCTAGTTAGTGCTCCGCTAGGCCACTTATGTCGGAGGACGCTACTGTCGCATAATGCGGCCACTCTGCTACCTCACGACACTAGGAACTATAAAAATAGGTCGCTCCTGCATTTTTTTCTAGTTTCTAGCTCACTGCACTTCTATTAAGCCATGTATTATTTATTTATTTCATCATCATCATCATCATCATTTCAGCCGAAAGACGTCCACTGCTGGACAAAGGCCTCCCCCAAGGATTTCCACAATGACCGGTCCTGCGCCTTCCGCATCCATGCCCTTCCCGCGACCTTCACCAGGTCGTCGGTCCACCGTGTGGGAGGCCTGCCTACACTGCGTCTTCCGGCGCGTGGTCGCCACTCGAGAACTCTCTTGCCCCAACGGCCATCTGTTCTACGAGCTATGTGCCCCGCCCACTGCCACTTAAGTTTGGCGATTCTGTGTGCTATGTCGGTTACTTTAGTTCTCCTGCGGATCTCCTCATTTCTGATTCGATCACGCAGGGAAACTCCGAGCATAGCACGCTCCATCGCCCTTTGGGTGACCTTGAGCCTTCTTATGAGGCCCATAGTAAGGGACCAAGTCTCAGTTCCGTAGGTCATCGCTGGCAACACACACTGATCGTAGACTTTAGTCTTGAGACACTGCGGTATTTTGGACGAGAAGATATTACGAAGCTTCCCGAACGCTGCCCAGCCGAGTTGGATTCGACGATTGACCTCTTTCTCAAAGTTGGACCTGCCTAACTGGACTGTCTGTCCCAGGTAAACATATTCGTCGACAACTTCGAGTGTAGAGTCTCCAACCTTTAAAGAAGAAGTGGGTGAGACATGGACATTTGACATAATTTTCGTCTTGTCCATGTTCATTTTGAGGCCCACTTGTTGGGAGACTCTACTGAGGTCTTCGAGCATTGTGCCTAGGTCTTCCAAGGTCTCAGCCATGACTACGATATCGTCAGCGAATCGAAGGTGAGTGATGTACTCGCCGTTGATATTGATGCCGAGTCTTCTCCAGTCCAGGAGCTTGAAAACATCTTCCAGGCCGGCGGTGAACAGTTTCGGAGATATAACGTCTCCCTGTCTCACCCCTCGCTGCAACTGGATAGGTTTTGAGCTTTGATCCTGGAGGCGGGCTGACATGGTGGCGTTTTCGTACAAACACTTCAGCGCTTCGATATATCGATAGTCAATTTGGCACCGTTGGAGAGACTGTAGCACAGCCCAGGTCTCGATCGAATCGAAGGCTTTCTCATAGTCCACAAACGCCAAGCAGAGTGGCTGATTATACTCCTCGGTCTTCTGTATAATCTGTCGCAGCGTATGTATGTGGTCTATGGTGCTAAAGCCTTTTCGGAAACCGGCTTGTTCGGGAGGCTGGAAGTCGTCGAACCTGCGAGCGAGACGATTCGTAATGACTCTTGAAAACAACTTGTAGACATGGCTCAGAAGCGAGATGGGTCTATAATTCTTCAACAAGGTTTTATCACCTTTTTTGAAGAAGAGTATCACCACACTTCTGTGCCATGCCTTAGGCGTTCGTCCCTCGAGTATGACGGAATCAAATAGCTTCTGAAGAGCTTTAAGTATCGGTGTTCCACCAGCTTTTAGAAGCTCAGCCGTGATCCCATCATCACCCGGTGCCTTATTGTTCTTTAGCTGTTTGAGAGCCATTCTAATCTCGTACAGGCTGACGTCCGGGATATCCTCGGTATAGTGTCGGGTCAATCTGGCTCTTGGGTCTTTGGCCAGATTATTAACAGATTGCCGTACACTCGTGTATAATTGTCCGTAGAACTTCTCGACCTCTTCCAACAGCTCCGGCTTTGACGAAATAATTCTGCCATTCTCCGCCTTCAACTTATTCAGTTGGCTTTGACCAACAGACAGATCCCTTGCGAAAACCTTTGAGCCTTTGTTGCTCTCAATCGCCTCCTTAATACGAGTCGTATTAAATTGGCGTAGGTCGCGAGTCAAGGACTTGGAGATCTGTCTGTTTAAACGCCGATACTGAGTAGCATCTTCAGAGGACTGCAGAACCAAATTTCGTCTTTGTTCCATGAGTTTGTTGGTGAGGTCCGAAATCTTTTTGGTTCCTTTTGAACGACGGGCTTTGAAGATCTTAGACCCAGTCGTTTGGACAATTTCCACAAATCTGTCATTGTAATCATCCACATTTTCGCAATCTCCCAGGCATTCGAAGCGATTCTGCAACTCGAGCTGAAAGTGCTCAGGGTTCTGGAACTGGATAGGTGCTGGTCGGAGCGTAGACTTCATCAGTCGACATCTTTCGAGCTTTGTTCTAAGATTCAATGTGCCTCTTACCATCCGGTGATCGCTTCCTGTTTTTACAGAATTGATCACGGAGACATCATTGAATATGTGCCTCTTCGTCGACAAGATGAAATCAATCTCATTTTTTGTGACACCGTTAGGGTGTAGCCATGTCCACTTACGCTGTTCCGGCTTTCTGAAGAAGGAGTTCATCATAAAAAGGCCCTCCTTCTCCATGAAGCCGGCCAGCAGATGGCCACGTGCATTCCTCTTTCCATATACAAATTGCCCCACTTTCAGCTCTTTGTCGCTTCGTTTGCCCAGTTTCGCGTTAAAGTCCCCCATCACAACGGTATAGTGTGTTCGGGAGCTATGCATGGCTTTAGAGATATCCTCATACATAGTCTCCACCTCGTCGTCGGGGTGTTTCGAGGTCGGTGCGTGTACCTGTATGACCTTCAACGAATACCGTTTGGTGATTCTGAGTATAAGGTACGCTACCCTCGTCGAAACACTCTCGATCTGGACCACGTTGTTGACAAGGGACCTGTGGACGATAAACCCGACACCACCCTGGGACAGTATGTCGCCCTCCCGGAAATAGAGCAGGTTACCGGATTTGAGGATCATGGTGTCCTGCCCCTCTCTCCGGACTTCACACAATCCTACGATATCCCACCGTAACCTGCTCAATTCTTCCTCGAGTTCAGCGAGCTTCTCGTCGGTTCGCAGTGTGAGCGTGTTGTACGTTGCCAGGGCCAAAGGTCGTCGGGGTTGGTAGCCTGGCATCTGCCGGGGATTCTTCGCACCCCTTGCCCCGCCGTTACCATGGCCGCTACCATAGCCAGGAATAGCGGGGCCGCCGGGGACTACGGGCCGTTTGTTGGGTTCGTTCATCATGGGGGGTTATGCCGTAATCGCCACGCTTGGCAGGCGGGTTGGCGATCGCAGTTTGGTGGCTAGTACGCGGAAAGATGCTGCTGCCCATCCTCCGGTATTTGAATCCCTTAGTCGCCTCTTACGACACCCACGGGAGGAGATGGGGTGGTGCTATTCTAGGGCCATACCACAGGCCAGTATAAATATCCACCCTGAGATTCATTACATTTCCATAATACCTATACATAAATTCATGTAACGCTTTACTTCGATTATAATTGTTACCTATCAATTATAAATCAATCTTTTTATTTATCTCTGCTCAAACCTTAGCCGGTATAGACATCATCTTTATTACTTTTTACAGTTCTCATAGCCACATTTTATTTACTCATTTAACTTTTATAAAACCCAAGCATCAAACTTCTCTTTCGTTACATTGGCGTTATTAATTATTTATTTACTCGTTTGAAAACCTTTTTACCCGATTGCCAAGAATGGTTATTATTATTATTATGTTTTTCGCACGTATCTTGTATGTTTGTTGACGTCCGTCAACAAACATACAAGATAGATAAGAGAGACGCTCTCACACACGGCTAAGGTGGGGTGTGCCGTGTCGGGGTTGCCGCTGTTGCAGTTTCGGCACCGGGGCTCTGATTCCACGCCCACCACCTCACACAGGTACTTGGCGAAGCAGCCATGACCTGTAAGGAGTTGAGTGAGGTGGTACGATGGAGCCCCATGACCCCTCTCCACCCATTCGCGCAGGATGGGCCGAACGGCCCCCACGAGCAGAGCGCTGCTACGAGTAGCAGCCAGCCTTTCGGCCAACTTCCGGAAGAGCTCGTCGCGCGCCTCCTGTCTCCAGCGATCGATCTCTTCCGGAGCAGGCCGACCACCGGCAACGCGCCGCATCAGGCGCCCTCCACGTACACCCTCTTAAGGACGCCAGCCTCGACATCCCACTTACATTAGAGGTTGGCTTGGCCCTAAGTCTAGCGGGGTGATGCTCCGTTTACAAAATTACGTAACATCTGTCTGGAAATACCACAAATCAGCCTAGAATTATATAAACATAACTCTTACTTTATGGCCATACAACTTAACAACCACCTGCCAGATAATTGAAAAAAGTTACCGTGTAAACAATTCCGCAGAGAATTATGCAAGCTTCTTTAAGAAAAAGTTTATTATAACATTAAGGAATACCTTCAAGATAAATTAATTAATCAGTTATATAAAATACAAGTAATAAATTGACATTGCAACCCTTGCCATGCTTAATATATTGTATTTTACTATTTAAAATAATTCCAGATCTCAAATTGCCTCATTATTGTATTGACTACTACATAATTATATTATTATGTTAAATCTTATTATCTGGAATAACCGTATTGTACAATGTTTTTATTTACAGTCAAATATTTGCACGCCACACATGGCAGAATTTGCATATCAAGAAAAATTTAATACCTGCAATGACTATTTTCTTGGAAATAAACGTTTCAATCCACCATTCATCGTCATCTTTAAGAGATTTATTTCTATCATCATGTAGATTTACGAAGCTTATTTTCCTGAGTAGTTTTTCTTACATACAGTTAGACAGAAAGTTGTGAAGAAGCAGTGCAAAAAAACAAGCAAATCATTAAAGTAACAGAACTGCTTGGTTTGGTTTACAAAGCAAGCGAGTTCTCTGCTCTATTAAAACTTAAGAGTCGAGGTACCGTCCAGTCCGAACCATTCAACAGGATTACATGTAACTTTAATGTGTATTTGAAAAGCTATTGCCAGACCAGTTACAGAATGCAGTGAAAAGTATTTTTTAAGATTTTATTTACTCTTCTCACTTGATCCTTCTGTTTTTTGGTGTTCATGGGAGCGAGTTTCGTCAATCAGCATGTTGTTGCCTTGGGCTTGAACTTCTACATTATCAGGACCAATCAGGTGGCACAATACGGTGACGTAATTAATTATTATACCACCAATATCAACACACGTGTTTCCTTCTTCCTTCCTGTAGGCGAGGCGTGAAAAAACAATTGATGAGGCCGTCAAGCTGAGAGCCTACATTGTAACAATGTTGGTGTGTGCAATTGTAATACTACTTTATCTGGGGCTAGTGCTTGACGGTCGATGGGACTTCGGAGAACACTTCCGAAGTCTGCGCCCCGAGTTGGTGACAACGGCGAATGCCTTGGGAAGGCTGTTGCCCAACTTGAGGGGCCCAGAGGACTCCTGCAGGAGATTTTACGCGTGTGTCGTGCGGTCCATGGCCCTATACGGGTGCCCCGTATGGGCGGACACCCTGGGGGCCAGATTCCTGCCTCTGCTCCACGCGGCGCAGAGGACGATGGCCTCCAGAACCATCAGGGGGTACCGCACGATATCCTTTGAAGCGGCGAGTCTCCTGGCCGGATCGCCACCGTGAATCCTGGAAGCGAGGACCCTTTCGGCACTCTATCAGTTCCGAAAGGAGGCACGGGGGCAGGGATCCGATCCCAAGCCCGGAGAAATTCGGGCCGAGAAATCCCGGCTCCACAGGGCCATGGTGACCGAGTGGGAGCTACGACTTCTACGGCATCTGATGGGCATAGAGCCAACGCCCGAGTGCCATCACTGCGACGCGAGCGTGGACTCGGGGCTGCACGCGCTCACCGAGTGTCTGGCATTTGAAACGCCGAGGCGGGAGCTTGTGACGGCCCTGGGGGTGAGAGTGCTAACGCTCTCCACCCTGCTCGCGGCGATGGTCCGCTGCGCGGATGCGTGGGCGGCCAGCGCCTCCTTCTGCGAGCAGGTCATGCTCGTGAAGGAGACAGCAGAGCAGGCGCGGCGCAGCGAGCGAGAAAGACTCGCGGACATCGCTGGTCGCGTTCGAAGGCCGCTCGGGCGTCGGAGGGCGCAAACCGACCTCCGCCCCCCATGAGCGCGGGCCTGAGGGTGACGGGTGGAGCCGCTCGTCACCCTAGCAGAAGCAGGCCACGGCGGCGGCGCGCAACTTAGGACGATGCCCCCCCCCCCCCATACCGGGGGCGAGTCGGGGACCACCTCCCGAGGAGGGCCACACCGAGAGGAATGGCCCTGGGTCAGCCGGGGTGCGAGAGATATGTCGCATGACAATTTCACCTTTGGCCTAGTACTACGACCCAGAGACGACGTGCGGTTTAGTCGGTTCGAGTCCGACATAACCTCCCCCTCCGGCGCCGGAGGGGTGGGTATCCGTGGGGATTTCCCGCACGTAAAAAAAAAAAGACGTGTGGCACTCGGGGACTGCCGCGGTAAAGCTATTGCATAGCATTTTGTATCAACTTATGCAATTATGATAATATGCCCTTTGACGTGCATTAGTTTTTTTTTCTTTTTAGCTCTTTACGCTTTTCTCCTCTATAAAACGAAAATATCTAGGTATAAATAATAGGTATAAATAATTAGGTATAAATAGTGTAATGAACTAATGACACAACAAAACAAAGTTATTCATTTAAAAAAAATTACGATATTAAGAAGTGATTATCGACAAATTTTACAAGTACAGCTATTCACTGTTGTACATAAATACCTATACACCGATATACTTTCTCATAAACAGCTGCTTATGTATTCGTCGGATTTCGGAGCAGCTTGTCCCGATTCGTGCGAGCTTCGTAGAGTCGTACAATACGGCTAGTTGCACGCACACGAACACCGTGTCGAAGACTGCCGAAAAGAAACGAGCGTGAGGTTTTTTCGTTACGGAATTTCTGGATTCGGTCCCCGCGCTCAAGGCCCTCGATAGAAGCTATGCAATAGCTTAAAAACTACTTCATGAGCCTTTGCTTTCAGTTTACTACCATGTGAAGTTATATTTATATTGATGTGTCCGATGAATAAAAAAATCAAAAAGAAATCAGTAAGAGACAGAGTTGAAATCAACACGTGGGCAGAGTTTCGTGGGTACAGAACGGAAGCACTCAAAAAACGTAAATAAAAGTAAAAATATGTCTGTTTCAAATTTCATTCCGAAAGTACATATCATTAGTACAAAATCTGCACTTTCTCTAGAGTTCATATTACATTGTGTAG
The DNA here is from genome assembly GCA_949126895.1 of Eilema caniola. Taxonomy (NCBI): domain Eukaryota; kingdom Metazoa; phylum Arthropoda; class Insecta; order Lepidoptera; family Erebidae; genus Eilema; species Eilema caniola. Next base: position 20,610,513 of record OX421472.1, read on the forward strand.
GTACCATTATTTGCCGAACTGTCTGTCTGAATAGTGTCTGTAGTAAACAACGGCAGTTCACAGTAGAATTCTTGCTCCAATTAAAACCGTCTGACTAGGAAAGTCCTTCCACGATACAAAAGGTCGCTGCTAACATAATCTCGTGCTGTTACGTTACTCAGGAGAGTCTCCAGAGCTTATTTCTCTGACGCTTTGCAGTCAATAAAGATTTCTGCTCCGCTGCCAATGTTCCTTTGATAAGTTATTGAATTTTTTATAAGCAGCTCGGAAATGTATTTAAATTGTGTGCTTTACAGCTGCGTGCTTTGTTTGGAAAAAGTTTATTTTAGAAAACTTGTTACGTACTCCGTTTCTTAAGTCCTAAATATGTTATTTTTAATTCAGATGCCTTTATCTTTTTTTGTCAAATTATTTGAAATTCTTGAATAATAATTTTATTTTAAACAAATAATGGTTTTTTCATACCACTGAGTTGGCAGGCTAGCACATAGTCCACCTGATGGAAAGTGGTTACCGTGGCCTATGGACGTGTGCAACACCAAGGGAGTTAGACTCGTGCTGCCGACCCTGTAAACACAGAGAGTTTCTGTGCCGTCAGCGTAGAAGACAAAGCAGGAATAGCTTTGAATCTTCCCACTGACAGCACAAAAACTCTCCAGTGAGCTCTACCCTACTCACTGCCGGGAACACAACACAAGGTTATTATGGCGGCGGTACTTCCCCAATAAGACTGCTCAATTGGACGGAAATACCATCCAAGTTTCGTTGTTCAAGTTTACAAATATTTCTTTATTAGTTAAAACCTTTCATTTTCTGCTACTGCTGCGGGTAACTTCTCAATCAATCATTCCATTAGCCTATTGCAGTTTACTGCTGGACATTGGCCTTTCCAAATGTGCGTGATTACTCCAGATCCTCCACCTTTTGCATACAATCTGTCCCGAGATCGTAAACCACTATTAATTAAAATATATAAATACCATGATTAATTACATAACATTTCAACAGTTAGATATCCAGTACAAATATAAACTTTAAAATAGAGTCAAGAACATCTGATATGTACAGTACATATTATGATGTATAATATGTCTAAATTTATGTAGATAGAGTAACTTTACATCAAACATAATAACGGTACTTACCTACCTACATAGGAACAAGGGAATTATGAAATATATTTGAAACAAAACAACTGAAATTGCCGAGATTACTATTGTTCCTTTCAAGATCTCATTTTATATCTAGCAGGTATTTTAATGCGGAAGTATCAAATAACAATTTCAAACGGTTTATTATTTCCGAAATGCTCTTCATGACAATGTTTGACAAACAGAAAATTTACGCAAAGGCACCATTAAATTATTATTACACTCATTTCAAATTTTAGGAGCCATCATGTGAGAATAAAAGTAAAGTATACATTTTATCATACAACAAAACGCAGCTAATGGCGGGAAAATAGATCGCAATTTCTATATTGATGACATCGTAAAGTGATATGTCAAGATTTTATATTATCGTTTATTGTTCGTATTGAGCATAAAATTTATAAGAGCCTTGTATTTTTCTTTGCATTAGCAGTTACAGAAACACACAGGCACTAATTTGATACCATTTTGCTGGACATATTCTACTTTCACTAACATTTTTAGCAGGCTAATTCTAAAAGTAGTTAAGTTTGGAAGCTCGAAATTAGATGTAGCATCTATGTATTACAGTTAATTTGGTAATTAACTGTAATATAATTGTGACTAATCAGAAATAAAACGCTAGTAACTCTCATTATCGTTAATTTGATATAACCAACCGATCCTAAAACCTAAAAACTAACATAAGTACCTATATTAGGTGATTGTAAGTACTTTGTTCTAAATTAGAATCTATCTATATATATATAAAAATCAATGCCACTTTTCGTAGTAATTTTATAACTCAAGAACGGGCTCACCTATCCAAACCAAGTGTTTAGGCTTTATTCGTACTATTTAATAGATGGTTTATGTGAAGTTTGCACAAAAACGGTCGAGCGGTTACATCCACGCGGGCGGAGCAAGCGGTTCCGACTTTAGGGCACTTGGCCTTGCCTAGTAGATGCTAATAACTCAGGGGTGAGATTTTTTTGTAACTAAATTCTTCTGTGACAGAGACCGAAGATAGTAACACTGGCAAACTTAAGTCAGCAACAGGTAGGGATGGTTGAAGCCATGCTCAGTCGTTTATTTTCTCATTTTCTCATTTGGTAATATTTCTAGATATTTCTTTCAATTGCGATGAGACCGCTCTTAGTTAACCCTATATATCAGTAATGAAATTTGTAATACCAACTTCTTAGGCTCTTACCAAATTATAATGTCTATTTTTTACTAAACCACCAATACAAGTCTAGTAAAAGTATCTTTAGTACTTTTTTATCACTTTACATAATATCAAAATGACTTACTACATATATTGTATAGACATTTATACTTTCCATATCGTGGCAAAGTGCAAGTCAGTTCTAGTTTTAGTAACCTCAAAATTACAGTAACAGAATAAGAACTCAAGTTTTCCGAGAAATATCTTGCAGTAACTAATATTACTACTTCCACTGTAGCATAATTTATAGACACAGCAGAATTCTGAAAAATAATTTATTCAGGAGCATTGAATATCCGAAATTCTAATATTATAATTCAAATCTTTCATGTTAATAGGGTCGTGTCAGCCAGGAAGTTCAGAATTTACGTTGACGTATGATGACAAATAAAAATTGAACATGAAAGAAATTCAATATTACTACATCAATCAAATTAGTTCATAGCTTTCGGACCCTCTTGTAAGGAAATGCTTATCGGAAAATTAATTTTAAAGGATAAATAGATGAGTACCTACTAAGAACGTACAACTTACATAGCTTGAATAGCTTGCTAGATGGGGTCACTGTGGTTCCCACACCCGAAGAAAGGCAGCTGGAAAGAGATGGCCCTGGGTCAGCCGGGAAGTGAGAGATATGTCTCCGTGAATCTCACCTCTGGTAACCTGCGGCGCATTCCCTTTTTTTATACAATTGAGGTGGCAGACAAGCACACCCACTTGATGGAAAATGGTTACCGTGGCCTATGGACGTGTGCAACACCAGAGGAGTCACACTAGAGCTTATGTGCCGTCAGTGTAAAAGACAAAGCAGGAAAAGCCTTTAGTCTTTCCACTAACAGCATAAAAACTCTCCTGTAAGCTCTTGGCTACTATACTCACCGCCGGAAACACAATACTTCCCAGTCAGACTGCTCAATTGGACAGAAACACCGTCGTGTCTTACCCTTCACGCGCGTCACGCTTATGACCTGGGAACTTCATTTCTTATCACATCCAATACGAAGTGAAATACTCATATTGTAGGCCGTATAGTTATTTAACGACATACTACTCATTGAATATCAATCAGACAATCAATTATTACAGTCCGCCGCTGGACATAGGCCTTTCCCCATTTATATAATCGTAGATAAATTGAGTCGCTTTCTTCTTCAAAGTATTAATAAGATGTTTACTAATATTTTATTGTGATTCTTATCTCATCTACTAAACTCGTATATGATATACGTGGGTTCATCCGTGGTGAATTCAAAATCATTGTTTCAAATCATCGAATGTTCTCATTCACAAAAGTTAAACAGCTTTTAACAATTATTAATAATGGGGTAAATAAGGATCAAAGGGTAAATAGTAATAAAGTAAAATCAATTTCGAGTTTATTTTTACCTTAAGTAAGACTTCGCATTACTTTAATGTAATAACTAGCAGAATTATTAAATATCTGGTTAGATTCTTAACTGCTTAAAATTTTGTATAAGAAATAATAAAAAATCTAAAGACCATTTGATCTCTATTCACATATTGATCCCTATTCACTCTGTTTTAGTCGGTACGTAGAATAAATATCGCTTCTTTTTGAAACGTATGTCTACTAACAATAAATTCTTAGGCTTACTCAAGCGTCGCTTAAAGTTAATTCTGTCAATCAGATCTGCGAATGAGGCCCCTATTCTCGTCCAGTCCGGTCCGGTCCGACATTCGGACGAGTAGGTTGTAATATTTTATAGATATTGGACCGCGTTTTCTGTCATTATCGTAAAAGGAGCGTCAGCAAGAAAACGATTCCCTCTCCTCTATTACTTTCATAATACTTAAGTGGATCCGATACTTGCGTAAAGGAAATTGAATCATTTATTGTAACGGCATAATACTGCTTTATCAGATAGGTTTTGGATGGACATACCTATGATTGTTTACTACTAAAGATATATGAGCCAACCCTTGCTTAGAGAAATGTACGGTATAGCCGAGTAATATCAATATCTAACCATCTAATGAAAATCGTTGGCAAAAATCTGATTTCTTTGTACATTTCAGAAAAGAGATTGACTTATAAAAAACATTGATTTTCCAGCTGCTTCCAAACTTTGCACTTAAGAGTCTGGGGACCGTATACTGCTTTTGATTCAAAAATTTTTTTTTTTTGATTGATTGGTATTTTAGCTTTTCTGGGAGCGGGTTGGGAGGTAAACCCCGCATCAGATTATTGTATGTTGTTTAGAAGGTGCACCAAATAGCAAATGAAGTTAATTTGAGTCCCAAAAGTGCACATAATTCCTTATAAAAATATTGATAAACTAGCTGTTGCCCGCGGCTCAACCCGCGTAGATGTCGGTTATCGCTAAGTGTTGAGCATCGAATGCGCCTCTCCACTTGACTTTGTGTCTATTATTTACTCGCCTCTGTTTTCGACTTTCTACTCGCCTGTATATTCGAGTCTCTACTCGACTTTCCACTCTCCTCTCTCTTGTGTATGCTTGAATCTATACTCATATCTCTACTTGACTCTGTACTCTCCTCTATACTCGTCTCTCAATTGGTCTCTCTACTCGCTCATCCACTCGATTCTCTTTTCACCTCTCTACTTGCCTCTCTCCACTCGCTTTTCTATTCGCCTCGCCACTCGCCTATCTATTCGCCTCTCTACGCGAATCTCTACTCAACTCTCTATTCGATCTATACTCGCCTCTACACTCGTCTCTCCACGCGATTCTCTAATGGACTCTATTTGATCCTATATTTGCCTCTACATTGGCTTCTGTAGTCGCATATGTACTCACCCCTGTACTCGACTTTCTATTTGAGCTCTACATGCCTATCCACTTGCTCCTATAACGATCTCTACTCGACTCTCGCTTTCATATTTGGCTCGTTGCTCTAGTATGCCTGTTTCCAAGTTCTAATCCACCTCTGTACTAAATTTCATGAGGATATCTTAAAAAACCAGATTATACTATTTATCCCATCTTACCTATTTATCCATTACCTAGCTCTAATTCATCTCTGTACCAAACTTCATTAGGATATTTTCAAAAATAACAAACTTTCACACTAACTTTCGTCGCCGATTATGCCGCCCTTTTTCGCTATAAAAAGTAGCCATATCCGTTCCCAACCTCTAAGCAATCTCTGAGCCGAATTTCATCAGGATATTTTCAAAAATTGCAAACTTTCATCCCCTACCCCTTTCCCCCTCCACCGTCTTCTATCCCTTTTATCGCGATAAAAGGTAGCCTATGTTCGTTCCCAAGCTCTAATCCATTTCTATACCAAACACCATCGAGATATCTTCAAAATTGACAAACTTATGTCCCTTAGCTCCCCAACTCTACCCCCTTTTCTTGATAAAAAGTAGCTTATGTACGTTCTCAAGCTCTAAACCAGCAATGTGCCGAATTTCATCAAGACATCTTCAAAAATGACAAGCTTTCGGCCCTTAATTCTATCCCCGCCTTCTAACCCCTTTTAAAGGTAGCCAATCTCCGTACCTAAGCTCTGTCTATCTCTGTACCAAATTTCATCAGGATATCTTCAAAAATAACTAACTTTCATACAAACTTTCATTCCCTATTCCCCCCCCCCCCCCCTTAAACCCTCTTTCTCACGCTAAAACGTAGCCTATGTCCGTTTTCAAGCTCTAATACACCTCTGTACCAAATCTCATCAAGATCGGTTTATTGGTTTCGGTGTGAAAGCGTAACATACAGACATACAGACAGACAGAGTTACTTTCGCATTTATAATATTAGTATGGATTATTATTTTCTGCCTAGCCTATGTCCGTTTTCAAGCTCTAATACACCTCTGTACCAAATCTCATCAAGATCGGTTTAGTGGCGCGGGCCAAGTGCCCACCGCGACTAGACGCCATATTGCGGAGTTACCTTAGCGAGAGAAGGGTCACGGTACGTTATGGGGGAGGTGAGCACACCAGGGAGTGTAGCAAAGGCTGCGTGCAGGGCTCCATAGGGGGACCCCTGCTTTGGAATCTCCTCATCGACCCGCTGCTTGCTGGCCTGACCCGGAGAGGCGAGTACTGCCAGGCTTTTGCCGACGACGTAGTACTCGTCTTCTCCGGTGCCACCGCAGCGGAGATCGAACGCCGCGGCAATTCAGCGCTCGAATACGTGCGGGAGTGGGGTGTCATAAATAAGTTGAGGTTTGCACCGCACAAAACCAGTGCAATGGTGCTAACCAATAAACTTAAGTATGACACCCCACGCCTGAGCATGGGGGGAGTCGCCATTGCCGCGGTGGAGGAGATCAAGATTCTGGGGCTGCTGATAGACAGCAGGTTGACGTTCAACGCCCATGTCAAAAGTGTCTGTGAAAAGGCGTTGAACGTCTACAAGCGTGTATCGGCAGCTGCCAGATCCAGCTGGGGGCTCCACCCGGAGGTGGTCCGTATAATATATACGGCCACCGTGGAGCCCATTATCACGTATGCCGCCGCCGTCTGGGCGCCGTCCACCAACAAGGTCGGAACGCGGAAGAGGTTGGAGGCCGTGCAACGCGGATTCGCGCAGAAGCTCTGCCGGGCTTACCGGACAGTGTCTCTGAAAGCCGCCCTAGCCCTGGCCGGGCTGCTCCCCCTCGACATTCGTATAAGGGAGAATGCCGCCCTGTACGAGTGCCGACGGGGGGTTGAGCGGCCGGAGCTAGCGGATCGGCAAATAGAGACACCGACTCCGTTCCGGGACAGGCCCCGTCCGGCCGACCATATGAGCCTGCAGTTCCTATGTCTCTCGACCGCAGAGGAGGTCGAGCAGGTGGACAGTGCAGTGCGGTATTATACCGACGGGAGCAAGATTGACGGCAAGGTGGGTGCCGCCATTTCTATATGGAATGGCGACACCGAAACCAAAGCCGTCAAGCTTGCCCTGTCGCCGTACTGCACTGTCTACCAGGCGGAACTGCTGGCCATATGCAAGGCCACGGGGCTTGCAGCTAAGCACCGAGGAGCTTCTGCCATTTTAAGCGACTCTCGTTCGGCCCTCGAAACTGTTACCAACAGTCAGTCCCCGCACCCGCTGGCGATTGAAGCCAGGGCAAACCTGCGTGAAGCCTTGACCCATGGCGGAGAAGTGTCTCTGTACTGGGTCAAGGCTCACGCAGGCCTAGCGGGGAATGAGAGGGCCGACGAGCTGGCGAAAGTCGCGGCGCTCCGGTCCAAAGTCCGACCTGTCTATGACAGGGTGCCGGTCTCATTCGTCAAGCGCATGATCCGTAACGGGGCGCTTGACGAATGGAACCGGCGCTATCAGTCGGGGACGGTAGCCAGCGGCACCAAGTTGTTCTTCCCTGATGTGTTCACCGCGTACAAGTTTGCCCTGAAAAGGCAGCTCACTTATGAGACCACGCAGGTCCTCACGGGGCACGGTGCGTTCGCCTCGTACTTGTACCGATTCAAGTGCAGGGCGAACCCATCGTGCATCTGTAGTCCGACTGAGGACGAAACGGTCTCACACCTTCTATTTGACTGCCCTGCGAACGGGGTAGCTAGGTTTAATATAGAGCAGGAAATGGGAAAAGAAATGAAGGCAGAGGTGTTGGGTGAAATCTTTAAAGATAATAGAGCTAGGGAAAAGTTTCTGGAGTACTGCACCCAAATACTTAAAACATGCATGATAAGGAACAGGGACGGGTGACGTGTTGGACGCCGTATGATAAGCGCGTCGCGCTGCCAGCATACGGCGGTTCCAGCACGTCACCGAAAAGTACGTCGTTCGGTGAAGGGTGCAGTACTCCAAACAGAGTACAACGTGTATTTTTCTTTAATTGTCAATTTATTTTAATTTGTGGAATTATTGTATTATGGTTATTTATTTTTATTTCAATCTTAATTTTATTGTAATTTGAATCTAATTTTAATGTAATATTATTGTATTATGGCTTTTATTTTATTTCAATTTTAATCTTATTGTAATCTAATTTTAATTTTTAATGTAATTTGTAATTGTAACCTAATATTAAATTTTTATTTTAAATATTAATATGACTGTAAACTTACTTTTATAATTTTATCATTTTATCATTTTAATCTATTTTTAGCCAATTATACACCTTTTATGTAGTCATAATTTTAAGTGTATATTTTAAATCGTTTATTAACCATATGTTTTTTATGAAACTCAATCCGCAATTGTACTCATTAAATGTAAATCTTTTTTAAATAAAGAAATGAAACCCCCCAAGAGGGGGACTGTAAAATCACTAAAGCAACACACTAGATTAGAAATCAATTGACCTTCATTTTGTGAGGGATGACATAGAATAGGTTCCAGCTTTCGCGGGCCACCCCACTGCGGGTGGACTGGTAGGCCCACTAGGCACACGGTTCCTAAACAAAAAAAAAAAATTTTCTGTGTTCCGCTTTCCACAAAATTACAACCAAACACGCGAATATCACGCTATATAAACGTTATTAAAGCATTTGTCACGTGCAAACAATGAAAGCTTCACTCGAAATATCCACTTTATATTAAAATGAAATTACATTTTATTCGGACATTCCATATTCAAAGATATAAATTGAAGGGTTAACCGAGCTCACACGACCTCGCACATGAAATCATAAAATCAAAACTACAAAGTGGCCGGAACGTCAGGCGTCATGCGGTATGCGTCACACATTAATCTATGTACATGGTGCGCCACTTGCAACTGTCCGACAAAATCCGCATGCAGTGTCCGACAGAGTAAAGCCCACCGAAAGCTGCTTTGAGTTTTCCCTGAATGGATTAAAAGCGCAGAGTTTGTTGAATGCAATTTTAACATGAAACTTTTGTAGACAGCTTCATTTTGTTATATAACTTTATTTATATTGTAAGGAAAGTATACAATGCAATGAAGTTTGAAAAAATCTTGTAAAGAACTAAATGTGCCCGCGACTTCGTCCGTAAATTTGATCTGAGTTTTAATTCATTTTTATTGCTATTCCATAAATAAAAGCAATATTAGTTGCGCCTTACAACATCATTTATCAACCTGACCACAAAGACCAACTAGGCAAAGACAGAGACATAAGACAGATTTCTTTTGCTATAAGAACATTCGTATTAAATTTCTTAAATAATATCCCATTTTTATCATGCATACATAATCACGTTCGACTAATAGACATTGCCATTTGTGAAGGCAAAGTCTCAGGAAAGAGGGCCACCATAATATGCACGTACCATGTTAACAATAGTGGCACTCAGCTTGACGGTCTTATCAGATGCTTTTTCACGCCCCGCTTAAAGGACCCGGGACTGTAGGAAGAGGGAAAGGAAAGAATCACCGAACCGCTTGGTTCTTGAAGGTATATTCTGCACTGTTTGCGGATGATACCTAAGCCCTGCTCATATTGTCCTGTATAGGAAAGGAGAGAGTGGGACTAATTGGAATAGCCCATCAGAACATAATAAGTGAATAAATAAAGTATACTTACAATATAAATATCATAGGGTTTATATAGCATAAATATAAAATATCATCATAAAATACCGTATGAGTTACCGTAGCATACGAGTTACATAAAACATTCATGTACTAGCTACTACAACATAAATTGCATTACTGTGCCGATAGCAGGTTTTGTGATTCCACAAACCATATGAAGTCCGTGCCACATTCTCATCGCTTTCATATTTAACTTCAATAAAACGTGTATTAATAACTTCATCTCAAAATCAAAAAGCTCTTAATTTTCTTTTTATCGCGAACGACAAAGTTTTTCCATTTGCTTCAATTCTTGTATCGACGGTTTATCTGTAGATAACTTTTGCATTTTCCCTCGTCACGTTACTTTATACGAGTATTCACTAAATTCTGAGACTTCTATTGCACGACAAAAATATTGACAGCAAACTTCATCACAAACCAGCCCCTCTAGAGAAGTGTCAATTCGTTGGTCGGCGTTTGATTGAATAGAAGGACGAATGTCAAAAAGCCAAAAGTCATTTATTCTGCATAGACTATTAAAACGGCACTTACAAAACGTCAAGTTTAAAAAGTCTAGACAAGTTTAGCAAATGGACCACCGGTTCAAAACGCGGCTCCGACCTGAGAAGACTGCGGCAAGAAACTCAGCGGGCATTTTTTTTGGTCTATTTTGCCACTTGTCTAGAGGGGCAAAAGTTTCACACAGATTATTTAATTATAACACCTCTCTTTGCGGAGCTGATAACGTTATTGTTTTTAATACATGAATGAAATGACCGAGAAATATTTTTTCTATCCGGTACAGTCGCCATTAGATATATTATTACTACACAAAGGGTGACGAAATACTACTAAACAGTTAAAATGATAATAAATTCCATACTCTGCAAGTTAAAGCAATTTCAAGTATACCAAATGATAGAGCACGAAATTCCAAATTCAACAGTGTATATCACTATTGTCTATTTTGTGATATAACTCAGTTTCACCAAAATGTCCGTCACATTAATTCATACTTCTGGTGTCGATATTGACAGGCATATTTATTGTGTGCAACTAACCAAGAATAATATAAATTTGAATGAAGTTAGTAAGCAAAAATCGAAATGTACCTGTGATGTATTCTGAAATTCTTATAAACTATAACGGAAACAATGAAAGACATTGTAATTCAATTTATTATAAATTTTTCAATATAAAGTACTTAAAGGTGTTTCTTGCGTCGATCAGCATCATTTGAAAATAATTTTGATGAAATCACGTTAGATAAGTGGCAATTTCCATTCCATCTGGCAAGAGTTTACATCAAGCTGTCGCCAGCGGGAGCCCGGCATACTTGTGGGCAACTCATCACTTATTACGACCTCAACTATTCCGTGGAAAAATGAGGTAGCGTCTGCAAAACAGAGCATGGAATAGTCATGAATTATGAATCATAACACTGTGATTGCGAAAGTTTGGACCAAAGTATAGATGGACGGCTTTTATCATAGTCTGGAATAGCACATAGATGCACATAGGCTACGTTTATTTCAGAAATAGATGCCTCTTTATCGCGATAATAGGATTAGTAGGATTATTAGTTTTAATTTAAGATTAAATTTTCATTAATTTATTTAGACCTCCCAACTTCCACAGAAAGCCTTCACCGGAGCCTTGTACTGTACCGCAAGCGGGGTCTACTTGGCACTGGTGGAGACCCATAACCCTGAATTATATAGGTATACTAGCTGTCGCCCGCGGCTCCGCCCGCGTGGAAGTCGGTTATCGCGAATCGGGGTATGAAAAATAGATGTTGGCCGATTCTCAGACCTACCCAATATGCCCACAAAATTTCAAGAGAATCGGTCGAGCCGTTTCGGAGGAGTTTGGCAACGAAAACTGTGACACGAGAATTTTATATATTAGATAAACGCCTGTAAATTCCCAAAGGGGTGGGCAGAGGTGCATTAACAGCCACTTTTCGCTAACTATGATTTTCGGTCCCGCCAGCCGTCAAGTGGACAGTTTGTGGCACCCGAAATATTTATAAATTTTATAGGGATGTTTGAATACAAATATCTATAAAACGCATAAATATTACTTGTATTCTCCCCATAAAGTAACACATGCGCTATAAATTACCCTGCAAAGACATTTTGTTCTCTTTATGTCAGTAAAAACAAAACCGACTAAAGCCGCCATTCCTACAAATCAAGCTTTTTGCAGATATCGAAGTAAACATTTGCGTCCGACTGTACACTCCTCTGAAAATGATGAAACTTATAATTTACGGGAGAGAATGCTCTATAAACTTACCGTAGAAGTAGACTAGACCAGCTCGTATCCAAGAATAAATGTAACATTACCTAGAATTCCTCTTTTTTTATATAGGACACGACAATTTGACTTTACCTCGCCTGATGGTAAGCTGGAGGCAAAGTCTCAGGAAAGAGGGCCACGTGCCATGTTAACAATGCTCAGCTTGACGGCCTCATCAGATGCTTTTTCACGCCCCGCTTAAAGGACCCGGGACTGTAGGAAGAGGGAAACCGGTGAGCTGGCAAGGAATTCCAGGTCTTAATAGTGCGATAAAGGAAAGAGTCACCGAACCGTTTGATTCTTGAAGGAATGTTATGCACCGTCTATAGTATTATAGAATTTTAAATTAGTTGTAGCTGTACCGTGAACTGTAGAAGTTCGTACATAGCTTAGATCTCTAGGTATAACACTTTGAGCACCTAAGGCTATTTTAATGGAATGAAGTATAGATGATGTTGACTTTTGTAACAAACTAAAAAACACCTCACTTCCTTCACCTCACATCTTGTAGCACATGGCTAGAAGAAGAGAAGGAAATACATTTACTTATACCTGGTCGAAACGCCAGGCTATACCACGATCGTGTGAATTCCCGTTATTTTTATTGTAAATTTATTTGATATATAGTCCTAGAGTGGAGACCGCGAGAAGGCAGACGAAAGGTAGGACGCCCACTAGCCAGATGGCAGGATGACCTGAAAAAGGCGGTTGGGACGGACCAGTTGCGGAAGGCGGAGGATCGTATGAAGTGGCGCGCATTGGGAGAGGCATAGGCCTCTCCCAATGCGCGTCCAGCAGTGGATTGCAGTGGGCTAATTGATTAACAGTAAGACAAGTATATTACTTACTAGATGGCGTGTGGCGTCACTTCATGCATTTATATTTTCAACTTGTTCACGGACTTACGCAACCCACTGTGCATCATCATATTAGCCGCACACAATCCACTGCTGAACATTGTACGTATTAATCGGTAAATGTATGAGATTTATTAAGTAACTATTCTGAACTTACTTTTTTGAAGTGAAAACTTCTTTAGCGGCGTTGGATGGGTAAAAATTGTTAAACTCGTACGTCAGGATCACTTGACCTTTGGCCCGTAACCGAGGACTTTGTAGGACGACATGACGTCATACAACATTCCTAGCTACAGAGTGTTTATTTTGCTAGGTACGCTAGGAAGCTTCGTAGCACAGCGGTAAGCGCTTCGACTGTAAGTCTTTATAGTTTCAGATAGTACCGGGTTCGAACCTGGGCTTCTGACATTTTTTGTGATTATTTTTTCTTTTTGTAATTTATTACTTTTTGTGATTATTTTTCTGTTTGTAATTTATTGATTTCTTTTGACAGAAAATTAGCAGATAATTTGTGATAGGTTCTATGTTTGGTGCTATATTATAGGTATGGTATGTTATTTTTATCTTTTTCACTGTATGTAACGAAGAAAGAAAGAAAGAAAAAGTTTTCACTTCTGGCACCCCCGGAGTGCAACCCTTCTTTTTTTTACTTTTCTTGTCTGTACGTCTGTTTTTTCGTGATGACACAAATACTGCTGAAACGATTTTAATTTGCTTTTTTAGAAAGGTTATATTTTAGAACAGCCACCATTTCATCAATTTTTAGTATCCAGAATTCCCAATCCCACTTGGAAAACTTATCATTCAAGCACACTCAAAGTTCGCTTACTCTCGTAGGTATCTCTTCAAAGTTAGCACGTAGCGTTTTACACAAATGTGTACCTTAACGACATAGAAATAAAGTCTATCTAGAAGAGAAATAATTAAGGTTTAATGATTTAAAGTAAACTTCAAACTTAATACCTGAGTAAAGACATTTTAATAACAATACATTAATTGCTGCAATTTATTCTTAGATTAAACTAAGCTTTTGTGACAGTTAAATTTATTGAAATACAATATTTACAAACAATTTTTTAGTTATGTAAAAGTCAAAACAAACATGAATTTAGCTCCCATTAATTGTATCAGAGAACCATTACTATACATAAATAAATAATAGGAGCCCACGGTAACCGCTTTCTATCAGATGAGCCGTGTGCATGTTATTGTCTCCTAAGTGGTATAAGAAAAATAAAAAGTCGAAATTATCCAGAAACACCTTTATATTTTTGCAAAAATATCCCACATGCATATATGTGGGATATTTTTGCAAAAATATAAAGGTGTTCCCCCTTCCCTCCCCACACACACATATTAGGGATGATTATTTCGGGCTTGAACCGACTCAAACCGCATCCAGCATAAGGCATCAAATACTGGGGCATGAGGTGACCCAATAAGCCAATCCCCTTATACCCTGGCTAAAGTGGCTAACCCTGAGCTAAATGGCTTTCAGCTGATTCTCGGATTAACTAATACAAATCTAACCTACTCAATTACTCACAGAAGCTCATCTAGCAATAGTACATCAGTGATTCGTATTCCGATTCGAATCGCGAAGTTGGAAGCACGTTGTAATTCCGATGCACTCCAAGATAACTTTCTAGATCGTGTGGGGGCCAAACGAGCTGACAAAGTTCTACCACCTTGTCCTACAGATTGTTACATTGTATTCCACCGACCAAATATTCCAGTCATCTCCGAAATGACGGGTATGTTAGATTGAGCTATTTGAACGGAGAATGTAACAACAGGGTATTTGACAAACTTCGGAAAACCATTTTAAATTATTCCTTAGCATATAATATGCACACTACATCGATATTTCAAAAAAAACAACGGATTTTAACAAAAAAATCGATGTTAAAGTTAAAATTTTCAAAAACGCGCGAAAAACGCTGTCACCTTGTATGGAGCCGATTACGTGACGTCACACGCAAGTAAACATTTTGTATAACCTTAAAGCAGTGAAGTCAAAGTAAATATTAAAGTTGTTCTTCAAACTTTGTGAATAAAATGGTGCATAAATGATGTGTAGTTGCACAATGTACGAATACATCTATAAATAATCCACAAAAACTGTTTGTTTCTGTTCTGTTCTGTTCTGTCACAAAGCCGTGTTTACTAGCGTGTGACGTCAGCAGTGCTGTGATCGATCACAGAGCGTTTTCGTCACAGATAAAAAATCGAAAAATTGTTAGATATTTTTAAGCGAAATTCTCAAAAAAAAAATGCTTGTTTTAGTTTAATTTATAGTTTTAAATGTCTTTTCACGCTATTATCTGATAAGATGTCCATTATTTGTAGTATTTTTTTAATGTTGTCAAATAGCGTATTACTGTAGACTCATTTCTTGAGTAATTTGTATAAGATTTTCTTTACAAACATGTATTCACGCTTATTTCCCTCTAGGAGAGGCAGAGACATAAGCCCATCACTTGCTTATACCCTTCCATACTTCATCTACTTCCTCTACAACTGAACAGCAAACGATATCATTTATCCATACTTTCATTCGTTCACCGTCGCCGCACGGATCCTATCTCAGAAGTTGATCCTGGGTTAGCTGGGGTGCGAGGGATATGTCTAAGCCACAAAAAATATATTAGGATAGAACGGCCATAGGAAGTGTTAACCTTCATGTCGCGTAGGCGACTTTTTTTACAGTAATAATAATAATAATAATAAATAAATATTCCACAACATTTCACACAACGCTATCTAGACCCATGGTAAGCATAGCTTAACTAGCTTGTGTTATGGAATCTAGAATACGGATAAACATACTTAGATACTTTTTTTTTTTTTTTTTTTGTAAATACATACATAATATACATAGAAGCACCCAGACCAATGCAAATATACATATTCATGCATACAAATATTTGCACTGAGCGGGGATCGAACCCGCGCCTCCTGCGTAACAGCCGCGTTCACTACCGCCACGCCACAGAAGCTGTCAAAACAGTAAATAAATACTCACGAAAGAGAAGAAATACCTTTATTTTTCAAATGTAGCTCTGCATTTTTATTCTACAGTTTAGAAATAGCACAGTGTGGCATATTCGCGGTATTTTTAGCGATGTTATTACAGGCCAGTCTTAACAATACCGAGTAAGCGTTCGGAAGTTCCTATCTCATAGGAAAGGATTTGACTTAAAAGTTGTCACGCAATTGCCACACACATGGCCGTTCTATCGTAATATATTTCTATAGTCTAAGCAATCTCACACATGCAACTGAAGACTCAAGATGGCCTGTGTTTTTTAGTCGGTTTGAGTCCGATATAACCACCGGAAGGAAATTGCCACACTATAACAAATAGTAGGATTTCCAAACGGAAAAAAAAATGATACTTACGGCTTATATAGATATCGAAAAGTTGCTCTGCAGTTTAGCAATTGATGGTTATTGTTAAGTTGTATTAATTATGACGTAAATAAATTTAAAAAAAAAACCACTTACGTAACCCGTAAAACATATTATCACAAACAAATAATAATCACCTAACAAAAACCTTTCCAATAAATAGTATTCGATTCAAAATAGTTATTACTCTACTATCGTTATTCAACTAAACCAACCGTGACCTCCGAGATATGAAGATTAAGATTAACGACTATACGAGACGGGAACGATATGTTCTTCCTTTGTATCGTCTGATTGGAATGACTTTCCATAAACAATGACACAACATATCTGAAGGAATTCCTATTGATCCCGCCAAACTAAGGATAATAAAGGGATATATTGCTCCAGGTAAACGTTTGAGAAATTGGAACATAATAGATTTTTTTTGTTTCCCGTTTTATAAAGCCGGGTTCAAATGAATGTAACGCATAAGGTTATCTATCGTGTAATGAAACGTGAATATTATGTGTGGACGGCTCTATGAGCATTATATTGAAAAATACCAGTTCGCATCAGACCGCATTCAGACAATGTGTCGCTACGACACTTCTGATTTCTAGGTATCTGTATAAAATACCTTTAATAGGTAGCAACACGTTGTCATCGGCCTGTATTAAAGAAATGCATAGAAATCAGTACCGTGACGACACATCTCAGCGACTCGTCGTATGCTGCTGCTACTGTCAGCTACAGTCAAGATTCGTAGTAAGTTCGTAGGCCGAGCCATCCTCACTGTTGGATTTATGTTACATGCAATTTTACCTTACACGTTACACTTGTCTGAACCCGGCTTAAGATAACCTGCAAAGGCTTTGATGTTTCACAAAGCGTTGTTAGTTTTATATCAATTTTAGCCAGTATAAGGGTTAGTTGAAATTTATTTGGAAGTGAATGATAAATTCATAAATTGATTGTGAGTACGGATATATTGCACTTGGTGTATCGAT
The DNA here is from genome assembly GCA_949126895.1 of Eilema caniola. NCBI lineage: Eukaryota > Metazoa > Arthropoda > Insecta > Lepidoptera > Erebidae > Eilema > Eilema caniola. The sequence goes on from OX421472.1 coordinate 20,627,854, forward strand.
GTGTTTTGAATTATGTATATTTGAGTTCATACTAATATTGATTGATGTATGTCTGAGTGTCTGACTGAGATCTTCGGGGGTGAAGCTAACTTCGCCTGCCAGGTGGTGTAATGATTGACGGACTAGGCTCAGTGGTAAGAGTCAACCAGCGATACTTTGACTGACTGACTTTGAGCTTCAAAGTGCTAGTTTTAAATACTTGCTACTAAAGCCAAGAGATCATCATAATCGTATCAGCCACACATAGTCCACTATTGAACATAATAATATGCCTCTCCTATGGCCTTTCAGAACAACCGATCTAAAGCAGCACGCATCTAGCATATCCCGGCGACCTTGAGAGATCGTCTTTCCATCTGGTCGTAGGGCCTCCTACACTACGTTTGCCTGTACGCGGTCACCATTCCATAACTTTTTTGCTCCATCGGCCATCTGTCCCGCCCACTGCCACTTCAACGAGCTAACCCGCTGGGCTACGTCGGTTACTTTTGTTCTCCTCCGGATATCATACCTACTATAGGTCTCATTAAAAAGCTCAAAGTCGCTCAATGAGCTATGGAGAGGGCTATGCTTGGTATTTCCCTACATGATCGCGTCAGAAATGATGACAACCGTAGGAGAACAAAAGTAACCGACGTAGCCCAGCGGATTATTAAAATAAGCCAATAAAATATATTTACTTTAATAGATGTGCAGGCAACTTTGAGCGCATTACCATGTCAGCGGTACCTACTAAGCATGTGCTGAAATGAGCGAGTTTAAATGTGATGTCGGTGCTTTAAGCTGATATTTTAAATGTACTAGCTGATGCCGATGGCTCCACCCGCGTTGAAGTCGGTTATCGCGTCTTTTTTAGTATCTTCAGTGACCTTAGTTTCTTTCATAATCTATGGCCTTTCTACTCAACCATAGCAATGAAAAAAAAATACATATAAAATCTGACCAAAACTGTTCTAATAAAGCAAACCTCAACCCTAAATCCCCGTAATATTTGCGAGCATCGTGGCAAAGACCAGCCCCACTAGACAAGTGATAATTCGTTAGCTAGCGGCGGCGTATTGTAGAGTAAAATTATGAATGTAATGGGATAGACAAAATCATATTTTGACATTTATGACATGCATCGAAGACTGTCGTTAACGCCATAAACGACAAAATGTGTGTCAATCTTAGACATTCCTCATTCTACTAATAAACCAAACTACTACTACTAAACTAATACTTGTCAAGGGAGGATGAATTAAAAAAAAAATAACTCCAATATACAGACACTATTAATTTACAATTTTATCAAAAAGTGTATAGATAAAACATATAAACAGTAACAACATGAACAGGAGATTTAATAAAGTATAACTGAACAAAAGTCTACTAAAAGTTTTTTCACATCTCATATCTTGGAGCTGTAAACTCAAGTTTTGAAATAGGAGGAACGACGCTCAAGTGTACTCTTGCGAGAACCTCATTATTCCAAAGCACGGGCCCTTTGTGTTACGAAATAAGGTTTTTTAGCAAACCTCACAGTGCGCATACGACATACACGTAGATTTCTTTGTACACAAACGAGATCGAAAGATACATGTTGATAGAACAAATTATAAAAGTTGCATTTTAATTGTGATATTTTATTTTAAATATTCTACGATTAAATGAGTATTTTTCGTATTTATAGTTAGATAAAAATAAAAATAAAAATAGTAATATTGTATACTATTTTTCCAACCGCTCTATTGGAATAAAAAAAAGTGTTTAGATAGTGTTGCACTTTCCAAATCAATGTGACCGCCGGTGTCTTTACTGAAAGAATAAAATGAATAAAAACCTGATGATAAATCAGGGGCTGAGTGGGAGCCTGAAATATTTTAGGAGACTAGTGTGCGTGTAGGGCACGAATTTTAGGGGACCAATAGGTTGGTGCTCGAGAAAAAAACTTTAAAGATTTAAAAGATTAAAAATTAAAAGATTTGGAAAAAAATTCTTCAAATACATAAAAATATTCTAACATATGGGCTGGATTTTTCCTTGCGCAAAGAATCGGTATTGCCATTCAACGTGGCAATGCCGCCAACCTACTGGCCACCCGTACAGTTGATATCGATTCAGAGGTATTCATTGGCGCCTGAACCTAAAGGTCTGTGTATATTATGTATTGTTTTATACTTTTATGGTATTGTACATTATGTAAACAAACTTCAGTTATCCTAAACCAAACAGAAGAATTATAAGTAAATTAAGAATTATAAGTAAACGCTATTGAATATGTGACTTATAATTTTAAAAACACATGTATATACCATATTCTTAAAAAATAAATGATTAAATGATGAAATGATTGACTGTACGATTTTGCCAGAATCTGTGAATACAGTTTAAAATCTACACTTTTATTATAAAGTGGAAAAATTTGTATGTTTGTAATGAATAAACTTTAAAAGTACAAAAAAAAAGAAACCTAAGTTGCTTAATATATTGTAATGGTAATGACGTCATCACAAACATCTCAAGAGGCTCGCATTAGACAGTTGGGTCAAGGGCCTGATGCACAACGCGGTACTCCTCGACACGGCACGCATCGAAAGGAGGTTGTTCCTTTTCCTGGAGCCCTATCTACCGGTAGCTTGGTCCCTGACCCCAATTCCAGGTGGAGCATTATTTTTTATATTTTTAAATATATATATATATATTTTGAGTATGTATTCAAAAATGTAATTTATAGGTAGTATAAAATAAATAAAGAGGAATAATAATTCAGCATGAGAAACATACTAAGAATTTCATATGTCACAATCAAAACTTAAATATTCCCACTTAATATGCCACGTGCTAAAGGAAAACATTTCAACTCCAAAATTTCATTTAAGTCGCTGTGGAAAAATTCTCGGGCTACCCATGAAATTGTTATAAACATTGTTCAGGAGGGCTACTAAGGCTACTATCATCTTTTCTATCCATACTCTATATTACATTATTATAAATAATTGTACATTGGAAAGTTTTGTTTGGGATGGACTCAAAAACTACAGTACCCATAGCACGAAAAGCTCTCGTAATCGTAACGTAAACGTATTGAGAGTATTGAGCATTGCGATAGGCCTCCTGCCTACTGTGTACCTTCGTTCAATCAATACATTTACGAAACTATTACTATAGTTTTGTGAACAAATTTTAATGCGGTTTTTGAAGTGAAAACTTCTTTAGCGGCGTTGGATGGGTAAAAAGTGTTAAACTAGCGTCAGGATCACTTGACCTTCGAACCGTAACCGACGACTGACGTCATACAACATTAGCTACAGATTGTTTATTTTGTTAGGTACGCTAAGAAGCTTCGTAGCTTAGCGGTAAGCCCTTCGACTGTATGTCCTTATGGTTTCAGATAGTACCGGGTTCAATCCTGGGCTTCTGACACTTTTTGTGATTTTTTTTTTGTAATTTATAACTTTTTGTGATTTTTTTTCTTTTTGTAATTCATTAATTTCTTCTGACAGAAAATTAGTGATAGGTTCTGTGATTGGCGCTATATTATATGGTAAGGTATGGTATGTTCTTTTTATCTTTTTCTCTGTATATAACGAAGAAAGAATGAAAGAAAAAGTTTTCACTTCAGCCGGCACTCTCGGAGTGCAACCCGTCTTTTTTTTAATCAAGTTTTTGATCAAACTTAAAATCGCACGTTTGTTTGATTGCAATCGGTTGAGTAGACCCGGAGGTAAGAGATCCGTTGTGGGCGGAACGCTGGTAAGCTAATTTTATTAGAATTTTATTTTCACTTTCATAGTGTGAATCGGACCCGGACAGTTGTCATCAGGTCAGATATTACTGTTCTGTGTCTTGTAAATCAGATAAATTAAACAATTATTCAATTTTTATATCCACCACGGACTTTATAGTAAAAGATGCTGTTTTACCGCGTAACACCATCTTGAAATGAAAATCACAAAGTAGTATTGAAATTATATTGCTGAAGTTGGTAGTAGACCTCTTGATATACTGAACATAACACAGAGCACGCGACCAGCCATTTGTTTAAAAAGACTTTTCCGCTCTGTACCCGCGAATAAACAATGTTTGTGTACTTAACTTCAGTGATGATTAACGACTTCGGAAAATTGATAACAGTGAAGTTATCTGACACTAGTTGATTTATTGCGGTGGCGTTCGAATGCGATCAGGTTTTAAAGGCGTCCCACAATAGATCCATGTCAAAAACGAAAACATAGAATTTTTGAATTAGTTCGTAGGAGTGAATCTTTTATTTAATTGATTTCAAAATTATAATTTACTAACTTTTGCCCGTGGCACTGCAACCCCCCCCCCCCCCCCCTCCGTGGATGTCGGTTTTCGAGACTTAACATAGTCCTTTTTCAAGCTTTTCAAGCGCTACTAACTTTTAAACTCTCGCGTTCCATGATATATAATTTAGAAAACGGGAATTAACGCGATCATGGTATAGGGCCGTGGTCACAGGCTGACAGTCGAAACGTCAGGCAATCAAAGGTATGTAAGTACCTATACCATGATCGCGTTAATTCCCGTTTTCTAAATTATTTTCAAGCTCTAATCTACACCTATACCAAATTTTATCAAAATTAATAAAAAATATTGATGCTAAAGTAATTATAAGGTAAAAGTGAATGGGTACACTGGTAAGGATCGACCTAGTCGTGTGTATATCAATCAAATCACAAACAAACAATATGCGTAACTAGTGAGCTTAAATGAAAACATTAATGAAATTAGAAGAAACGAAAGTAATGCCAGGATCGTAGCAAGTGAAAACATAAATAGTATCTGCCTACGCCAATGAGATGGAAGCTTGACTGTACATAGATATTGGTTAGATACACATGTAACACTTACAAATATATACTAAATTATAAATAACTCTAAAAATAATTATACTTAGGAGGGATAACGTCAATTATAAATAATATCTTCATTTCTAAAAGTATATTATTTAAAAAAAGCCCAAAGTAGAATAAAACAGAACGTACGTCTGGCGAATTGTGATGAGGTGAAACAATGGCACGCGACAGGACGCAAGCGAGTCTGGGACGCGAGTTACTAAATCATTTTGCTGAACGAAATCACTAAGCTCGCAGTCTTAACGCCCTTCCACACGAAATCGCGGTGTCGCAGCGTCGACGTCGGGTCCAACCGCAGAATTTAATATAACTGTTATCTTCACTGTTCTAGTTGCGCTCATAACACATGTGTATTGAATACGGTTAATGATTTTACTGTTATTAATATACCATTGTTGTTAAAGGTTGATAGTTATTTGAAGACTCGAATATTCAGTCAATATTATAGTTTCAATTTATAACCGTGATTGGAATATTGGGTGTTTGAAATAACGTACGCAAATTCATCGTCATTTGGCAGTATTGTATTTTATCGTTATGTTGATTTTGGATGAAGGACGAAGGATCACGATCTTTTGCTAAGGCTATAGTAATATATTGTAGATATGATATAGTATTTTTTGGAGGTAGTTTTAAATAAAACGCTCATTCCACTCAATATATGTGTTTGCTTATTGAATAACGATGAAATGTTTCTTCTTGGATCTTGTAGTGTAGTTTGAGCAAGAACTTCTCGCTACAATACTGAGACACTTTAACGAATTTTAAATAATGAATGAATAAATGAAATAATGGATTTTTGGAAGAGCGGAATCCGAGCTTCTATGTGCAAGTTATGCTAGTAGGTAACCAAGATTGGCGTTCTGATGAAGAGAACATCCTACAGAGGAAAGGTACCCCTTGTCTCGTGCAACTGTTTTGTTCCGACCGATTTCTGAGTATGTCTATTAGCAGACACTTTGACGCCACTATGGATATGATCTGTGGCTGACTTTAGTTTACAATCGCAATGAACCATTTAAGTTCATCTGAAACATCATTAGAAACCGTTGAAAACATTCCTTCCCCGAACATTTCCGCACTGTTGACTTTTTTATTTTGAAAAGAATTCCAGTTAGGGAACGGTATAGATGGTTTTGTATTCAAAAGAATCTTCTGAAGTATTACAACAAAGAGATTATGAATCATTACGGTTAAATATTTGCATCGATGTATAGGCGTAACTGTAGGCAACCTTTCTTGAATTTTTGCATATTTTTTAAACAGAATCTAAGCTTCTCCAAATATTATTTTAATTTATATTTTTTTAACTCAAAGATTGTTATTCGGAATCTACACAACCATTATAAGGCGGAAAGATTTTGTATGTTTGTAATGAATAAACTCAAAAACTACTGAGCCGATTTCAAAAATTCTTTCACCATTGGAAAGCTATATTCACCCTGAGTAACATAGGCTATATTGGATTTCCACGAGAACGTTTTTACCACCCGTGCGAAGGCGGGGCGGATCGCTACATCTATACTTCTTATACATATGAATAAAATTGGAGTGTCTGTTTGTAATATTGAAATAACCGTTTTTTACTAAATGCATATGAAAAGAATACGGTACAAACACCAAAATAACATTTTTTACAATTTTTGTCTGTCTGTTTGTTCCGGCTAATCTCTGAAATGGCTGGATCGATTTTGACGGGAATTTTATTGACAGGTAGCTGTCGTAATAAGGAGTAACTAAGGCTACTTTTAATTTTATAAAACCAGCATTGAATCAACATTAAGCAATAACCGACATCCTCGCGGGTGAAACGGCGGGCAACAGCTATTAATAAAATGAAAAAGATGTCATTTATACACAGATCAAATTAAACCAAAAAATAGGAGTGAGGGTACAATAATCCTATTAATTGTAGTCTCGAATGTCTATTGTGTGAATTTGCCGGATTATTAACTTTCACTGCAAACTACTTCTTTAATACTCTCAGTCATAAACGCATGTAAAACTTAATCTGTGCGTACCATAGACGATGTTTGATTTAACTGATGTAACCATTGATGATAATATAATTTCTTCCATAATAGTTACGAAAGTGAGTTTTTTCATTTTTGTGAGAGAAGGAATATTCCGGTACGTTATCCTTTAAAATCCATAAATAGTTTCAAAGTTTAACGTACCATAGTATTCCTTCAGATTCTATGAAGTAACAAAGTACTGCTGTAAGAATGAAACTGATTAAATACTTCAGACTTCAGAGACTAGATGAGAATTCTGAAGGTTTTACTATCACGGGTATACAGTGTTGCCGGATATAGCACCTAAATAGTAAACTACAAGCACTTTCTTGGAGATTAAAGCTACAGGATCAGTGTTGTAGTATTCTGAAGATGCGAGAAAGCACAATAATTTAAGACATTCTACACAGCGTAATCTCGATTCAAACTAAGTACTGTGATATCCGCCCTCCGTGGCAGATACTACTAGTAGTTGCTTAGATATCATGTGTCAACGATCTAAAAATAAATCATACGAATAAAAAATTAAAATCGAATTTAGAAGTTAGGAAAAAAAATGAACGTGCGAGACAGTTCCTGACAGTTGACGGGAGGTTTCTGAGGAAGCCAGCGAGGCTCTGGAAGCTCAAGATTTGAAGAGAAGTGTTCTAGCTTCCGCGGTCCTCTTAAACGAGTATTGAATAAAATTAAAAAAAACCTCGCGTAAAATCCCCTTTTAAAAAGCTCGTATAGGAGTGATATATTTTTTCCCAATAAATATCAATATTACAGCAATAAGTTGTTTCTCTTGAAGTGAGATAATGAAGCTGTGGATATCAAACCCCTGACTCCACAGTACCTACGATTATATATATATATATTGAGAGGATCTAGAATGCGGATACTCATTATCATCTACCTGCCCTAGTTCCAATTATTTGGGGTCGGCGCAACATAAATCATTCTCCTCCATAGATTCTTGTCAGATGTCATTTCCTCAGTTAATCCCTACTTTGCCATATAATTTTACAAGCAATCCGTCCATCTTTTCTTGGACTTGCCTCTGCTCCTAAAGCCCTCCACATTCATACTTTGAACCTTCCTTACAACATTATTCTCCTCTGTTCTCACAATATGTCCATACCATGACAGTCGCTCGTTTCTGAATTTTTCATTCACTGGTGCCACTTTCAAACTTCCTCTAATATAGTCATTCCTTATTCTGCTCATTCTCGTCACATCACACATCTACTTTAACATTCGCATCTCCGCCACATGCAGTCGTCTTTCATTCGTCGCTTTCAAGGCGAAAATAATGCGGATACTATACTTCGTTTTTTTTTGTATATACCATTAACTACACATAGAAACTTAGTTTCATGCTGATAAATTTATTTATACAAACAAACGGCAGCTGGGATAGATAGGGTATAAAGGCTCGGGTACTATAGCGCTTTTTTTTACACTTATTAGTGATCGAAATTTCAAACGGGACTTCATTGCTCCTTTTTAATAATTCGTAAATTAAAATATAAAAGCTCTCAAAAAGTTTATGCAAACCGGACCGTGTGTGGGTTAGCAAAAACTATTTTAAACCATTCCAAAACAATATACAATGACAGCTAAAACTTTGTTATTATATTTATTTCATACACTTCTATTTATAACAAGGGTTACCCAGATTTTTTGTCCGGAAAAAATCTAAAGAGGGTGAAGGTATGCGAATACGAAAGATGTCAAGTTAGAAGTACTTCACAAGAGTACTTCTGAAGAGGACTTGTAGTCTTAGGGTCTCATTGCGAGTAAGGGAGTTTATGTCAATGCCATATTCGTAATGTAAACAAAACATTAAATGGAAGCAAAATTAATGGGAGCATAAATTTTATTAGCGTTTGGAGTTAGTATCCGAAGGCTAAGCACCAGTATGACCTCACAATTTGGACCTCATCAATAAATGGGGTTTTAAAAATAAGGTCGTACTTTTGTGATAGACTCCGTCTTCTCGTAGTCGGTAGTGTAGAGGTAAAGGATAGAACCTGTCGGTTGTAAGGTTTTTTAACTACTAACTACGCTTTAATCTGTTTACACTACTGACTTCAGAACTTCTATTTTCTTTATCGGTTAGTTTATTTTAGAATTTAATAGTGAATTTAATCAAAATCTGTTGTTTTTTGAAGTGAAAACTTCTTTAGCGGTGTTGGATGGGTAAGAATTGTTAAACTCGCGCGTCAGGATCGCTCGACCTTTGAACCGTAACCGACGACTGACGTCATACAATATTAGCTATAGACTGTCCATTTTGCAATATACTATAAATAGCTTCGCAGCATAGCGGTAAACGCTTCGACTGTAAGTCCTTATGGTTTCAAATAGTACCGGGTTCAAACCTGGCCTTATGACACTTTTTGTGATTATTTTTTCTTTTTGTAATTTATTACTTTTTGTGATTATTTTATCTTTTTGTAATTTATTAATTTCTTCTGATAGAAAATTAGCAGAAAATTTGTGATAGGGTCTATGATTGGCGCTGTATTATAGGTATGGTATGGTATGGTATGTTATTTTTATCTTTTTCTATGTATATAACGAAGAGAGAAAGAAAGAAATAGTTTTCACTTCTGTCGGCACTCCCAGAGTGCAATCCGTCTTTTTTTTTTCTTTCATTGTTGAATGATGATATTACATACCCTTATATATACTTTCGGTAAATTTGCTTTTCAATACATAAAAGTATTCTAGTAAAAAGGTCACAAAATTAATTATTAACACCGTAAATCCACACAATCAACTCGGAATCCGAAAAAACACAACCAAACCCCCGTTATTCCTTAAAATAAAAATACGAAGTAGGTGGAACAAAGCTTGGCGAGTTTATATCCAGAAAAAAGTGTATTTCGCCCATTTGTTCGTGGATAAAACAATTAATTGTTTGTGTATGAGTGTGAACAAATATAATACGGTATAAATTATAAAGGCGCATATTTTACGGTACCGAGCTTACATTTCTAATTTTAACATGCAAGGCCGAATTTATGTGCCATACATGTGTTGCCATATAGAGAAAACGCAGCAATAACGTTTGGCACTTACAACTGAGCAGGCAAATATATGTTTATTCAATTACAGATTCAAATAGGTTAATGATTCCGATTAAGTACCTATATTAGGAATATTCGTCGCATTAGTCAAATGCTGAAGGGATAAGTCAAGGAGATTCTATAAGCGGGGTGTGAAAAAGTATCTAATGAGGCCTTCAAGCTGATCACCATCACTGTAAAATTGTGGTTGTGTGTAATGATGACCCTCTTTCCTGAAACTGGACCTGCAGCTTACCATCAGGAGAGGTGAAATCGTATTGATGTGTCCTATATAAAATGACGGTTTGCACACCGGGAGTGCCGGCAGAAGTGAAAACTTTTTCTTTCTTCGTTATATATAGAGAAAAAGATAAAAAGAACATGCCATACCACACCATACCTATAATATAGCGCCAATCATAGAACCTATCACTATTTTTTTGTCAGAAGAAATTAATGAATTACAAAAAGAAAAAATAATCACAAAAAGTAATAAAGTATAAAAAGAAAAAATAATCACAAAAAGTGTCAGAAGCCCAGGTTCAAACCCAGTACTATCTGAAACCATAAGAACTTACAGTCGAAGTACTTACCGCTAAGCTACGAAGCTTCTTAGCGTACCTCACAAAATAAACAATCTGTAGCTAATGTTCTACGACGTCAGTCGTCGATTAGGGTTCAAAGGTCAAGTGATCCTGACGCGAGTTTAACACTTTTTACCCATCCAACTCCGCTAAAAAAGTTTTCACTTCAAAAAGTTCAGTCTTTACCATAATACTTTTCCCGTGTCAAAGATATTTTATTATTATGTGTGGAGATATTATACTTAGTTTGTATTGTATTACTAGATATTTTACTCATCACGCCATTGACATCAACTATATTTCAAACAATAATCACGCAACGACAATCATCAATATCTAAAGCAATAAATACGCTTCAGCAATCGTCAATATTTCTTGTCGCGCTCCAGTAATCATTAGTATCTCAATAATAATAACGCTCCAACAATCGCAATATCTTTAACAATAATCACAGGTAGGTACGCAAATTCTCTTTTGATTTGAGTCCTTTCTTAAAGTAAAATTTTAAGCTAAACTCAGTGAATTATGAACAGTAAGAGCGTTTTCACACTCATCCGATATCGGTGTCGGAAGCCGATAGCCGACGTCCGATAGCCAACATGTTTTGCTGTTTTCACATTTATCGAATAAAATCGGCCCCATACGGCCATTTGCTCGAAAGCACAGACTAGTTAGGGATGCTAGGGATGAATAAAAGAGAAAAAATAGTGCAAACAATTTTCGACCTTATTGACATGACATGCTATCGATTTTTTTTTTGTTATATTCGTGATCTACGTCATCAATTAACGCGAAAAGACACGTTACTAGGGAAATCGCTGTTTTAGTCTTCTTGTGATCCGATATCGGGGCAACACAGTGATGCTGACTCCGATAACCGATATCGGGCCAGACAATGTGAAAGACAGACGCATATCTCATACATTTGACTTCCTCCGATATCGGATGTCGGATATCGGATATCGGATGAGTGTGAAAACGCTCTAAGGCCTATGAATCCTACGATTATTCTGATGGGAATTTCATCGTGGTAAACAGCATCTACCAAGCGGAAGATAGGGTCCCCAGCCCATGTCATTTTATGTACTATATACACTCACATACTCACGCTATCGTCCATCTGCTTTCATCCTTATAAACTTCACAGGTTTCTGCTACTGTTACTTACCTATTGGATAACACTAGAACCTATATCGTTGTTCCTCATCAAGTTTGTGCTTATTTCATCGTTTTTTTTTATGTCTAATCCACTTACCAGATAAAAGTAAATTACTTCTCAATTTTTTTAAAGAGAATATTAGCGACTGAAATTACTAATATTCCCTCTAACGAGTGGGTTCACGTCGGTAGTGTTATGGTCAGGATTTGAACCCGAGACCTCTCGGTCGTAAGGCCGACTCCTTAACCACTAAGCTACAGACGTTTTATTTCTTTTTTTATTCAAATTTCCACGTAACTTACCGTTTGTATGTTTAATAAAAGTAATTGTTATTCAGTGCACTAAACAATTATAATTCAACTCTATACAGAAAAGTAGTACAGGACGCTTTTGTTTATTTTGTAATATCCACAAAAATATCCATTGAGAAGGTGTTATGAGACAACAAACACTCATTATTATTGTAACGGAACTTAGGGCCTACGGCCCTACGCTACATGAAGCTGTGATCGTCTAATTGCTATCGTCGAAATCTACTGCACTAATCTATTTACATTCAATATTGACTCCTGATCGTATATATATATTCGTGTAACAAATGCTAAAAGCGTCTATTTAAATCGATAGTTCGCTACCTTAGTGGTATATAAAGTGTGACGCTTTATCCCAACCTTTAACTTTAACTGTATGTATGGAATATATTATATAGTTTCACAGTTCATGTGAGCTGTGTGCTTGTTCGCCACCTCAGTGGTATATTTAACTTTACTGTATGTACGGAATATATGTGGGATCATATATCAGAGGATATAGTCAACGGAAACAACACCTTTACAACTTTAGAATTTTTTCGTTTATTTTTCACACCTTGCACCTTTTAGTCTAATCCGCCATAATCCTTTTCTCCCCTCCTATGCATAGACAACATTCGCTGTCTATAGACAAAATGGGTACTAGCATATTGAGCCCACAGCTCGGCCATCCTGCCCTAGTCTGACCTCAGACTAGTCCCATTAATTATACAAACATACCCCCTAACATAAAGGCTCTTATAATCTAAACATAAACCTGAGTGCCAACGCCTTATTTAGGTACACAAGAAAAACCAAAGTTAAATCAATATCAACATGTTATGCTATAAACTAAATATACCTCACTTTACTATAACAATACTTTTACATACTTGGGCCATCCAAAAATAAACCTGAGATCCAATGCCTTACTTAGGTGCACAAAGAAAAAAGTTAAATCAAATGCAATGTGTTGAAGAACAAGGTTCAACAGTAATCTCAATAACTTACCCCTGGCCATCGTTTCATATAATCCGCCGCCGATGAGGTTTTCATAGGGCCTTCTGCACCACCCTCAGCCTTATTCACTTCATAGCGATCCCTACCAAGGACTTTTGTGACCTTGTATGGCCCTAAATACTTGGCCTTTATCTTCAAAGTCTTGCCAAATTGTGTTCTTCTGATTGCCACCAGATCTCCAACTGAATACTTCTCACTCTCCTTTCTTTTCTTATTGTAGTTTATTCTGTTCTCTTCTTGTACTTTAAGAATTTGTATCTTGGCCTGTTCTCGCAGCTGCTTCCTTTCCTGTAGATGCCCTTCCCTTTCTTCATCCTGTATCATATTAAGGATGTCTACATCTTCCTTATGTTTCATCTTGCAGCCAACCAATAACTCAAATGGACTGGTACCAATACTACGCTGATAAGTACTATTAAGTGCTCTCTGTACCTGACTTACATGGCGGTACCACTGTGTCTCTTCACTCAAACATAGCTTAGTGAGTAATGAAATCACAACACGGTGTATCCGCTCCACCTGCCCATTTCCACGAGGGACACCCGTCGTGACTGTACTATGCCGTATGCCTTCTGTGCCACAGTACTCCGAGAAATCCTTGCTGGTAAATGCAGCTCCTCTGTCTGTAATAAATCTACTTTGATTCCCAAAGACTTGCTGATGAATTCTTAACTTGTTGATTACCTCTGTTGAGTTTGTAGTCTTCGTTGGGAACAACCACACAAATTTAGTAAATGCGTCCACCATGGTTAAAATATAATTATATTGCTTCTTTGTTTCCGATAATGGACCAACATGATCACAGTGCAAAGTGCCTAAGGGCAAATATTCCTTTTCAATACTATTTAAAAATCCCTCCTGCTTACCCTCTTTCTTTAAGGCCAGTAGACATGGAATGCAACTGACAATCACTTCTTCAATTTTCTTTGAAACTTCTTTAATATAGTAGTCTTTGCTTATAACCCCTAACATCTTTTTCTTACCGAAATGGCCATTTTCATGAATCTTCCTTATAATTTGCATTTCCATTCCCTTTGGAACAACCAACTTGCCTTCCTCACCTTTGTACAACAATCCGTTATGTTCATAGCAATCCATGTAAGGCTTCTGTGTAAGCACGTCTAATATCGCCTTGCTCCCTTCATCTGATTGTTGAGCCATTCTCAATTGATCATGGACCCCTCTAGTAACGATATTCACATAGGTAGTGCGACTCAGGGCATCCACATGTCTCATCCTGCTCCCAGCTCTATGTTCAATGGTGTAATCATATTCCTGTAATAAAAGGACCCACCTGGCCACTCTTGTACACAGATCCTTTTTCTTTAAGGTCATCTGGAATGCAGAACAATCTGTTACAATTTTAAAAGGGATACCGCACAGATATTTCTTAAATTTTTTCACACCCTCAATTATGGCTAAGGCCTCCAATTCGTAACTAGTATATTTTTTCTCTGCATCTGTAGTCTTTTTGCTCATAAAATATACTGGATGTAGGCATTTGTCATTTGGGTCCTGTTGCATAAGCACTGCCGCATAAGCCTGTTGAGAGGCATCAGTGTGTAACTCTGTCTTTAATGCTGGATTGTAAAGTTTTAGGACTGGCTCCTGTGTCAACCTCTTTTTTAATTGGTTGAATGCCGTTCGGTGCTCATCTCCAAAATGAAAACAACTAGTCTTCTTTAACAAGTCTGACAAAGGTCTGGCAATCAATGAATAGCCTTCAATAAACTTTCTGAAGTAGGATGTCAACCCTAAGAAACTCTGGAGCTGTTTAACGGTTTGTGGCTCTGCAAACCTCATCACTGCCTCCACTTTTTCTGTAGAGGGCCGTACCGTCCCATTTTCAATTATATGACCTAGGTACTCCACCGTAGTAGTGAGCAAGTCACTCTTTTTCCAATTGATCTGCAACCCATGTACAGCTGCCACATTCAATACTTCTTGAAGTCTGCTAAGCGCCTCCTCATAGGTTTCAGACATGACCAAGATGTCGTCTATGAATATCAGTAAGTAGCCTTTCGCTATTACATCCCTGAAAATAACAGTGATGAACCGAGTAAAATAGTTAGGGCATATTGAGAGCCCGAAAGGTGCCCGCGTAAATTCAAACTGCCCTATCTGTGTCACAAATGAGGTGTATTTTATACTACTTTCGCACAACCTCAAATGGAAAAATGCATCTTTTAAATCTAGCTTGCTAAAGATTTTATAACCTGAAAGCCTATCTATATGATCATCAATGATTGGTAATGGAAATTCATCTCTAACCATCTTCTCATTTATCTTTCTATAGTCAACACATATTCGCATAGAACCATCCCTTTTCTTTACTAACACAAGTGGACTCGTATACTCTGAATAACTGGGCCTAACGATACCTTTTTACATCCATTCAGTGACTTGCTGGTTCACAATTTGCTGCTCATATAGGGACAAGCGCCTGGGTCGGAGTGCAACTGGAATGTCATCCTTGAGGGTTATTCTCATTTCAACCGGTGCCTCCTGAACCTGCATAGGTTTATAGTCCTTCACCAACTGCATTGTAGCCGCACGTATGTTCTCATCAGGGCAATGACACTGGATTTGTTCCTGCGATATGTCTGCAATCAAACATCGTAATATTTCACCTTCCCCTTGTGTTATGACGTTGACACAACCATTGTCAAACAACACAGTTGCATTCGATAAAAAGGGCTGACCTAACACAATATTATAAGGCATTGTACCTACCGGAATCACATAAAAAGTAACAACGTAACAATGTTTATCAATACAAACTTTACTGTCAAACTTTCCCAAAGTGTACACCTTTGCTGATCCTAATCCGGTTAACATTAATTTTTCCGGGACATATGCTGACACATTCAATTCAAAAAACAAATCTACGGTTATCAAGTTCAAATCACTACCGCTATCAATCAAGGATTCAACATTTCGACCGCACAGTTCAATTGATTTTACAGACTTTTTGTTTTGATCCCGACTGACGTTCATGACATTTATGTCAACCTGTGAAGTGTCGCTGTCACCGCAGATGTCACTCGAGTTTTCATTCGACAAAACTTGAATTTGATCGCCACCATCTTGCTCGTCGTCGGCAAACTTCACGCACATCACCTGTCGCTGCTCCCCATTGGTCGAATTTGAGCCTTGCGTCTTTGTGCTAGAAATATGGGCCATCTGACATTGGGGAGCGATGTGGCCAAATTGTTCACACTTGAAACACTTCACCCCCTTTGGACACGACTTGGATAAATGGGATGTATCACCACATTTGTAACAACTACTATCGAACGGTCATCCTTGTGGGTGATCTGAATATAGATATAAAGCAGGGTAATGAGGATGCCCTATATTTTAATTATATGATCCTGAACGCCAGTCATGGGCTCATACCGACACATCTATTCCTAACGCGGCTAGAAAAGTGTATAGATCACTTATTTGCCAAAACTCCGTTACCCACTACCACACTGGTTCTTGACTCATTTATAACAGATCACAAACCTATCTTATTCAACATTGAAAATGCCAGCCCCACACGATATGCGTCTCATACAATAACTCGCCTAAATCATGAACCTATTAGGATAGAACTGGAAGAAACAGACTTTGCTGATATATACAACTCAACTGATCCTAATATATCAATGAATAAATTTATAAACACAATCAATTCGGTAATAACGAGAAACAAAATAAATATTCCAATTTCTAGACGTAAACGAATCATTAAACCTTGGATGACCCCAGGTCTCCTTAAATGCATAAAAAACCGCGATAGATTGCATCTGAAATCTGTAAAAGCTCCTGATAATATAATTCAAAAAATTAGCTACATTCGTTATCGAAATTTTTGCAATGACTTGCTTCGCAAATTAAAGGTAGCTTATGAGAAGAGTGAGATAGAAAAAGCTGGTAATTACCAAAAAGCTCTCTGGAGAACTATTAAAAACATAACGTACACACAAAAAACACGTACTAGTCCCGTTGAGCTGCTAAAATTAAGTGAAAACCCTAAATTATCTACCAATAAGGTAAATGATTTTTTTACTAATGTGGGGAAAAGATTGGCTGAGAATATACTGTGTACTGCAGGCCCGAAAATCAGGACGAATAGGGCGTCTGTATCTGCAAATACTATACCATCTTTTTTAAATTCTCTGGTCATTTTAGAAGTTGCTGAATCAGAAGTGGAGACTCTTATAATGCAGTTACGCAGCGACTGTTCTACCGGATGGGATGGTATACCAGCAATAGTACTAAAAAATTGCCGTCATATACTAGTTCCACATATAACCTACCTTTGTAATCAATGTATCAGTGCTGGTGTGTTCCCGGACGCCCTGAAAAGGGCAATAATTCATCCTATTCACAAGGGGGGGAACAGAAGCTGTGCCAACAACTACAGACCCATTTCGGTTCTGCCAGCTCTCTCTAAGATACTGGAAAAAGTCCTAAATAAGTGCCTGAGAGGCTATCTGGATAAGCACAACATAATAGCAGGGAATCAATACGGCTTCCGAAATGGAGTTTCAACAGAAGATGCCGTACTAGATCTAACACAATTCGTCGCCAAACATCTGGACAAAGGAATGAAGTGCTTGGGTATATTTCTTGATCTGTCTAAGGCATTTGACACAGTTTCTGTTCCCATACTTATCTCAAAATTGGAGCAAATTGGTGTTCGCGGTGTGGCACTGGAGATTTTTAAGGACTACTTGAGTAACCGAAGACAACTAGTCAAAATTGAAAACCATTTTAGTGACGAGCTACTAGTGACATTTGGTGTACCACAAGGAAGCATATTGGGGCCAACATTGTTCCAGATATATGTCAATGACCTTTGCCAACTGAGCCTTCCCAACTCTAAAATCTACACCTACGCAGATGACACCGCGATAGTTGTTTACGGATCTACCTGGGAGACGGTTAAAGTTCATGCAGAACAAGCTCTCATTAATATAATGAAGTGGCTCAACACTAACGTTCTCACTTTAAATTTACAAAAAACTGTATATATTCCTTTTAGAATTCGACAGAACACTGCACCACCCAACAGTTTCTCTATAACCGCGCACTCATGTACAAACCCAACAACACCTTGCTACTGCACAACACTAACTAGAACTGAATGTGTCAAATACTTAGGAGTCCAAATTGATGTGGGACTTAAATGGGATAAACAATTAGAGACTGTAGCAACGAGAACCATGCGACTCATACACATATTCAAGTCTCTTCGAGACTCTGCCAGCCTTAACACTCTGAAAATGGTTTACTATGCTTTGGGTCAGTCAGTCATCAGCTACTGCATTTCCGTTTGGGGCGGTGCATGGAAAACTTGCTTTCTGAGTGTGGAAGTGGCGCAGAGAGCCATACTTAAAGTGATGACAAAGAAGTCGTATAGATATCCTACAACACAACTTTTTAGTGACTGCAGGGTATTAACGGTGCGACAGCTTTATATACTGCAGGCTGTACTCAGAACGCACACCACTAAACCCACACCTGATCCCAGCAAGCGTAGAATTCTGCTTGCAGGCACTCAACACAAAACAACATTCGCTGAACATCAATACTATACACTATGCACTTACATTTATAAGAAAATTGAAAAGGCAATAAAAATATCATACATGAATAAACATGAGGTTAGAATTAAATTAATTGAATGGTTATTACAACAAGACTATGACAGTACAGAACATCTGCTCAAGTACATAGCCTAGTATAAAAACCACACACACACACACACACACACACACACACACACACCACACACACATACACGCACACGCACACGCACACGCCCACGCACACGCACATGCACACGCACACATAACCACACACAAATATTAACCTTATAATAATTTATATATAATTAATATAACCTAATTACATCATTTGTTTAAATTTTGCAGTAACTGTATATTGCCTCTTGAGATACAGGCTTGCCTAGTTCAAGAGGTAAAATATTAAATTTATGTACGGATTTTTGTAACAATACCTAACTTATTGTTCCTTGTATCTGTATTTTTTGTGAATAAATGATTTTTATTATTATTATTATTAATGTCTTTTAGGTTCACCGCTTGCCGCACTCGTACTAGTTGCCTGAGACGCCTGCGTCGGCTGTGACGTACCCGATGCACCTACTCGCGATCGCATCTTGCTCTTGATTGTTATTATTTCGTAGATGGCTAATTTTTCTTTGAGCGCCGCATATGTAGTTACGCCATACAAAATACTCTTGTTCGACTCGATATCCTGAATTCCGTCAACAATGTATTGGATCGCGATGTAGTCTGGAAATCTTGCTCTCTTACCCAACTCCTTCATCGCCAGCATGTACTGATATAAGGATTCGTCCTGTTTTTTCTTACGCGAGCTCATCAGCTCGTGCATCTCTTTAATATTCACGGAATCCGGAAATTCCTTTTGTAAGGCCACCTTCAACTCGTCGAACGTCTTGAATGTTTTTTTCCGATCGCAACCAGAGTGCCGCCGTACCCGTAAGCGACCTCCGAGCCACGACGAGCTTTTGTTGCGGGGTCCACCCGAAAATCTTCGCATTGTCTTCTAGATCCTGGGCCCACTTTGTAGACGAATACGTCTTGTCTTCACCATTATATATCGCGATGCCATCTGCAAAACTCGCGAAACTGCACGTCGCCGCTGAGACCGTTGTAGTTTTTTCGTCCGTCATCTTTTCAATTCTACCTACCGGCAGCCGGTAATCCGCAACTTTATATATTTCTGTTGACTAGGTTGATTTCTGATCCCGGACGAGCCCCCAAAAGTTGTGGGATCATATATCAGAGGATATAGTCAACGGAAACAACACCTTTACAACTTTAGAAGTTTTTCGTTTATTTTTCACACCTTGCACCTTTTAGTCTAATCCGCCATAATCCTTTTCTCCCCTCCTATGCATAGACAACATTCGCTGTCTATAGACAAAATGGGTACTAGCATATTGAGCCCACATATATATTATGATGACAAGACTGTGGATTTATTTGGAATCAAATGAATTAATATTAAATTCAAAATATAGGTCTGTGATAGTTTGATTTATGTGTGGCCTCTTTGGGCGTCTTTTTCAGCTGTATTTATATTTTTATAGGCCTTTAATTGTCGTAGATATCATATATGATTTATAATATGTGATCCGGATCAATTATATATTTTTTTGTTGTGTATTGCAATACAATATTATCTCAAGCTCCGATAAGCGAGATTTAGATCAATTCCGAAGAATCGATAGCTCTGATCAACAGATCAAGCTCTCCTTCAACTCGTCACAGTGAATTTAATTTAGCTTGTAATACCTCCGCTAACTTCATTGTGTACTGTAGGTTTCAGTGTTAGCGTTCAGCTCCAGTACAAAATGATAGACCCTTAGACCTCGTGACATTAATGATTCAACTGAAGCAATTATGAAGGTAAAATGATAATGATTATGAGTCTTATTATTCCAACAACAGTATCGTAAACTTTTACAGCAATGGTTGGCTGTCAGTTATTAATGGGAAATTTAATTTCTCAAATAGGCTTCAGCAGAAAACTAGTGTCACTACACATTACAAACTTGGGCTCAAATACTGGTCCAAATGACCCAGGAGCTAAGTGAATTTACCTACAGATGTTTAAATGAGTATAGCTTTGGCTGATATGATGTAATGAGTGAGATCTTGTATATGTCGGAGATGTCAATTAGTCTCTCATTAGCAACTGTGTGCTGAATTTAATGATCTCAATAAATAAAGCCTTTTGTTTGTTTAATGTACTGACTTTGTGAAATAAAGTAGAGTTAATCAATGTATATGATTTAGGTATATAGTTAATATACTAACTTCAATCAAATTATAATTATAGTTACACTTGTCACTATTATTTTGAATAAATCCCGACTGTAAAAGCACAATAATCTGCTTATTTATTTATAACAAAATATAATACGTTATTATAACGTATAATTACCCCAATTTCAATTATTATACTAACACAAAATAAACGCACAAATTAACTTTTCACCAAACGTAATTTATAAATTACCACTATAATTCTCGTAAGAATTCCTAGGTTCTATCGCAATAGAACGTCTATACCTGCATTCTAGCTAGAAACCTAGTGTAACCTGCAGACCATGAGCTCGTACCAAGATGAACATGGATGTGTGTGATTTTAACTGTGTGTGTATTGCGAATTGTGTAAAGGAAAACAAACTTGAAACTAGCTACGTGGAATAGGGAGTGCTCTAGTTTTTAGACTTTCCTACAACTAGATCACGGAATCCTAGATGATCGGGATAAAGGTATTCGATTTGCCCCCAGAAGCCAGTCTCAACTTCCAGATTTAAACAATAATTGACCTACCAGTACTTAACAATGTAGCAAATCTTTGGAATTTTGGTATAGATAGAAAAGGTATGATAAAGTAATTAGGAACTTCTAAATATCAATTCAGAAGCGCGTTGTTTTCAAAACACGACTCAAAACACTGTCTTATCACATCCACAATATTTGCACTTGCTTAAAACGGCAGCGTCCAAAACGTGTGAATGCTAGTAACCAGCGTTTCGAAGCAATGTCAGAGCCCAACTGGCCCACAAAACGTTAGAAATCACTTTTTATTGAGACGCAAAGGTCTGAGCGCCCCGCGCCGCGCGCACACACCCCAGGTAGTCGCTTGCGCCGGGAGCTCGCTAAATCCTTTGTGTGTAATTTAATGGACAATGTATTTGTTATCGTGCAGCTTATAATTATATTTAAATGATAACATGCCTTCGTGCAATGTAATTAATTTCCTTCTACAGAATATCAAACCATGCAAATTGATACCGTATAATAATATAAATAATATACCAACAGTATATACTCAATTCAACCAATTTAACCAGCTGGTCATGCATTTTAATTATATAATTACATAAATATTATAGTACTATGCGCTTATCTCGGCGGAGCTCTGATTATTATATTTTTTTGATAGAATTCTATTTTATGTATTTTTTAAATTGCATTTTGGCCATTCATATCCATGGATCAAACTCGCATAAATCTAAAATTATATGGTGCCTTAATTATGGCATTAACATTAAGTCCACCTACTTAGTCATCATAAATAATATATTCCAACAATATGAATATCATCGTTTCATATTTGCATTCGTTCAAGCAAGATAATTTTAGAAATATTATAACATCTGAATATTTTAAACACCATGTGCTTACAATAAAGTATCGTGCCTGTACCCAAAATCTTCGCTTTGTCCTAAAGAACCTTTTTTTTATTATTTCTTTTGTTCTTAAAATAGTTTTAAAGTCGTTGGCTATTTTTTTGCACTATGAACCAACACAAGACATTACCGCCATATGGTTGCAACGCAGTCCGACCTTTTTGTGTCTCTGTGCTCCTAAATGAATGAAATGAAATAGTAATATTAATAGACATATTCTAAATACTTAGGACAGGCGTATATCCCAATATAGACTGTCCCGTCTCATTATAGTGTAACTACACAACACCGAGAGAAAGTTGAGTCCAAATTCTCCGTGAACAGCTAAATTATCATGAAAAACTTGTGTTACTAAAGAATAAATGAACTCCCGTTAGTTTGTCTTGAAACACAATTATCTTTATTAGAGATTCAAGATTCAGGGGTCCTTTTGAATTAAAATGATTCCTTAATAATTCAAGAATATCGTAACTGCGATATTAAGCCATTATAGGCTCGTACCCCATAACGACTTGAGTTCAGACATAAAACTCTCATCAGTAAGCTCTTGGGGTACATATCAACTTACTTCTGGAATTTCCCTTGCGAGGAGTATGGTATTTGTGAATCATTAAACATTTCATTCATCGTTATGGAAACAAATAAAGCTTAGTTTTGAACTCAAACGATATTACAGTACCGTAGGGCACGTCGGAGGGTAGGAGAGCGTGCGTCCGACAAAAATCGAATTGGTATGTTGTAAAGCATTGCTTTCTATATTCTACATCAGACCCACGGCAGGATACAACGGCCATACGCAGTGTTCACCTTCATATCGCGCGTGGTGACTTTTCCACTGTAAATAAATAATCACGACAGTTAAGAAATACATTTATTTTTCCAATTTAGCTTTCCATTTTTATTCTACAGTTGGGAATTGCACATTATGGCATATTTATGATATTTTTAACGCATGGTATTACAAGATAATATGTTGTTCCAGAATTGACTAAAAAGTTGCCACGCGTTTCCCGCTCATATGGTCGTAATACTTGTAAAGGGCCTAAAACGGTTACCGATTGAAAAGTTTCAATTACAAAGCCTTACTAACATCCTTGAGGTGTAAGTTAACCTTACCTACAAGCCAGTCCAGGCTTTCTTTTCCTCGCGGAGTCCGAAGGTTAGGATGGCAGTCGCTTCACAAAACAGACACACTCATTAAAAACAATGAACGGACGTCGGGTTCTACAGTGCATACTTTGGACACCACTGGGCAAAGTACGATGAATGCGATTTGATATCTAACTCAATTCTACTAGATATCCTAACAAACCACACTTACCGATCAATATGGATATTTATCCGAACTACATTACATTCCTGTTAACGGGCGGTTGCAAAAACTCGCCACATTGTAATACCCATAGTGACATCACACCGTTCGTCACATCAAAGTGGTTGATAGCAAAAATACCTTTCTAAATTCCAGCAGCACGCTGACAGGTGCACGCTATTAGTGCTCAATGGCATCAGCAGATTTATAGCTAGCAGCGCAATGCCACAAAACTAAGCGGGAAAATTTATGCTCGCCACTAATAAATTAAATTCAAGCTGCGTTTTAGAAACATAAATAGCTGGACTAATTCGTTTTGTATTATAATTTCAGATGTTTGTAATAACGAGAGAATAAAAGTTATTCTGTAAATTATAGCCAGTCATGTGGGTGTTCAGATGACCTCTGTGGGGTGGTGGTAGTGCATTCCAATGCTGTGTAGGGGTACGGGTTCTACTCCCGCTTAGTGCAAATATTTGTATGCACGAATAAAATGTTAATAAATGGGTATTTTCGTGCGTCGAAGAGCATGTTAAGCCGTCGTTGGTCCCGGTTGTCATGCGGACATCTATGACACACGTTATTTACTTAGGGAAAACGGGTAGAATGGCCCACACAGAAGACCTGATTACCCGTCCGGTCAACTGTGTCTCCACTAGAAGTAGTAGTGCCTAGTAGTAGTGGGTGCCCATGAAAAAAGATAAATAAAATATAGCGGACTATGTACTCGTAACGCAGGATATAATTATAACATTATAGTTTTGTTTTAGTTGATTCTGTTTTTGAGCTAGAATAGATAAATGGTGCTGTTTGGGCAAAATCCAAAAATATAAAAGCTTCCAATGCTGACATCTTCAAAACTGCAAACATCTTAAATTTTTATATTACTATTGCTTTACCCACCTGAAGAACCCAGTATTATCAGAAAAGGTACATCAAAGTATACTAAAATACACATATCCTTGCAAGGAAATACCTTCAATCTGTTTCACTTCCTATATGAATTGTGACGCTTGTTTCATTATATTATCAAATAGTGTAACTTATATAGCGACCAGCACTTGAGAGAGAACAATGCATTCTATCACGTAAGATGATATTCATTTACATACATCCAGCAGGATCTTAGTTTCTACGGCAAGTTTCGACGTCTCATTCGCGTTTCAGTTGCGCAGTGGAATTAAGATAGTTTAACGTTTGCTAACATTTTGATGTTCTCAGAAGATAATGTGACTGTAACGAATAAAGTTTATGAGATTCGGAATCGTAAAATGATTAAAATATGAGTATGGTTAAGTAAAGATTTAAATTGTACTCTACTCCGACATTTGAGCTTGCATTTTGGATTGTGGGATTCGTTCGCTTACTCCTTTCCATACTTAGTTTATCTAAAGTTACGAAGCTAGGACCTCGACGATCCCTGGGGCTTCAACGTGCAACCAGAACCGCCCGCTAATAGAATAGTCCAGTAACTTAATAAGTCAGCCAGTCGGAATCGGTAAAATCATCATATCTATATTACAATAAAACAATGGATATAAATGCAATTATTCCCGTAATTATAAAATATAGAAAATGCTTGTTTCATCAGAGAACACAATACAAATGGTGTTCAACAAACTTCATATTTCTATACGAACATCATTCAGATTCAACTCAACAAACTTCATAGAGGTAATGTCAGCAAAATGTACATAATTTGTAAAAACATTTTTATTTTAAAAGAAGATTGAAAGGTCCCTCGTTTTCTTTGAATTATGAAAGACTTTATAAAATAAATTTTCCTCGACTGTAATTCAACCTCCAGCAATGGGAACCAGGCAGCATAATATATATATATAGAAATAATTCATTATAAACAATTTTATACCTTTTACAAAGATTTTAAGCCGTGTTTTTTTTTTCATTATCATTATCATGTATCGTGGGACCGAAAATCATAGTTGGTGGAATGTTGGTATTTGATTCACCTCTGCCTACACCTTCGGGGGTTTACAGGTGTAAGTATATGTATGTATAATTTTTATTTTTCATGTAGAATCACTGAGTTAAACGATACATCGTAACGGTAATTTATTAATCAATGTGTAGAATACGTTGTTCTCAATTCAAATTTATTATGAACTCAAAATCATTATAAAACCTAATTAGTGTAGGTTGTCATAGGAGAGCAGAAATCAGGAAGAATAAAAAATATATTTCCTCTAGGTAAACTTTTTATGTTTTAATTTATTATTTGTGTATGGTACCCAGAGTGGGCGGATTGCCATCGAATTTCGTAAGCAACTGATGCCTCCGAGACGATACAAATTTGTCATTTACAACGGCCTTTTGTTTTCTAAGAGTAATATTGCGATTCAATTAATGATAGCCATATTTTACCGTCAGACTGTTCCACCTGACAAATTTAATCACGTCTAAAATTTGACTTCTTGCTTTCTGTTTATATTTTAATAGCTAATTTAGAAAATATTGCGGAACGTACGAAATAGCGCACATTGGGACAGGCCTATGTCCAGCAGTGGACTGCAGTGGGCTAATTGATAGATTGGTTGATTAGAAAATATTGCATGCATCTTTTCTTTTTTTTCTTTCAGCAATTCTACTAATATTATAAAAGTTAAAGTCTGTGAAGACGTTTGGACGTGTGTTACTCGATCACGCTCTAACGGTTGAACAAATCTGGCTTGGTACAGGAATAGATCGAAGCCTGGAATAATACAAAAGCTACATCTTATCCCGGGAACAGGTTCTCGTGGGTTCACGAGTAAATAAATGTAGTAAAGTAAAATATGTTTCCTATTTTATCAGTAATTACTTGCTTCTTCAATTACCCAGTTCTGTCCAAAAAAAATTTGAAGCCTTAAGTCCACTAATTGCTATATAGAGAGCTACTACCATCTGACTTCCCAGCCGATTAAGAATACTCTGCACTAGAGCCACGCCTGTTGTTTAGCAAGGATACTATATAAAAATAAATCATGTTGCTTAGAAGTCAGTATTGTTTAGTGTTCAATTGATATGATATAGGTACCTACATTGAAGTTCCAAGTATACCTAGAGTTAAATAAGTGGACATTATTTTACAAGATTATATTAATGAGCTCTATTCGCACTAAAAAAACTTAATAAACTTATCATAAGTCTACAATGCTGTTAATGAAACCATATCTTATCAAGTACACAAACCGTTTTAAAAACTTTGCTTCAAATTGTTACGAAGTCACATCAACACGCTTGCCTAATTTTACTTTTTGAAGTTGCACAATAAAAATGGAGTTCACCGACATATTTTTATATTTACGTTACTTCTTACGAACTTCTCTGCCTCAGTAGGTAATTTTGTTTATTTAGCTCTTATACAATAATTACCATTTATTATACCGTACACAATTGGCCAAAAGTAGAATACACGTAGAACCACTCAGAGTAATTGCATGTCTTAGTGTGTTTATGTATAAATCGTAAAGAGACGCCAGTAGATAGTGGGATTCCATCTTTTGTCATAATAGTTTTTGTCCTAATTTAAATTTCCATAACAAATTAGGCATAATTTTCTTTGTCATAATAATAGTCTGCCATAATTGGTTTTTAGCATACTGTGTTATTAAGCATAAATATTGTATATCCTAATGTTTTTATTCATAACATTGATACGCATAAAGTTGTAAAGCATATTGTTTATTTGTCTAATACTTATTTGGTATAATGATAAACGCCTGCTAACATGGTGCTAGCAAGCTGGCAAGGATCTGGATGCAATCTGGACTTTAGGGCACCCCGACTCGGATAGGTTAGGTTAGAAGGCTAATGCGGGAGCGGAGCGTAGCGAAGCTCCCGCATTAGGCCTTCGTGGTTATTTTTTTATAAACCACCTAGAAGTAGGAGCCCCGCGCAGCGGGGCTCCGTCGACCAATTAGATCAAAAGAACATTAGGTTAAATGAACTTTGATGCGCCTACAAGTTTGACAAGAGCAATGTATAAAATAGTGTAATATTGTTAATAAAAATTTTGTAGTGATTTGTTCGGAATAGTTATGGTTATGCGTGGTTATGCTTAAGTAAACTTATGCTTTGGTATATTATGCTTATTAAATATTATGCTTATAGTAAATAGGAGTAAAAAAATTATGCTTAAAAAGTTATGGCAAACGAGTATTATGCGTAAATAATGTTATGACAAGTAACATTATGCAATGTTAAATTATGACAAAAAATTTTAGGAATAAAAATAGAGAACCGTAGATAGTCATGTTAAATTCAAATGGATGTTAAATTTGTGTGCATTATAATACACTATGTCCTAGTCTACGTGTATTACTTAGATTATGGACTATGACGTAAACTTAGGTTTTAATTAATTAGACACGACATTTTGTGTCTACTTGTATTATTTATTATTTATTATATATATATTTGATTGAATTGTAATTAGTAATATAAAAGAAGTAAATAAAAAAAAAAAAAAAGTTATAATGATATTTTTGCGTTGAACTTTCAGAAAATTATATTTATATTTTTATGAAAAATTTCATAATTTGCAATATAGAAATTTGCAATACTTACTCAGGGGTACAAAACTGTAAGTGTATAATATTTAAAAATCTCGAATCACGATTTTTGTGGTCAATTTGCTCCAAAACGAATCGACCGATTTGAATAATTATTTTTGTATTATTTTGATGTGAGAGTAGGTTATTATGAAATCGTATCATGCATTGTGCCTGTCAAAAAAGAAATAATTTTCTTTATTGGTCCTATCTTTTCTTTCTATTATTTCATTTTATATGGAATCAACTCTCCTAGTTGGTACTACTACACCACACCGTGCGTTTCCTACACTATCGGCACGATAGTTGTCTAACCTACTGTATTTGTACACATCATTATCATTCTTTATACATAACCGAGTCATTGGTGGCTCGCGTTCCAACGTAAATAGTCTATTAGACAACAATAGTTTTTACACAAAATTAGGCAAAGTACTTGTGTACGCAACATACGGAAGAGTTTCCTATTTTGTTTAGCACAGAAAGTATCAGGAAAACATAAAGTGAACTTGTAAATCGATGACCGAATTGGCGCGAGTCCAGACCTCCCTTACCAATACGGAGCATTACAAAAATCTGTTGTTGGACCATTTGGCAGGCGCGGCGTTCCAGCGGATCACGTACTAACTTTATTTAAAAGATTCTGTATAAACACCCTCGGCTGTGTGACTATTAATTTAACGGAGGCAACGCTTGCTGACTTGAATATCAGACGTGAGAAAATGGTGAAAAGTTATAAGGAGGGGTGCTTATGAAAGCACATGAGTGTCGTTTGATAAGAAACCTATATAAAAGTTAAAATAGGATATGTTCTGAAGTTTACGCGAATATCACTCATTGAAATAAAACCACTTTTTAACGGGCCACCCTAAGTCAAACCGCGAACATGGCTGCTGAAAAGTAGCCGAAACGTCGGTCTAAAAATAAATAATAACAAATATATCGCGATAGTATCCGTTAAAATGTGGTTTTATTTCAATGAGTAAAAATAGGGTTCAATAAAGCAGACTTTTTATAATACAGATTAGAATTTATTATGGATGTCTTGGGCCTCATCAGAGAGTTGGTAGATCTTCTGAATAGTCGTTGAAGCTCTAGCGAAGGCTCTCTTATTGAGGTTAGAGCAGGTTTATTTTTTACGTGCGGGAAATACCCACGGATACCTCCCCATTCGGAGCCGAAGGGGGAGGTTATGTCGGACTCGAACCGACTAAACCGCACGCCGTCTGTGGGTCGATGTGCTAGGCCGAAGGTGAGGTTGTATAGTGACATATCCCTCGCACCCCGGCTGACCCAGGGCCATTCCTCTCGGTCTGACCCTCCTCGGGAGGGGGGACCACGCGGTCCCCGACTCGCCCCCGGTATGAGGGGGGCGCGAGGTTAGAGCAGGTATACAATTGATAAAACAATAAGAATAATGGGTATTCACGCAATTCTGGTATAGCTATTATGGCCTTCGCCATTTGAACCTAGTTACAGAAGACCACTTGTGGCCACGGCTAGTGTACTGTGCAGCATAGTCCACAAGCTTCAATGAAATCTAATCTGCAAGTATTAATAGTGTAATACTCACTGGGATATATTTACTATGTTTTTTGTTTCTATTGAGTATTTTGGCACTTGTACACTTCAAATACAAAACAAGTACACTATCAATGTGAATGACCATGTCAATCTCAAATCATAATGTACATGTGAATAGTCAAAAAATAAATAAAGCCAGACGCATGAAAAATAAAGTCTACAAAGTACATAAACTGGTCTCAACAAGGGCACTACAAGTACAAAAAACAAGTATAAGAGTAAAAGTCAGTATAAAAGTACTTTCACGTCAGTTAAATTACTTTATGAGGTCGTAATATACCCTCACTGTGTCCCGATCTGTTTTACTACTAGTACTACTAGTTTATCATTAGAGGAACTAAGTGAAGATAGGACATGTAGTATAACGTAATTTTTACACGACAGCCCAAAAAATAATATTATTAGTAATATTTTCAAGATTATGTATGTATGTGAGTATTTAGTCAGCGTCAGAACGATTTTGACTGCTAAGTCTCAAAACAATCTTATTATCCTGATATTAAGAGAAAAAATGGAACTGTTTTATTGATTGAAATTGTATTATTGTCCGAACTAAAGGTGTGTACCAAATATCACAACAATCCGTCAATAGGAAGGGAGGGGGGAATAGATTAAGAATTAAGATCGATCTGACTCTGACTGTATGATATAGGCTCTTTTTTTGATGTGCGGGAAATCCCCACGGATACCCAACCCCCCCTCCCCCCCCCCCTCCGGAGTCGGAGGAGGAGGTTAAGTCAGACTCGAACCGACTAAACCGCACGCCGTTTCTGGGTCGTAGTACTAGGCCGAGGTGAGGTTGTCATGCGATATATCCCTCGCACCCCGGCTGACCCACGGCCATCCCTCTCGGTCTGGCCCTCCTTGGGAGGGGGGACCACGCGGTCCCTGAGTCGTCCCCGGTGTGGGGTGGCGCGCATCGCCCTACGATGCGCGCCGCCGCCGAGGCCTGCTTCTGCAAGGGTGACGGGCGGCTCCACCAGTCACCCTCAGGCCTGCGCTCATGGGGGGCGGAGGTCGGTCTGCGCCCTCCGACGCCCGAGCCGCCTACGAGCGCGTGCAGCAATGTCAGTGAGTCTCTCTCCCTCGCGCTCGCTCTGCTGTCTCCTTCACGAGCATGACCTGCTCGCACATAGGCTCTAATAACACTGAGCATATTTTTGAAGTGAACACTTCTTTAGCGGCGTTGGATGGGTGTAAAATGTTAAGGAAGCGTCAGGATTAGTTGACCTTTGAACCGTAACCGACGACTGACGTCATACAAGATTAGGTACAGACTATGTATTTTGCAAATTACGTAGATAGCGACGTAGCTTAAACGGTAAGCACGTCGACTGTAAGTCCTTATAGTTTCAGATAGTATCGGGTTCAAACCACCTGGCCTTCAGGGATTTTTTGTGATTGTTTTTTCTTATTATAATTTACTAGCTGTTGCCCGCGGCTCCGCCCGCGTGGATGTCGGTTATCGCTTAGTGTTGTTTCGACGCTATTGAGCATTAAATTCGCCTCTCTACTGAACTTTGTACTCGACTATGTATTCACCTCTGTTCTCGACTTTCTACTCGCCTTTATATACGATCCATTCGATTCTCTTTTCGCCTCTCTACTTGACTCTCCCCACTCGCCTATTTACTCGCACCTCTACTCAGCTCTCTATTCGATCTCTACTCGCCACTACATTCATCTTTCCACTCGCCTCCCTATTCGCCTCTCTACTCAACCTTTTACTGCATTCTATTTGGCTCTCTAGTCGCATATCTACTCTCCCCTGTAGTCGACTCTACTCGACTTTCGAACTTTACACGCCTATTCACTCGTCCCTATAACAATCTCTACTCGCCTCTGAACTCGCTTCTATATTTGGTTCGCTACTGGACTATGTCCGTTCCGAAGCTCTAATTCACCTTTGTACCAAATTTCATGAGAACATCTTAAAAGAAATTCTTACTATTTATGCCATATTCCCCCCTTTTTTGTGCCAATGAAACCCTATTCCCCTTCCCCCCTCCCCCTTCTATCCCTTTTTTCGCGATAAGGGGTAGCCTATGTCCATTTCCAACCTCTAATTCATCTCTATACCAATTTCATCAATATATCTTCAAAATTGACAAACTTACATTCCCTTGACCTATTCCACCCCTTCAACTCCCTTTTTCGCAATAAAAGGTAGCCTATGTCCATTTTCGAGCTCTAATCCATCTCTGTACCAAATTTCACCAGGATATCATCAAACATGACACACTTTCATACTAACTATCCAGTCCTTATCCCTTCCCCACCCCTTTACCCCCCCCCCCCTTAAATTTTCACGTCAATAGATAGCCTATGTTCGTTTCCAAGCTTCAATCCATCTCTGTACCAAATATATCATCAGGATGTCTTCAAAACTGGCAGACTTTCATCCCCTATAACCCCCCATTTATCCTCGTCAAGTACCGTAAAGGTAGCCTATGTTCGTTCCCAATTTTAATCTATATCTGTACCAAATTTCATCAGGATATCTTCAAAAAAGACAAACTGTCATCCCATAGCCATATCCCCCCACCCCTTCTACCCGTTTTTGCGATAAAAGGTAGCCTATGTCCGTTTCCAAGCTCTAAACTATCTCTGTACCAAATTTCATCAGGAAATCTTAAAAAATGACAAACTTTCATCCCAAGGCCCTAGTCCCCCCCTTCTACCCCCTTTTCGCGATAAAAGGTAGCCTATGTCCGTTCCCAAGCTCTGAACTATGTCTGTACCAAATTTCATCAGGAAATCTTCAAAAATGACAAACTTTCATCCCAAGGCCCTAGTCCCCCCCCCTTCATCCCCCTTTTTCGCGATAAAAGGTAGCTTATGTCCGTTCCCAAGATCTAAACTATCTCTGGACCAAATTTCATCAAGAAATCTTCAAAAATGACAAACTTCCATACCAAGGCCCTAGTCCGCCCCCCTTCTTCCCCCCTTTTCGCGATAAAAGGTAGCCTATGTCCGTTCCCAAGCTCTAATCTACCTCTGTACCAAATTTCATTAAGATATCTTCAGAAATGACAAACTTTCATTAAAACTTTCATCCCCTATTTCCCCCCCTTAAACCCCCTTTCTCGTGATAAAAGGTAGCCTATGTCCGTTCTCATGGTCTAATATACCTCCGTACCAAATTTCATTAAGATCGGTTCAGTGGTTTAGGCGTGAAAGCGTAACATACAGACAGACAGACAGACAGACAGACAGACAGACAGACAGAGTTACTTTCGCATTTATAATATTAAGTATGGATTACGTTTGGTGATTATTTTTTCTTTTTGTAATTTATTACTTTTTATGATATTTTTTTCTTTTTGTAATTTATTATTATTTGTGATTATTTTTTCTTTTTATAATTTATTAATTTCTTCTGACAGAAAATTAGCAGAAAATAAGTGATAGGTTTTATGATTAGCGCTATATTATAGGTATGGTATGGTATGTTCTTTTTTATCTTTTTCTATGTATATAACGAAGAAAGAAAAAAAGAAAATGTTTTCACTTCTGCCGGCACTCCCAGAGTGCAACCCGTCTTTTTTTTTAAAGAATAAGGATTTTAGCACGGCCGTCGATAAATGTTCTAACTGTTTATTAATATATCTATCTACCTAACTCTTACTATTGTGAAGTAAAGTTTATTTAGGTAATAATAATAAATTGATAATTCGGAGAGACATAAATTTTCTGTGTCATTTTGCTGTACAAGTAAATATGTACGTATGTATGTATGTATGAGTGTATGTATGTTTGTTGTATTGATATATATATGTTTGTGAGTATGTGGGTATATATGTGTATATATTATGCGTTTGCGCATGTATATTCATGTTTGTATATTTATATTTCATTTTCTGTCATTTCCAATCACACCAACTACCACCTTTTCTTACACTTAACTCAAGTCTATTTAATTCTAAAGTGTTTTGTAAATGGTGTACAAATAAAGTTTTATTATATTCTATACTAATTCAGATGTTATGTTAGACTCATCACCACCATCTATGCGTTGAGTCCCATATCGTTTCATTGTTTTTCTTTATTAATTCCTTTTGTGGGAGCGACTGAGCAAGCTAGGGATAAAAGGTAGCCTATTTGCTAAACTAATAATACCTGTACCGAATTTATTTTCTATCCGCCGTATAAGCTACGCTTAAGTTACAAATATTCGAACATTTTCACAAACTTTCCCACTTATAACCATCATCGTCATCGTTATATCGAAAAGAAAAGTTATTCATGAAAATGCTTCCTAGCAAAATATTACCAACAACAGATTTGCATCCGTTGCAGACGTTGCAATAAGTACTAAATCCCGTCTGGAGGCCCAGAGCTAATGGTGCGTGGGAGAATTGCATAACTTATAGCAATTTTCTCCCACTTTAGCCCCCTCCAAGTTACGCATCATTTGGCCAACTCATCGCGTCGTTACATCAGGCAATTATGAAAGTAGCCAGTCACACTCAGCCTCGAAACCTGTAATAAATAATGATCGTGAAATACGGTATTGTGTTTTTTATTTGGATATTGGATTGTGGTAAAGCTGTGGTATTGTATAAGATGTAATAAATGGTGTATACTTATATCTTCTGTACCGCTATGTTTGTAATTTCGTATGTATAATTATCCTCTTGGGTGAAATGGCCCCCCATAAAAGGGCAGATCACCCGTCCGGTCTACGGCGTCCCCCGCTGGAAGTAAGTAAGTATGTATAATTATACATTTTAAATTCATTTCTTCACTAGATACTTTAGGTTCACAATGCTCTACGCACGAGTACAAGCTGAAATCGGATTCTATATTCCCCTATAACGTGGAACCTAAATCATAGTTGGCGAATTGTGGATTTTTATACACCTCTGCTCACCCCTTCGGGGTACAGGCGTGAATTTTTTTATGTATGTATGTATTTTTATTAATGAAAGGACATTTTTCATTTTGTTAGAGATTTTGGCTAAGCATGAACAACTACTTTTCAACCAAATCTGATATGGAACTTGTACCTCACACTAATAACTAACAGATTTTACTAATAAAGTTGTATCCAGGTTCACACATCACCTTTTATTGACAAGTACATTTAGCGGGTTCATGTTAATAAAACATCCATTTTAATTTTTATTTTTTGTAAATCTGAGTCATATGTTAACAGAATGTAGTCTAAAACTGTGCTGATGGACTAATATTGACTTTATATCTTGTCCAGGTCATGAAACAAATAATTGTCATTACATGAGCACAGCAACCCTCCGTCCTTTTGCCTACAATAAAATATAGCTTCTCTGCCATGGTTATTATGGTAGATTCTTTTATTTATATGTCTACTATCAATTTTAGCTATCATAGCAACTGTAAGTCGGCTCAAGGATATCTAGGTACCCTGCTGGCTATCTTTAGGTAAGTAAAAGTAAAAAAATCTTCAGGCAGATATAGATAGCACATTATTTTGACGTGGTGATGGATGGGATGTTGCTTGATCAAATCTTTGCCAGTATTGATAACATATTTGGTGTGCTCCGTATAACTGCAAGTAAAAACATTCCTCATTAATATTCAATATTAACGCTAGGATGAAGAAGATAAGTTTATATTCATATCGCCTTAATTATTATTACCACCAACCACACATTTAATGACATAAATAAGAAATAGTATGTTAACCCTAGGTTATAAAGTGACACCGAACAGTCTTAACACCTGCAGAACAACTATGTATTACTATACAATTACAATCTATAAAACAAACTTACTTGTCGAGGCTCAATCCATACTACTATAACATTTAAAATGTTTGCTTCTCGTTCAGTGCCAGATTGGAATTAATGCGATTTCGTTTGCAAAATGGAACTTCCAAAGTTGGCACACACTTGCTGACGATACCCATCACTGGTAGAGGCTCCTACATTCACTTGAGTATTTGAATCATATAACGCCAAAGTTCAACAGTTAGGAGTTACATACAACACTGTCATCTTCGATCTGGAAAACGACTTGAATTAGCTACTATACTTTATAGTTGCATTACATATTGACATGCTAATATAATGAGGAAGAAACGTACCACAAATCGGCTGTCTAAAAACAGAAAAAACTTCAGTGAGACGAAGAATATGGCTATTGACTCATCCTTGGGCTAGGCTGCAGTCGGTGCCACAATTCAAAGTTCTTAAACATGTAATGCAGTCCCATGTTGCGTTCAGTGTCAATATTAAAGCCAGTGTTAATTAAGGTAGGCGCGTCAGGATCGTCAATAAACGGAATATCCAGGATTCATTTTCAATTATCAACGTATCAGGCGTATCAACAGTGCCAAACGAAAACAAGGAACAAGGCGAATGACAGTTGTCTGTGTTGCCATATATATTTCTCAAAATAATTATGATAATCGGCATCGATTAATGATGAATGAAGTAAATAATTCGATTTATTAATGTTTAATTTAGAACTAAGTGTTTAAAATAATATTTAGTATGATGTAAAATATGACTGTGATAATATATTAGTACTTATTATTATTCAAATAGGGACAGTTTTAGGGAAAAACCAGTATTCTAATAATATGTATCGATTATATATATAATCGATTATTTTTATTAAATATATCTTGGCAACATTATAAGGAAATAAAATGGATAACCAAAAGGCTGAACCTTGAAATTAATTGAAATACTACTTATTCAACGAAATAAGTTGATACAAAAACCAAACACCAATATCTTTATAAAAATGATATTTAATTAATGGCACTAATAACCATTTGCAAGCATCTTGTTCACGATAGCCGATTATGAAATATGTCCTTTCAGATTTTGATTTGTTTACATTATATTGTCATTATATATCTAGCATTCTCGCTGTTATTCGCGGCCTATATCCAAATTGAAGCTCTTATTTATATCTGAACCAACTTTCATCAAAATCGATTCAGTAGTTTAGGCATGGAAGCGTGACAGTTAGACAGTAGTAGATTTTTCACTATTTATATTATATGTATCTTAGTACTAAGAACCTATATCTGATGTTACACACTTCATAGAATTATTGTTTATTATTCTCTCTATACCTAATGTTACACTCAATAATGCACCTACTGAGTCTTTCTTTGCACAACCTTTGATAGATAGATAGATAGATAGATAATTCTTTATTGTACACCAATAAATTTACACTAGGTTGACTGATAGAGAATACCTGTAGCATTTAGTCCGCCTATGTACTTGTGCATGAAGTCTTCTAAATAAAACTATATATATATATATATAGTTTTATTTAGAACTATATAACTATATATATATATATATATATATATATATATATATATATATATATATATATATGTGTCAATATGAACTTTTTATAGTTTAAATCTCAACCCTGTTTACCTACGCGTACTAAGTATCTTATCATTACATTAATTCCTCCGCAACCATAATAACATCGTGTTGTGCTGCCGACGGTGAGTACCCTACTTACCCTACTCACAGCTAGAACTTCTGGAGAGTCTTTGTACTGTCAGTGGGAAGACCAATCACTATTCGTGCTTCGTCTTGTAAACTGACGGCACAGAAACACTCAGTCTTTAGGTACAGGGTCGGCAGCACGAGTGTGACTCGCCTGGTGTTACACACGTCCATAGGTCATTATAACTACTTTTCATCAGGTGGGCCGTGTGCTCGTCTTCCACCTCAGTGCTATAAAAATTAGTATATCAGCTAGTAGCTGAAGTTGGATTGGAATTCGAACATGTTAATAAGAAAGAAAGAAAGCCCCATAATACCATGAAAAAATATGCCCAAATATTATTTACTTTAATTGTTGTTTAATCTTCGCGTTACGTCATACATATTAGTACCTAACACAACTGGTCTCACCGTAAAATCTAGTAAAAGCTACCAAATTAAAGGTAAATTGCACCAAGGAAACAAGCACACGGTTGGCTTGATGTTAAACGTTTACGGGAGGCCATAACCATCCGTAACTCCGGAGGTATTGTACGATGCTAACCCTGTTCCTAAGGCGCACGTGTGTACCTAGTTACCGGTTGAAACTCAAGACTACTTGCATAAGTAAGCAATGTTGTTTAACCCTGGTTAGCTCTGGGACCAATTTCTGTTAATAACATCTGTAGATTAAATACCCTTTTAATACATTTTATTTAAAGGGTTCGTACCTCAAGAGGGAAAAAAAAGGAATTGAAATTGTTGATTTTGAAAAAAATAAACATACTGTATATTAGGACTATTCGATTGTGTCACGACTGATAAGTCTGAGAAATAAATACTAAAATTTAAGAAAAGGACTAACATTTCACAAAATATTTATAACCTCTTATGGTTAAATATTTATCTAAAGTGATGGTCATTGCTCTCAATACAAAACTAGATTCAACGTTTCAAAAATCCATATCCACACTAATCTAATAAATCCAAAACTAACTCTGTCTGAATGTAAATCACTGAACCGATTTTGATGAAATTTAGTAAACTTGTAGATTAGACCTTGAGAAAGGACATAGGCTATGTTTGGTCGCGATAACCTACAACAACGCGGGCGGAGCCGCGCGCTAAAGCTATATATATATATACCTACTTCACTTTTATTTATTACTTTATTATACAATTGTTTGGAAAAAATTGGGGTTCGTGGAGGAAACACTTCAGCAGTTTATCTGTATATATGCATTCAACTTTATAGACATTTTAATAGGTTTTTTGATTGACGCTCAGCTTTAATTAATCGTGAAACGTTCCGCCATAAAAGCAAAATCAACAATACGGTACAGCCTCGAAGTTCAACGATGGAAAATATTAATTTTAACTCAAATAGTTTCTCTACACTAACTGATATACCTACATAGACATTTAAAATGTAATTACAATATACGGGTTCTTCTAGAAGGGTATTGAAAGCTTTTATATAGTGTATACCCAGCCCAGCCCAGCAGTGTCACGCCCCTGGTGTCTATTCTCACCATAGACCGCAGTAACT
This sequence comes from Eilema caniola, assembly GCA_949126895.1. NCBI lineage: Eukaryota > Metazoa > Arthropoda > Insecta > Lepidoptera > Erebidae > Eilema > Eilema caniola. Next base: position 20,666,527 of record OX421472.1, read on the forward strand.
ACTTCCCGTCAGGTGGGAAGTGAGCTTATCTGCCATCTCATTGTATAAAAACATATACGTGTATGTGGCCCCACGAAGATCTTTGGACCGCAAGCCAACTTAACTTGCAAGTTAGTATACTTGGTGAATAACGGACAAGACTGCTGGGTACTCTATGGCCCAGTGAATTAGAATCTGCTCTAGAGTTTTCTCTTTTCCTGTCATTATCAGCAGATAACAGTAATAGAGAGAGTTCATATACCTAGCAGTAGGATATTGTTATATGTATAGCATATATAAAAGTTACTTCGATAGGATACAATTCACTCAATAAGTAGTTTCAACAAATATCAAGAGTTATTATGTTTATTTATAGCACTAGACTTGCGTGTTCGATGACAGCATTAGTAATTGCTAGCCGTGACTAATAATTGTGTGGGGTGACACAACACTGCGAGTATAAAGTCTAGACTTCTAAGTTGTGTACTCGTATTTTACTGTTATTTCTACTTTGTTATATTCAAAACGTCTTGCTTTCAAACTTCGTTAATTGATTTAAACACCTTCTGAACATAAATCAATACATGACAGTTAAAACAAACACAATAAATCATTATTTGGAAAGTTTTGGGATAACAATTAATATCAATTTTGAATGCATAACAACATTAGGCTACTTAATTTGTTTACTATGTGAATTACATAGTCTCTATACCATTTGTTAACTAGTTTTAAAATACGTGCAAGTGACTAAAATATTAAGTTTTGTGGTTAGACCAGGTTGCTAGACTTGTTATGACTACAACTATCCGTATCGTATGCCACATAAGCACGGAGGGTTCTCAATATATAAGGTCACCAATTCAAAAACTGACCAGCCTCTCTAGACAAGTGGCAATTCGCTAGCCGGCGTTTGATGGAATAGAATTACGAATGTATGGGATTTGACGTATATGACAGTCGTTAACGCATGTCAAAAACGTCAAATCAAACACACCAAACGTCTGCTCGCGAATTGCCACTTGTCTAGAGGGACAGGTATAAATAGCTGCACCTTGCATGAATATGCTAACCTACTCAGTTAAGTATCGTAACACACCTCAGTATCGTTTTTTTTTATACCACTTAAGTGGCACACGAGCTCACGACCTACCTGATGGAAAGTGGTAACAATGACCCATTATGTAACACCAGAGGCGATACCCTCGTGCTACCGACCCTTAAGAAACCTTCTAATGCCCGTCTTGAAGAACTCCATATTATAGTCGCTTGGGAAAACCACAGCAGGGATGAGAGAAATGTGAGGGTTAAAACACCTCTGGCTACCTCTTCAAAGGTTTACAGGCTTGAATATACGTATGTTTGTAGTTAGCATAAGTCTGAGTACAGCAACACTTAGTTTTTACCGAGGCAAAGGCGTCAGGTGTCGAGGTCGTGAATAATTAACGACTGTGCATGCAGGCGCTTGCTGCAAATAATAACAGCACACAGTATTGGAATTTGAATTTGCATGAATATGTGTACGATATTGTATTCCAATTTTATTTATGAAGTTATATTATATGTGGATTTTGTGGTACCTACTATTCTACGAATAATATAATTCATACAAAATGGAACGTGACCAAAGGGTTAGCGTCTTTTTTGCACAAGGGAATGGCGTTGTTTTTTCAACACCTACTTTTATCGCTTTTTTGTTGTAAATATTTTAGCGTATGTTTAATAAGGTTAATTTCATTATTTTAATTGTCTCCAGCAGCCGCTGCCAAAGACACGGTGGAAAGAAGGTCGAGACGATGGGTGGTTGGGTTGCTGACGACAAAAACCTACTGAGCGAATTGGGACGTAGGTTGAGTAACAAAACCGGTGACTCTCGCTCCGCCTCGACCTGGGGCAAAGGTTGGACGTTTGTATCCAGTGGGGTAATGCGCTAGCGTCATGGGCACCTTTGCCCCTGGTATGGTGAGGGGCAGTTTAATTGTTTAATTTTGACTATGTATTACCTTTAGCATTTAAGATGACACATATGTAACTACGTTATTTTAATATGTCAAACATTATTTTAATTTAGCAAATCAAGTAATACTTGGTTTGGGAATTTCTGGATGTATCTAGATATCACCAAAATCTCGGACGACCAAGCTAACCACACTGCTACTCCTTCTGATTGATAAACGTGACTCTTATGAGTTTTAGATGCAACGACAATTGGCACTCGAATGAAATACACAGAATCTCATCCCAAAAAATGCGTGCATGATAACCAAAAGAAATTACAACAAAACTAACAAGTGCATATTGTAAATACACATATTCCATAACAACAATATAAGCGATCTCATTCACATCAGTAACACGCACAGCAATGTAATAAAACACAGGTAATTTATCAATTCACAAGCACGTTCGTTCAATGTGTGCCACAGTGTCCCCTAGTGCCCCAGGTGGTGCTGGCTATGACAAGCTCTCAGTTTAGTTCGAAGTGAAATTGGATATCAATGTTATATAGTTTAAAGTTGTTACATTGTAGAATGTGCTAACGTTTGAATTCGCACAGATGTTAAACGATCAATATTTCATTTGTGGTCAGGTCAGGTTGAACAATAGTGTTTGATTAAATAGTCAAACAGTGAGCGGCTATTTACAGAAATACTATAAAAATTCTAAACTCATACTATACATAAGAATACATTGAAAAGTGATAAAATACCAGTCGACGGCAATAGGCTCGCCCCCTATAACGTGGGACCGAAAATCATATGTGTTAAAACACCTCAGCTTACCCCTTTAGGGATTTACAGGCGTAAATACTATATAAGTTGAAAAAGTTAATCATTACTCTGTTGAAATAGTTGTAAGACTATGAAGAAAATCCGATTCCAAACCGGATATCGCTCCTGCACCATTGTTTGTATCGTATACTACCTTCGATCACCAAAAGTGTTATTTTTTATACCACTAAGGTGGCAGACAAGTACACGGCACCGCTGTTTTAAAGTGTTTACCGTGATTTATAGACATGGGCAATACTTAAGGGTCATCACACTCGTGCTACCGACCTGGTAAAAACCACATATTGTACTTACTCCAAAAAAAGGACGGGTTGCACTCTGGGAGTGCCGGCAGAAGTGAAAACATTTTCTTTTTTTGTTTCTTCGATATATACATAGAAAAAGATAAAAAGGACATACCATACCATACCTATAATATAGCGCTAATCATAGAACCTATCACTAATTTTCTGCTAATTTTCCGTCAGAAGAAATTAATAAATTATGAAAAGAATAAATAATCACAAAAGGAATAAATTACAGAAAGAAAAAATAATCATAAAAAGTAATAAATTACAAAAAGAAAAAATAATCACCAAAAGTAATAAATTATAATAAGAAAAAGCAATCACAAAAAATTCCTGAAGTCCAGGTGGTCTGAACCCGATACTATCTGAAACTATAAGGACTTACAGTGTGTAAGTAAGGACTTACGAAGTGCTTACCGTTTAAGCTACGACGCTATCTATCGTAACTTGCAAAATAGATAGTCTGTACCTAATCTTGTATGACGTCAGTCGTCGGTTACGGTTCAAAGGTCAACTAATCCTGACGCTTCCTTAACATTTTACACCCATCCAACGCCGCTAAAGAAGTTTTCACTTCAAAAATTACACTAAGCTTACCTACTTATCACTTTTATTCGCTGAATAAATTACTCCTGACGGTGACTGACGAGTTGTATAATTTTACTCCTATTATATTGACACCCACTCGCTTACTCAGTCCCCTGGGAGAGTTGGATTACATCGAACGATGATCAAAAATAAAACGCACAAGTGTAATATAATGACATTTGTTATTACCGCCATGTATGGAACTACCAAGGTGACTCTTGTCACCCATCCCGGGATAAAATAATTATGTTTATGGTAGCGATAAAGGGCGAGACTACTCTCAATTTAAATGTGTTTTTAGTGACAGTTTGGGAGAATAGAATGTGATGTTCCTTGAAATAGGCCAAGTGATCACATTTAGCTATCACTTTAATCTTTGAGTCTGGTGAAACTCGCCTCATCATTTGATTCAGCAGCTTGAGAACTTTCATCTCGGTTGAAATCATTGTGTGAACAGACTGATGGAGATTTTCGTTTAGATTCTCAGGTAGCATAGCTGCACCTTCCTCCGGATGATGGTTTCATGCCAGTCTAGCCGCAGTGAGAGATGTTCTATTTGTGCCTTCAGTTTTGACAGGGAATTACGTGATGCGTGATTTATATTTTCGAAGTATTTCGGCTGTATTTTGGTAGAAGACAGTGTATATGCTGCCAGTTACAACGTCACATCTATATACAATACCGTTACAACACCTTTGAATACCGTTACAATACCTTTGAATACCGTAACAATACCTTTGAATACCTTTGCAATACCTTTGAATACCATAACAACACAGTTACAGTACCGTTACGACCGTTACAACACCGTTGAACATTTTTTTTATTTATATAATAAATATTATTCTTCTATCTACCATAAATTGTATACCTATCTTTATAATAATATTTTTACTAAAAAAAATCTAACACAATTTACTGAAATAATATGTCGAGTTTAAATCATAGTTGCATTTTCTTCTAACCCTACTGGGGTTGTACTGAGAAACAGTACTGAGAAAACGTTTAATTCGCTCAAATGTACTAACGCATTTTAAATAGTGTTAAACGCGTTATGCCAGTAAAATTCAACCTAAATCGAAGCTTATATATACGCAACCTTTTACTGATAAAGTAGGTCGTATACCCGTAACTAAAGCCTATATTTCAAGCGAAGTGGATAATATTTGCCTTTATGGCAGCAACGTTAGTTGGAGATTGGCCTGCAAACAGTAATCCTCTGATCTATGGCCGTCCGTACGGCAGGCAGCGGTATCCTGCATCCATTTTGTTATATACAAGTTTAATATACATAGGTAGCCCAGCTTCATACTACATAATATTATAAGTAGGTATGCTCAGTATAAATATGGTTGGGCCAGCTGGGATTTTCCTTCATTTAATTAACACATAAAAACATTGATATAAAGTTTAGTCAAAATAAGCAATTATAAACCACTAGGGTTTACATAGTACTAAACAAAACAATCAGTTACGTTTACATAAAATTATAAACACAATAGCCACCCATTTGTTTTAAGTTGGAAGAAGAAAAATAAATTACAATTTACAATTATTTAAGAACAAAAAGCTTGTGCTTAATAATCTTTTTTTTTAAATACATTTATTAGATCTGTCTACAATTATATCTATATTAGGTATGTCTATATTAACCAAGGAATAATATAGGTGGTTGTTCTTTCTCCATAGCATGTTTCGTGCACAACCGGTTTTGTGCCATCGCTCTAGTATACACAGGTGCTTAATTTTCGTTTTTAATTTTTCATTAAGTGTAAAGTTTAAATGATTTAAGTTAGAACAACATTCTTTAGAGTTTTTAGTTGTAGTTTATAAATTTGATTAATATAACTTAACCTCAAGATACATTATACTAACTGCTGGTCACATTAGAAAGGTATTGAAAAGCCTAGTGGTATGGGTAATGGACTGCTGAGACGAGGTCTCGGGTTCGATTTCAGGTTTTCCATGGCACACACCAATGACTTTTCTATGCTTTTCGAAGTTATGTGTGTATTTATCGCAGGTTTATTTGTGCCCAGTTAATGGCAATAGGCTCGCCACCTATTACATTGGGACCTAAACATAAACCGGCGAAATGTGGGTGCTAGCACCTCTGCCTACCCCTTCGGGGATAAAGGCGTGAGTTTATGTATGTATGTATGTATTGAAAACAGCAATTCTCTAAGTTTTCAACCGCGATCGCAGCGCTGAGACAGCCTTGATGGAAGATTGTCATTGGTCGGACTGGGTGACGTCACAGGTAACCGACCAATGAAAATCTCTATGAAGGTTTCGATCGACACTGAATGCTTATAGAATTGCACAGCCGAACAGCCCCTCTAGACAAGTGGCAATTCGCTAGCTGGCGTTTGGTGGAATAGAATGACGAATATATGGGATTTGACGTATATGACAGTCGTTAACGCACGTCAAATACGTCAAATCACCTACATTGTTAGCGAATTGCCACTTGTCTAGAGGGGCAGGTCCGAAGCACTTGAAACCGGCGGGCTGGCATGAAAGATTTAATGACAGTAAAATAAGCTTATAAAGTATGTAAGGATAGAAGCAAGTGGCGGACTGTTGTCTCTGCCTACCCCGGTGGAAAATAAGCGTGAGCGATGTATATATAATGTCGATATAAAGCGAATTATTAGTTGAAGCCATTGCATAAAAAAAAACAGAAAAATGCTTAGAGCGCGCTAATAATTTTATTTGGTACCAAACGGATCCGGTTTTCCGCATTGACGTTAGGCGCAAGTGTGTTGAGCCATAGGATAAGCATAATATGTTCCATTGTGAAAATGATGTTGATAATTTTTGTCATAACTTTTGTTTACGAGTATTTAGAGCTTAAAATATTGGGCTTTTATTTACTTAAAAAAGCACACTGTTTATTCATAATATTGATAAATACTATAAACCTTTAATTTAAATTTAATTGAATAATAAAAATTACATGTCATTTTAAAAATTTACGTTGTATACAAATAATACACATATTTAGTCTATACTAATTAAATAGCCCGTCCCGGACCGTACCCGATTGAAAAGAGCCCATCACACTCGCTGCGTTTCCACGCTGGACTGCGATGGCCATCCTTTGCACCAGGAACGAGCCGGATCGATAGTCCCCTGTTGTCTCATTGAGTCTTTGTCCTAGCTCTTTCACAAATGCCCTGGCCTCCTTGCCCCAACTGCCCAGAGTCTCCACGGCCACCGGCCTAAAAACAAACCTAAAAATATTGTAACGTTTAGTTTCACGTAAATAAATATTGCATACGCAAACTAAACAGAGCAAATACGTTCTAAAACATGAAAAGCTATGTTAAATTTTATCCAGGATTAATCAGATGGGGGTTTTATTTAATTAAACTTCATCACACGGTATACAGAGTGTTACAAATAATGACCTACTTTGCATTCTAGCCCCTTTGATTTTATGCGATGACCCATTGTTCCCTTGAGGTCTGGATAAAATTGAGATTCCCGTATATGTATACGGAATGAGGTATTGTATTCTCCCGGCAATGTCTACTATTAGTTTTGCAACATCGTGACGTAACGAAATTTGTTCAAAAAAGGAGTGTAAGTGTGTCTCATGATACGTTTATGTCTGGTATGTTGCGCAACATTGTTGCACAACGTCGCTTAAGTGCGTAATAATGTAATCATCGAAAAAATAAAAGCCGTACCCAATGTTGCACGTAAGCTGGCAACATTCGGCGTGTTGGGCAACATCTCTGAACATCTCAACGCTCTATTTCATTATCATCATCGTCATCATGACTGCGTAAGTCCCGATTGCATCTAATGTGTATGCCTTTGAGTGCGAAGTCCATTTTTATTTTTTTATTGTTGTGTCAGCTGTTTCCATAGCGACTGTACTGTCTGATCTCCCAATCCTGAGAGTACAGTCTACACCAGAGCCTTATCGTTGTGTAGCAAGAGCACCGACTAACAGGTAAAGTTGACTTGGGCCTCAAAGATGTTGTTAGGGTCATGTACATCCCTATTTTGATGTAAGTATTGTTCAATAGAAAAATTATGTAACACTTCAGGTTTAAATTACTAGAGGAACATCTAAATATCTATAAAATAAACCTACACCAGGTTCATTCTCATTTATCAATCCTTAAGAGTGTTACTAGTTAAGAACCAATTTACTTGTAACTAGACCGCTGTAGTTTCTATTTCTAACATAGTTTGGAGTTCTAAGACAAGGTATTGTGATAATACTAATAGAAGTGGTAAATAGTATATACTTTTTAATTATTTTAGTTCAAAGGGGTACTTAAAACGAATATTGTTACCAAGAGTATATACCCGAGTACTTTAAATTTTTTTATTCCAATTGCGAAGAACTCGTAATTAAACGGTTACTCGTAACAATTACAATCTAGCTTTGAGGGTTTTTTCTATAGATATTTAGGTCACCAAATTGACTATACTCGGCCTGATGGTAAGCATAAATGCAGTCCAAAGAATAGTGGCCATATTACATATGCTGTAGACTATATTCATTCAGATATATTTATCAAATAATTTTCTGTAAAATTATAATTTATATATTTGTATGCTTTGACATATTTAAATGCTATTGATACCACTGAGATTACAAAACTCGAGTACGTGATTACTACAACTTATAGATGCTCACAATACACAACATTCTTTCAACTCTAAACCACCCTTTGATCAAGTAATGAGCAAACAGACCGAAATAGCTTGCAATGTATTTGTGGAATACTAAAAAACTTCGCCTCAGAGGTTTTATCGGCTTTAATGGTATGAGACTAAAAATATAACAAGGGTTGTAACATATTCCATAATAATAAATATAAAAATATTGTGACCAAAACCTATAACAATAAGAATGATTAATGATTGCTGAGTCTCATCCAACATCAGCGTGACATATGAAATTTCATGAATATTTATCATTTGAGTATGTACCTTTAATTTATTTCATTAAAAACTCGACGTTTATTTAAAAAATGTAAGCATTTTTTTTTATAAGCTTTATTGCTGCTCCACTTATTTCAATACAATTAGATTACCTATCATTGCTTCACCACAACCCTCAGGGATTTCAATGTGTTGAGCATAGTTAAGACTGACCTAACTTCTATAACTAACTTTTAAACTTTTGCGTTCAATGATGGATATTTGACTGATTAGTCAAATAAGTTACTTTTTACTAAACGTTAAGACGGTAAACTATAATGAAAATTTATTTGTGTGTCATAATATTCGATAGTCAAATTATTCACTAATAAAGGTTAGGTGGATGATTAAAATAAATAAGAACGACAAAAAAGAACCGACGCAATATTATATTATATTATTAATTATTAGTTATAACTAACTTTTAAAATAATGTATTATATTTGGTATGAGTTGTATTGTATGAATTGTATTCTATGAATTGTATTATATGAGTTGCTAACTGCCGCATTGGGGCAACATGTAATGGCGGTTGGTAGATAAAAAAAAATGTTTTACTCTTTTACTATTCTTATTTTAACTACAAGAAAATATTTAATTACCGATAACATTACTGGCAAAGTTTTAACTACCTCGGTTGCCATTTGGCCACAAGCTGCTCGAATATTAAATAAAAAATAATTTCGCAAACTTTAGTCAACATTAGCAAAGAAAGTGCCCAGAATTGTTTTTCCTAAATATTAACGTTTTAATGATATTCTGTAAATATATATGTAATTATACCTATACACTATCTAGAGGAAATTATCTGAATCATGGTAAAAACTGCATCAAGATCCGTTGGGTACCTTATTTCATAATATCTAACATCATACAAATAGTGAGAAGCAACTTTGTAATATCGAAGGCAGTGACGCAACTGTGTTGCAGGTCGTAAGAAAATGTAAGCCAAAATATGTGAATTTCCAATTTTTAAACTAAAAAGGAACTGTATTTGCATTTAAAAAATCTCCAATCAGCCCGTACTAAAAATGTTTACCAACAAAACACTGAACCAAACCGAATTTGTGGGCGCCCATACCTCACAAGAGAAAATTCACGATGTACAGATCCCGACCACACCCGACCACTTCCGACCACAGCCGAGCTTCAATAAAGAACATCTCGTCCGTCTCAACAGCAATTTAATCAACGTTGTTCTTTATAAATAAGCTACGGTAGTCGCCCGACCCCGACAGGCTAATAAGGATTGTTTTTTTTTTCATATAGTCAATACAAACTTATGTTATAAATGTGGCCTTGTTACCGCCATGATATTGTGGCAAAGCTGGATCAATATTTAAAAAGGTTGTGTAGTTTCCGGCAGAGTAGAATTCGGGCCGCCCCTTCTCTTCCCATGTGGTGTCGTACAAGGCGACTAGGGGATTGGGCTGATTAATTTTAACATCAGACAGATATGTACAGCCCAGACTCAGCCTTAGATGCATGGCTCGAGTCAACAATAGTGCCCGGAATACGGCAATAGGCACACCCCCTGTTACGTGGGACCGAATACAGATTGGTGAAATGTGGGTGTTAATTCACCTCTGCCTAACCCTCCGGGAATAACGGCGTGATTATATGTATGTATGAGTTGGTCTACTTTCGTTAAAATTTCAAAGTCATTCGTTTTCTCTGATTAAATCTTACGATTTTTCAGAAGTGATTTGATTATACAAAAATATAAGATAGAATGTAGGTAGATATTAGTATAGTTTTAGATGCATGCAGCATATGATAATAATAGGCTATTTGATTAGGTTCAGTCAATTTTTTTAAAAATATCAAATTTATAATATCAAGATTTCAAATTACTTTTGTTACGAACTTCATACGTGTAAACGCAACGAAGACCCACATAAATGCGATGTTCTCTTGCACTCCATACATTTGCGCTAAGCGCAACCGGCGTGTGACGTCTTTTTTTTTTACGTGCGGGAAATCCCCTCGGATACCCACCCCTCCGGAGCCGGAGGGGGAAGTTATGTCGGACTCGAACCGACTAAACCGCACGCCGTCTCTGGGTCGTAGTGCTAGGCCGAAGGTGAGGTTGTCATGCGACATATCCCTCGCACCCCGGCTAACCCAGGGCCATCCCTCTTGGTCTGGCCCTCCTCGGGAGGGGGGACCACGCGGTCCCCGACTCAACCCCAGTGTGGGGAGGCGCGCATCGTCCTACGATGCGCGCCGCCGCCGTGGCCTGCTTCTGCTAGGAAGACGAGCGGCTCCACCCGTGGCGTGTGACGTCTCAAGCCCCAACGATTTTGTATAGAGCGTTTTCGGGTGGCCGCAGTTTGAATTTTCAAAATCAAATATCTTTAAAAGTATTTGTCGTAAGAATATTTCACTTTGACAATTCATTATAATAGGGGTTAAAGTATGAAATTGCCGTTTCATTGTAATAGGTACTTCGAATTGACATAGAACCTTCATGGTTTGAGATTTTTGAGTGAAACTTTTTCCACATGGTACCTATGTAGTTCTTCATTTAAAAATGTGCAACATTCCATTATCGACTTTCAGTTGTTTTTTTTATTCAGCTTAGACAAAAAAGATGGATACTTCGAAAATTCGAGTGATTTTTGAATACGAGTTCCGACGCGGAACTAACGCGGCAGAAACAGCTCGCAATATCAATGTTGCGTTTGGAGAGGGGACTGCTAATGAACGCACCGTGCGATTTTGGTTTAAACGCTTTCGTGATGGAAACTTTGATTTGATGAACGAACCACGAGGAAGGCCGTCCACACAGGTGAATAACAATGAATTGAAAGACATGGTGGAAGCCGATCCGAGCCAAACTACCCAGGAATTAGCTGCATGGTTTAACGTTACCTTACCAACATTGACTCATTTGCGTCAAATCAACAAAATAAAAAAATGTGAAAAATGGGTACCTCATGATTTGACTGATCTGCAGAAAGAAATGCGTGTTGAAACTTGTGTTGCCTTGTTGAATCGATACAGAAATGAAGGAATATTGGATCGAATTGTGACATGTGATGAAAAGTGGATTCTTTACGATAACCGTAAGCGAAAAATGCAATGGCTGACCCCAGGTGAAACGCCACAACAGTGTCCTAAAGCAAAGCTTACCAATAAAAAGGTAATGGTAACTGTTTGGTGGTCTCAGCATGGTGTTATTCACTATAGCTTTCTACGATCTGGTCAAGCAATAATGGCAGATGTCTACTGTGCCGAACTCCGAACAATGATAGCAAAACTAGCAGTGAAACAGCCCCGACTCATGAATCGATCTTCACCATTATTGCTCCATGATAACGCGAGACCTCATACAGCACGAGAAACCGTTTTAACTCTACAGGAACTGCAATTAGAAACTATCCGTCACCCTCCGTATTCGCCAGACCTTGCTCCAACAGACTACAATTTTTTTCGTGATTTGGACATATTTTTATGTGATAAAAAGTTTTCTTCTCAGGAGGCAGTACAAAATGCTTTCACACAGTTTGTCGAATCTAGATCACCAGAGTTCTATCGCAAAGGCATAAATGACCTTCCTACTTGATGGCAGCAATGTATAGATAATAATGGTAATTATTTTGATTAAATAAATACGTTAAATTAAAAAAAAAAACGAATTTCAATTTGTCAGTACAAATCGGCAATTTCATATAATATAATTACATAGTGTTCATTTTTCAAAAGAAAAAATAATATTTTGAATTAAATTTTTAAGCATTTTTCATGCTAAATATTCAAATCGAATTAAATAGAAAAATTGAATCGGTCTAGGCGGTATTTTTCTCTCTTTAATTAGATTTGAATACTTGGCATGAAAAATGCTTAAAAATTTAATTCAAATTATATGGGTGGAGTAGTCAAATATCAATGTTTAAAAATTATTGCAAAATTAATCATTGGTTCCGATAGTTCGTAAGAATGTCGGTAGATGCTCCATTGTCGCCTCAACAGATAAAGAAGGAGAAATTAGAATTGGTTAGGGTGAGGTCTGGTAGCTTAGTGGTCAAAGCATTGCCCTTGTAAGGCAAAGATCGCGGGTTCAACCTCGCCTAGATCGATACAATTTTTCCTTTTTAATTCGAAAAAAATAATAGTCAAACAGGCTATTGCTCGTATTACATAATGGCAGCCAACAACAAAATCGTTGCATGAACGGTTGACCTATTATGATGTGCTTAGGCGACCGCCTGCTAAATTGTTTTTAGAAGGTTTTCCTCTCTAGGTTGGGCATTCAGACAACAGTTACTTCCGGAAAAGCAGCCATACAAAACTACTAAGCAGAACTTAGGCCCTAAGGTACAAACTTTGGCCATAACTAGAAAATTGATATAAAGATGATGAATAGAGCGGCCATTTTTAATCACCGCAATCACGTCAATGATGACATTGATATAATTTTACTAAACTATTTATGTATATATACCTATCGTTTCATATACAATGGCTATCACATAAATCCATACTTAATATTATAAATGCGAAAGTAACTCTGTCTGTCTGTCTGTCTGCTGTCTGTCTGTCTGTATGTTACGCTTTCACGCCTAAACCGCTGAACCGATCTTGATGAAATTTGGAACAGAGGTATATTAGAGCTTGAGAACGGACATAGGCTACCTTTTATCACAAGAAAGGGGGTTTAAGGGGGGGAAATAGGGGATGAAAGTTTTTATGAAAGTTTGTCATTTCTGAAGATATCTTAATGAAATTTGGTACAGAGGTAGATTAGAGCTTAGGAACGGACATAGGCTACCTTTTATCGCGAAAAGGGGTGTGGAAGGGAGGGGGGACTAGGGCCTTGGGAGGAAAGATTGGCATTTTAGAAGATTTCTTGATGAAATTTGGTACAGAGATAGTTTAGAGCTTGGAAACGGAAGTAGGCTACCTTTTATCGCGAAAAGGGGGGTAGAAGGGGAGTGGGCTAGGGCCTTGGTATGAAAGTTTGTCATATTTGAAGATTTCTTGATGAAATTTGGTACAGAGATAGTTTAGAGCTTGGGAACGGACATAGACTACCTTTTATCACAAAAAGGGGGGTAGTAGGGGGGGGACCAGGGCCTTGGGATAAAAGTTTATCGTTTTAGAAGATTTCCCGATGACATTTGGTACAGAGATAGTTTAGAGCTTGGGAACGGACATAGACTACCTTTTATCACAAAAAGGGGGGTAGTAGGGGGGACCGGGGCCTTGGGATAAAAGTTTATCGTTTTAGAAGATTTCCCGATGACATTTGGTACAGAGATAGTTTAGAGCTTGGGAACGGACATAGACTACCTTTTATTGCGAAAAGGGGGGTAGAAGGGGGGCCTTGGGAGGAAAGTTTATCATTTTTGAAGATTTCTTGATGAAATTTGGTACAGAGATAGTTTAGAGCTTGGAAACAGATATAGGCTACCTTTTATCGCGAAAAGGGGGGTAGAAGGGGGGCGGACTAGGGCCTTGGTATGAAAGTTTGTCATTTTTGAAGATTTCTTGATGAAATTTGGTACAGAGATAGTTGAGAGCTTGGGAACGAACATAAGCTACCTTTTATCGCGAAAAGGGGGGAAGAAGGGGGGTGGACCAGGGCCTTGCGATAAAAGTTTATCGTTTTAGAAGATTTCCTGATGAAATTTGGTACAGAGATAGTTTAGAGCTTGGGAACGTACATAGACTACGTTTTATCACAAAAAGGTGGGTAGAAGGCGGGGATTAAGGCCTTGGGATGAAAGTTTGTCATTTTTGAAGATTTCCTGATGAAATTTGGTACAACGATAGTTCAGAGCTTGGGAACGAACATAGGCTACCTATTGACGCGAAGATGGAGGCATGGGGGGGGGGGAGGGTTATAAGGGATTAAAGTTTGACAGTTTTGAAGATGATGAAATTTTGGTTGGTTTAATTAGAGCTTGGTAACGGACATATGCTACCTTTGATCGCGAATAATGTGGTAAAAGGGGGGGGGGGGGGGGGGTAAGGACTAGATAGTAAAAATGAAAGTTTGTAATTTTTGATATCCTGGTGAAATTTGGTACAGAGATGGATTAGAGCTCGAAAATGGACATAGGCTACCTTTTATTGCGAAAAAGGGAGTTGAAGGGGTGGCATAGGGCAAGGGTATGTAAGTTTGACAATTTTGAAGGTATCTTGATGAAATTGGTATAGAGATGGATTAGAGGTTGGAAATGGACATAGGCTACCCCTTATCGCGAAATGAATAGGGCGTTGGGATTAAAGTTTCAAATTATTCAATGGCACAAAAAAGGGGGTGAATATTGCATAAATAGTAAGAATTTCTTTTAACATGTCCTCATGAATATGGTACAAAGGTGGATTAGAGCTTCGGAACGGATATAGTCGAGTAGCGAACCAAATATAGAAGCGAGTGGAGAGGCGAGTAGAGATTGTTATAGGGACGAGTGAATAGGCGTGTAAAGATTGAGACAGAGGAGGAAGTCGAGTAGAGTCGACTACAGGGGCGAGTAGATATGCGACTAGAGAGCCAGTGGAGAGGCGAGTATAGAATCAAATAGAATGCTGTAAAGGCGAATAGCGAGACGAGTGGAAAGATTAATGTAGTGGCGAGTAGAGATCGAATAGAGAGTTGAGTAGAGGTGCGAGTAGATAGGCAAGTGTGGAGAGTCAAGTAGACAGGCGAAAAGAAAATCGAATGGATGGGCAAGTAGAGAGGCCAATGGAAAGGCGAGTATAGAGAAAAGTACAAAGTCGAGTAGAGAGGGGAACAGAGAAGTCAGTAGAAAGTCAAGTATAAATTCAAATACAGAGGCAAGTAGAAAGTCGAGTAGAGAGTCGAATATAGAGGCGAGTAGAAAGTCGAGAACAGAGGTGAGTATATAGTCGAGGACAAGTTGAGTAGAGAGGCGAATTTAATGCTCAATAGCGTCGGATCAACACTAAACGATAACCGACATCCACGCGGGCGGAGCCGCGGGCAACAGCTAGTATATATATATATGCATAACTGCTAAGCAGGCGCATTTCCAAAATATATCCGACCAAATCAATCCGAAGTTTGACAGACGGACTCGGGGTGAGCACGTAGCCGCCGAACGCTTCGTTATCTCATTCGAACGCGTTGCACCGCCTCCCCAACGCGCTCACCCTGCATGCCATGAGCGTGGATCTGTCACATCGGGACATGAACGTGTAGACGTGACTTTATTATAATAAATAATACATTTTAGAATATAATTATTACTCGTGGATTCAAGCATACAAATATTTGCACTAACCGAGAATAAATTTCAAAATTTCGGACATGGTCGTTAAATGCTCTATCGTCACGCCACACTGGTTTGATTTTTGGTTTGTGAATTCTTAAAAAAAAAATACTTTATTCCTATTCAAAAAGCACAAAGGGCAAAATACACAAACTATTTTTATTATTATAATAAACATACAACATAAATATCTTTGCTAATTTCATAAACCTTATTTCACCTTTTTTATACTGCAATTTTCAGCTAACCGATAACTTTTTTTTTAATTTATTTAGAATATATATATGTAAACATAATCCATACTTCCATACTTATATACTTATATCACAATCTCACGATCTTTTTTAGTAATACGTAAGTAACTTTATATGTTTGTCTGTCTGTCTGTCAGTTTGACTATTACGATTTCATAATCGTATCACTGATAAAATTTGGTACAGAGATAGGTTAGACTTTTGTAAAGGACATACGCTATGTTTAGCCGCAATAACCTACATCCATTTGAGTGGAACCGTAGGCAAGACTAGTATAATTCGACAAGTCCAAACGGCGCGTCTGTTACATTCTATATGCGCAACCCGTTCGTGAATATCAGGACGTATTCGATGCAGCACCTGTTCGTCGGCAACTCGCTAACTTTGCTTCACAAGTTTGCTTAAAGTATTACGAAATTTGAAGCGGACGCCCGCGTCCCGCGTCCCTTGTCCCGCGTCCCCAACTCTATTCACATTATGTTTGGAAGCCTGATGAAATCGTCCGTTAAAACTTTTCACCTCGTTATTTTCACTTTTGAAAAATATCACGTTTCTGGCACAAACGATATCGGAAGAAAAGTCGAAGTTAATCTGCGCTCTTGTATAATGAAATTGCTATACCTAATAACATACGTAACTACGTACATAAAACTATGAAATCAAACTTTTTGCAAGCGGATTTGCTTATTCAAATTGTTATAGGTTTGTATACAGAGTCTTCCCTTTTTTTTTTAATATTCGGTACCAACTCCAAGCGTTTGTTTTCGATGACGTGATAGCTCTACCAGCCTTCCATAATAGCCACCATTGCTGATCATGCTTGTCTATAAGATAAGGGCTAATAGAGTTGGGATTTTAAAAGTCTAAGCGTATTACGTCCAATTACATCTTTGTTGCATTTAAATGCAGCTTACCTACAACTTATTATCCAGACATAATGAAAGCTAATACAATCGGAAAGAAAATTATACGAATCCAATTTGTACAAACACTGATTATTCGATTACGCTTATATTTGCGCGTCCAATTTAAAATAACAAGGTGCACAGACTGCACATAGGCATAACAAAATGGCGGGACGTGTCATCGGCTTTTGCGAGCTAATCACAGAGGGACGCTTGATTGCATGCACCATAGTTACTTTTTTTAGAGACGCGCTCAAACTGGCCTCATTGAACAAAGCAACTATCGCTGGGCCCGGATTATTGAGCCAATTTAATATAAGCTGGATAAGCTCTTTGATGCAGCCGTAACGAAGAAAGAAACTAAATCTAGCTGATTGGAGGATACTATTAGAAGGCAATTTTGAGTTAAATTTTTATAGCGGGCAATAATATTTTTAATCTAAAAAAAGAAAATAATCATGACTCCCTGCAGTTGAGATTATTTTTGTTTTCAAATAGATTGAAGTTGATGTGATGCCATAATACAACTAAAAGCGGTAACCTATTGAAATATCGAATTTCTGTTACCCGAATCTTAAAACCCTGAAAACGGTTGGTAGAACTTTTAAAAGACAGATGTAATGAATGACAACTTTCTATAATTCCGTTTTTCATTTCCCAGATGAATCAATTTCCAGGTGCACTAAAACCATTTTTTTTTGTTTCCTATATTGTCATAATCCAAATATAGTTTATACCAGATTCTCCGAATTTTTTTTTTTGTTTCCCATCGTACCATTTTCCAAATAAACTATTACCAAATTTTCATAATCTTTTTATTTGGTTCCCATACAAATCGTGTTCCAGCTAAACTATATACAGGTATAGTAAAAATCAGTATATTTATACGATTCATTTAGGGTGTGTAACGGTAAAATGGTATTCTCTCGTTTTCCATATATTACATTAATTTCCATAAAATAAATAAATTATTGTTTTCCATGTCATGCATAAACAGTTTTGTATGCAGGTATAATCAATGAATCAGGAAAGCGAGCTCGTGAACACTGCGTACCACGCCCGACCCGACTCGCCGTGGTACTTGTCTGCCCTATTCTAGAGTGTTATTTAAGAACCGGAGGCGCGGAGGGAGGGCAGTAACCGCCCGCAGTAACGAAGCTCGGGCGCCGAAGGCCGAAGGCGACCAGCAAGCCGAAGCTGCAGAAGCGAGCATGGGTGCCCGAACTTTGTTACGCAAGGGTGGCCTGCATGGTTGCCGGTTTGATTGCCAGCTTACTTGCATGCATGCTTGTTTGCTTACATGCATACATATATTTTTTAAGGCATCGTTTTGTTCAATAGGTCTCCAGTTGTAGTTAGTAGACGCCACATGAGGTTTAGTTTTAGGTTTAAAAATCTGTATATTGTTTGTCTGGATATCAATTAATTGCATTTCAAAAATTTGTGTTCGAAAAATTGGGCTTTCGTGCATATGGATTACGGTCATCTGGGTTTTGTGCATTTAGATTTCGTGTGTCTGGAACTCGTTCGTCTGGATTATAAAACGTCGTACAAATGAATAAATGGGCAAATGAAATTCGGAGTTGCGATTATATGGCAAATAAAACTTCGGAATTTGAAAAACCGAGATTATGAAAAATTGGCCAAACGTTTTCTGGATTATGATATTCGGAATATTAAAATTCGGGATTAAGATAGGTAACCACTAAAAGCACATGGGACGCGTTCAGTGACTGCTCAAGCGTTAGGTGACAGTGTTCAATTATTTTATGCCAGAAAATGCTCAAGTTTTCACTTCAAAAATAATAACTTCCAGGTTAAATATTTGACTGCTCCTCAAAGGTTCAATTCTTATTCAGTACAAATAATTAGAGACGTGACACACAATAATACACAAATGTATATGGGTATCGTAGGTTTTATAAGACCTACATCGCTCTCTCATACTCACTAGCTGATTCTGCCGGATCTGCTCACCTACCAAGCTCTCAGCTTAGATGCCAATCATGCGGACGATACTGTCGCTCCCGTATCCGACCGTGCTGTCATGTGAAAGTTTGACGAAACACTGATGCTGTTTGAATCATCTATATAAAATGCAAAGGTCTATTATTAGGTTTAATAATAGATACTTTTATTTATGTACCTCAAAGGCAATCAAATCAACTATTTCTTACCTTCTTTCATTTCTTTCTTTCCTTGTATTGTAGAATAGAATGATCAATGTAGGCAATCGACGTATATTTTGATATTAATGACAGTTGTCAATATATGTCATGCGTTAATCCTATACATTCATCATTCTATTTTACAATACGCCGTTCAATGAATTGCCACTTGTCTAGGGGGCCGCTCAGTGCAAGTATTGTAAGCTATATTTTAACTAAATATAGAAAGGTCAAAAGCGCACTATCTAGTTGCATTTCAAAGTGCAAGAACATCTCGTGGTAGTTGATGATGCATTTAAGAGAAAATTGCACCGATTCCTAAGTTACCGTTCAGAGCAATCGATGAATGGCGTCTAATGTAGCGGCGTACAAATCGATGCACGCCTTCCTATTTGTAGCTACAACTTCCTAGAAATGTTTCTAAACATTTCATTGGTATTTTATGTTCATTTTGTTTGATTAGTGGAGTTTAAATCGATATTAAAATACTTCTTCTTCATCCAAGCGCGCGCAATCCAATTCCTTTAAAATTACATTTTGGAGTTCGGGGTCCTCTCTCCTAACCCACAATTTAGATTCTTTTAACTTTTTCGGGAGCGACTAGCGCTTAACCTCCCGAACCCTATAGGAAATCTGCACCAGCCAAAAAGTATACCATGATTCTATGCATCGTTCACCATATATTCTACAACATCACATTAATCTCATAGACCGTCAATAGAAAAACTTTCAACAAAAAAACACGGGTTAAAAATAACAGCACATTGCGACTGTGTCGTCAATAAATCATTTGCGGGGTCTGTACGCCCCCCGCGTCCCTGTCAACGTTACGCGAAACGCGCAAAAACATCCCAAATCCGTCTGGACCCACCCTTGTAATCGCTAGATAATGGGCGCGAATTGAAAAATCATCCCTGCTATGTGTTAAGGGCATGCAGAACGCCTCAGTTGTACCCGTAATTTGTCAACTCGGATTCAGTTTTAGGTTAGCTGTTATTAATGGTGGTAATCAATTATGCAATGAGGGTTGCAGATTATGTGCAGATTGGTGAAGCCCTCCCCCCGGGAAAAGCTAAAATTAGGTAAAAAAAATTGTAGGCTTTTTGCGGTTATAGTTATGTTTTCTAGCCTTCTAGGGAATTTTCAGGTTACGGCAAATTAAGATATCCGGCCATTAAATCGAAAGAACAAAACATTACGATTGGTTCACAGTAGGCAGGCGGTCCATCGCAATGCTTCGTTCTCTGGATACGTTTACGCAATGAATTTGAATATTATTCGTGCTCGGGGCACTGCAATTTTGCTAACGGGAATTAACGCGATCACGGTAAATGGCAGGTAGAAACATGCGGTCCCTGCAAGAATTATATTATATTGTCTGTGTCTCTGCCTACCCCGCTGGAAAAAAGACGTGACTGTATATATGCATGGTATGTCATAGAATGCCAAAGTTTAGATAAGATAGTAGCGTCAGTTCATCTGGTTGGGGGAGTCACACTTTCTGATATGCGAACTCGTTTGCTCCAATCTCCACTGAATCGTCCGATCTCCACTGAAGAACACGTTTGCTCTAATTTTCATCGGTTCTTAGATGACGCATATTATACTAAAGCAGTTTATTACCAACCAAAAATTATTTCCACTTAGAATCTAAGGTAAAATAATCTAAAAATTCAAACTCCAAAAGCTTATGAATTTGCCAGATGAACACGTCTGACCTTAATTCTCCCCAAATTCTTTATTAACCGAAAGGCCTGCCAAAAACGCTGAAAGTTCCAAGTCATTGGCCCTTGCGATTGTGATTCGATAAATATAATTTATCGTGGAGTGAAGTACACCGTATGGTCCCGAATACCTCTCCATCACTCCACATGAGGGTCGTAACTGACTGTATCAATGGGTAGGCTAGGCACCAATATCCCTGAATATCACGCTTTAGAAAAAGGTTTGTAGGAGGCAAAAGAGAAAAAATTGGTTCATACTAGAGATTAGAATGGTTAGATTAGAATGGTTAGATTAGTATGTTGATGTGCCATAGAAAGTACGATTAGTTACATTATGTACATACATATTTATCTCGTTTTACCATTTGACAAAATCATTTCCCCTGCTTTAGTATCTTCAAAGCAAGAAAAGGTATTTTAGGCTAAGATACACACTCAAAGACAGAGAACCAAAGTTCTCGACATAGCTCAAAGAACCAGCAAGCTGAAGTGGCAGTGGGCTGGCCATATCTCACGAAGAACCGACAAACGTTAGGGTAAACGTGTTCTTTAGTGGAGACCGCGACTCGGCAAGCGAAGTGTAGGATGCCCTCCGACCAGGTGGGATGACGATCTAAGAAAGACTGCAGGCAGATGCTGGATGCGGCAAGCTGAAAACAGGGCGCTATGGCGCTCATTAGGGGAAGGCTATGTCCAGCAGTGAACTAATATAGCCTGATGATGATGATGATGATGACACACTCAAAAAGAAAGTGATTGATAGTAAAACTACTTCGTAAAGTAATTGATAATATGCACAAAACGAGCATACATTAGCATTCAAAGCATCGAATTCGCCAATTCGTATTTTAATGTATTCAAATTATATCACTGTGGTCCAAATGTACCAATTACCAAAATTAATGTCGACACAAATATTTTCAATGTTATACCACTACATTATGTAGTGTCGTAGTGTTATAATACGTTCGATGTAAAACATGTATCTAAATATACTAAAACATATTTTAAATCGAACGAGCTTTGTTATACCTGTATTATTAAAATGTTATTTTGTACTGTAAAACCGCTTTTTTTTAATTTTTTATGTAACATTTTTTGTACGCTACTAACAATGTAGAAATCTGAAACGAGAGAAACAGTTGACGTTAAAGGCACAGTGTCCTATACCTCTTCAGGAGGTTTAGAACAGAGGCAGTTTTGAATTTTATTTCTCTAACGTCCAACATAGCGAAATGTTAAGCTAGCTTAGCTTCTTTCCTGGTTGGTTTTTAATTGCTGTCATAGATCTAATAACTGGCAGTTTTACTGCCTCGGTACTAAACTGCATCCCACTCTCTCACCTTATTTTTTTATTGAAGGCCTTCAGGTAAAATTACATTTTATTAGGGATAGCGCCTGTGGAAACGTTCAGTAATGTAGATTGAGATAATCATCAATGTGACTATAAAAATTTTAAGACATCAAATTGAGTATTTGTAAGTTGAAAAATAAGGTTTAAGGCCACTAATTTTCATCGGGTTTGAGATTTGCAAATGGGTACCGCCTGCTATAAAGCTTGTTTCGATCTTTTATGCATCAGTCGGGTGTTTATTTTTAATTAGTTATAAAATATATAATTTTATAATCGTCTTTTAATTTCCTTCATTTTGATACCCACTCGATAAATTTGAGTGATTTTTTTTCCAAACTCCGCCATATTGTTTTTTATTTTATTTTTATATACCCAGTGTCCCTCTCACAGTAAATTCGAATCTAACGACACCTCTCAAGCTTAAATCCATTTAGTGCCAAATAATTATACATACATATATACATACAAACATACATACATACCTTCCGGCGCAGTCGGGTAAAAAGACATACAAAGTCACTTCTATGAGAACATAACAAAAAGTAAGTACTTAAACATAAAATAAAGGTCACGGAGAATTCAAAGAGGGGTACTCATTTGGCGTTTTCAATCTTAAAAGTATCTTTTCCTGATTTGGATTCCAAATAAGTTATCACATTATTCTTATGTAGCCTCAATCACACAGGAGCGTTACTAACGGTCGATATACTTTAGGCTTATTATCGCTATAATCTATCCCAATTTCTGCAAACAACAGTGTATGTAGTTATAATCTCATATCATTTGGCCAATAAGTTGACATGTCTTAGGTTGTTTGTAAGTATAATTTGACATTTAACTTTGTCTTCATTTATTATTATTTGTTTAAGACAACCAGCCATTGCAGTGCTGTAATTTGTGTAGCCCATGCCTAATAATTGCCGTTGTCCCTCATTAAATAAATAATTATTATCTCAACAGTGTCTTTGTTACTGCGTATACATAATGATGTACCAACAACAGAAATCTCTATGGCACGTGCGGTACATCGATCGATAATAACGTACCTTCATATCGACTACGTGTACACCAAATGGTAATTCTTAATCAATACCCAGATACATTTCGCCATAGGCTAGCAGATGACTATCATCTGTCAAGCTTCACACAGACGGCGATCAGATTGTAGTGTTCGCCGGCTTACTGGCCTGCAATTTGATAATGGCTCAATACTAAGGATTACCCTGTCTATATCGATGATGTGGACAATTTACCGATCATTAGTAGATATATTTACCACAGAACTAATAATAATAAGATTTATAGAAGTGTTATTGCTTGACTTTGTTATTAGAACTGCTTTCTTGCTATTGACACTGAATTCATACAAAAATTAAATGAAATACAATAATAATTCTTTGTGCACTGAACTCTATGGAGTTTGAAAAATTGATAGCGTGTGTCATTACGTGTGTGTGTGTGTTCTATGTCGTACATGTGATCTCGAAAAATATTAGATGTACTTAACAGAAATTTTTAAAACTTTTGAGAACATAGACTACATAGAGTATACGATTAACAGCCCGCATTGAGTTTCGCATCCACTTGGTTTCAAATCACGAACGTTTATTTAAATTTCTTCAAGTTGAAGTACCATAATTAAATTTAATCAAAGTACCAGTTTCAGATATCCATGCTCCACAATGAACAAACGATTCGAAATTATCGTTAAAAGTATATAAAATCATTAACATGGTAGGTACAATGAATATCCGTTTCTGTAACGTTTTATCATTCAGTACACAACAGTGAACTTTAAGGCTATTCAGAAACATTATAATAGAGTCAACTCATCATTATTATCTGTAAGTTATTCTTATTAGTTCATTACTTCTAGCGATAAGGTCATATTTATACATATTTATGTTAATTTATATTCTCTTGAGGTGCAATGAAATTTATTTCTAAATCTATAATTACACGTCTAGTCCCGGTTGCAACCCGAGTTTGTACTGTGAATCGATTTGAACCCGTTTTTTTCTGTTCCGTGGTTAGAACCGTTCTTTTCCAATTTTCATTGATTTGTCTTTTAAGGGGGCAACTACCATCTGACAATCCTTCTCCGCCATAAACTCGAGAAGAAAGCCTCTGCCCTTCTCCGATATTCCCATCAATCAGCAGATATACTGGTTAAAAGCTGAGGTTGCGCCCATTTACCCGAAAACGTGCACTATTACATATGACTTCGGACTTTCATGTTACAATCGAGTTATCAGAGCGTATGTTTCCCATCCAGTAACAAGTCTCGCTACAAAGTCAAATTAAATTTACATAAATAGTCAAATACACATGACCCAAAGTAAACCATTCCAAATTCGATGCCCAAAAGTTGTATCTCTGCAAACATGGACATTCGGAGCAACAAATGTGACCTGAATGAATATTTGACCAGCATGTTTGTGCTGTACTCGCGAATTACGCCTTCATTTGGTTCCTGTGGGTACTTTGCATATAGTAATTCTCTATAATACTCTAATTGTAAATTGGTGGTGTCTGTGCATTAGCGATATTAAAAAAAAAACTAGGGTTATGTTATAATAACGATGTTGAACACCAAAATTCTATTTTTTGGAATACTTCTTTAGTTTAAGTTTTTACAACCATCGCGAATAACGCGATGGTTGTAAAAACTGCAGAACGAATTTTGATGCAGTTGTGTCGAGTTTTGATAAAATGCCTTCGTTAGACTTAAAATATCAAATTTGTTAGATATTACATCGCAATTAGTAGGGTAAAATCGGACATATTAGCAAAAATCACGTTAACTGACACCCACGCGAGCAGAGCCTCGGGTACCAACTAATTCTCTTCATACTTTAATTTCTGAAGCCAGTAGTCTGAACCGCGTTTAGAATATTTAATAAGCGCCAGAGACACAGTAGAAATTCATATGAAATTTGGGTAAAGTTAGTATACGCTTAGGAAGTTGAAATTTAATCTAGGCAACTTACAATCACGATGCCCACATGTTTGTAGAATAAAATAAATGAAAACTAATATAAAGAAGTTAATGTAGTTTTTGATTCCTACTTTGCTACTCCTAGAAACGCTTATAATTAAAATGAGTTTGTAAATATACCAAACCATTGGTATCTACAGCGCTGTACATTCGTTCGACTCCCAATTTTCTCCACATTTTTAAATTTTTTATACATTTACAGTCTTATGCACGAAATTGGTTTCTTGGTTGAATAATGTAGTAAGGACTATCATAAAATTCACCAGTTTTATAAAATACTGCTGACAGACAATATCGATCTTTAGAATACATAAAAGTCGCTGAGGTATTTCAAATTCTTTAACAACTCACCACACCTTGTATGTAAAGGCAGGTGTTATAAACCGTGAGGCTTTATTTTTAAAATAAACAAGGATGTTCATTGAAGCATCTGAAATACGAGCACGGCACTCAGCCGGGGTGGCATTAAATATTTCATTTTAGAGAAGTTTTTATTACAGTAGCCGAACGTGTCCGCGATAAACGCAGGGAACGTGACTAGAGAACGTTGTTTAGATCACCCTGTATACCTGTGTCGAGGAATTAGCTGAACTAGAAGGGAATCGACGAGTGAGTGTGTGGTATTGACGCTATTTCTGACGTTTTGCGCTTTTCAGCTGTTATGACGGGGTGTAAAAGCAACTAAAATGCCAATAATAGTGAAAATTACTTATACAAATATATTATACTAAGTCATTTTTACAATTTCATTTTGTGTACATGACATGTGTTCTAACACAAAATATGCCCTATTAGAATTCGGAATTACTAGTGAATAGTTTTGATAGAAATTCGATTCAAAGTTTATATAAATTGTTAATTTAAGATGCTGTCTATCAATGTATTTATCTACTAATGTAATAAATATTACTTGGGTATGAACAAGACAGTTTAATAATAATATAGTTATATCAAAAAGCCGATGCATTCAAATGCATGGGTATTAAACCTAGGATTGCAAGCAAACGGAAACAATACGTTAGTCAAAAATTTCACTCCTGATACCAATAACAAGCTTCATACTGGGAAATAATCCAACTCTGTGTTGTACGGACTTACGGAAAATCCAAGCTCCTACATTTATTTGCTGGTCCCATCCCACATCGGATCCTACTCACGACAAACAGTGGCAGCTGGTAAGGCAACCACTTAAACCACTGTGTTTTCCGTTCAGCACTGTCACCGTTCTCTAACAGGGATTGGTTTGCCCTACCCGTATCTTTGAGACTACTTTCATAAATTCATCAATTAGTCATGGCTCTTTTCATGTCAACTTTGACTGAAACCAAAATTTTCTACTGGCTAGGATCCTAGCAAACATACCTTTCACTTATCATACTTTCCAACGTGCTCGTTAGTTATAATGTCAATGCGAAGTTCTCTCAAACACTTTTTTAATCTTTTACATTTATAATATTAACAGGAGGATAGAATTGGATGATAAATCAATTTTTAAAAAAAAACATCATATTGAATTAACAAATGCAACATCACGATATTTCAGTTTTCACAGTTCATGGTACTATTTCTAGGTCATTGAATACGAATACCACGAATTAAAACCGCAATGAAACATTTAAAACAAAAACCAAACCGTGCGGTCGTCTTTTTGTGACGCTTGTCAGAACTCGTTAATTTTTAGTGTTGAATTGCTTATAAGTCACAACTGGGCTAATGTTTTTTTTTTTAAATAAAGGTGCTACTGTACAATAATACTCATATTTTTTATATATACTCAGGTGTACTCGGACGACGAGATGCTCCTGATCATAGGTAAAGTCTTCAGTGTCATGTGCAACATTATGAACAAAGACCTGAAAGAGACTCTAGCATGGTGCTGGAGCAAATGCCTGAACCTGATGAAACCAAAATAGTCCTATTCAGCAAAAAAAAAAGATTGGAAGAACTGCACCAGTGCACCTGGTAACCAAATTCTGGAAACAGTGAAAGAGGTTAAATATCTGGGTGTAACACTGGCCAGCAAACTCACCTTTAAGCCACTCTCCCGACTCGCCTCTAAGGCTAAAATGGCCATGAGGCAGTGTTAAGCGCAATAGGGAGAACCTGTGGAATAATAATATAAAATAGTTCGGGACTTATCGTGATTAAATTTTGGAAACTTACTTTTACTTATTTGCATTAATACTATTAATAGTCATTATTATTATTATACGTAGTGTAGGACGCCCAAAGACCAGGTGGAAGGACGACCGCATCAAGGTCGCCGAGAAGCGCTGGAAGCGGGCTGCTTTAGATTGGTTGTTCTGGAAGTCTATAGGAGAGGCCTATGTTCAGCAGTGGACTATGTGTGGCTGATAAGATCATTCTGATGATTATTTTTACAAAATATAAAGGTTATGTAAATCTAGGGATTTAGTGTATGGGGTGAGGCTCATATATACCAAGTTTGTGGGCATTATTAATATATTCAGGGCAAGTCAACTTCATCAGCTAACTGGTACACCTGACGATAACGGCAAACGGTTTCAACTACTCTAAAAAGGTATCATCTGTCAGTCCAATGTGCGATAGAGAGAACACTCTACAAACCCGAAGTAAGCTAAAGCTTCAGCTTCTTCAGCTTCACATAGACGCGTTATTATCGGCCGATAATACCGCACGCGCTATTTACATTACTGTATTAGGACGCAGTATACGTATTTCTTATACTGCCCTGCAACCGCCACATACAGGGCTAAGTACTTCGAAAACACAGCTACGCTATGGGAGATCGCCAGCAGCCTGATTAGCTTGCTGGCGTTCTTTAATGAGTTGGGGTGGATCGAGTAGAATGCCTTCCCTCATGTAAAAATCGCGCCTTGTCTTGGAGTTACGGATACCAGCCGGTGATACCATAATAAAGGACGCAGTTACGATGATAAACTGCGGCGATAATAACGACATATGAGTATGCGGTAATATTGTATTGAGCGTTAACGGTTTCGTTTCATTTCTATCCATGTCTTTCACGAGACGATAAACTAACGGCTGCCTGACATTTAGTTTAGTCGATTCCAGTTAATTCGTGTACGGTAGCACGTCTAACACCTATCGACCACCTCCCGGCCCGATGGAACTTTGTCTAATACATTTTGCAGAGTACATAATTCGATTCCATGGCAGTAAATGAAATAGATTATCTGTGTAAATACGTAGTTTTATAATTAAACTAGCTGTTGCTCACAGTTCCGTCTGTGTAGAGCCTGATTAGCTTGCTGGCGTTCTTTAATGAGTTGGGGTGGATCGAGTAGAATGCCTTCCCTCATGTAAAAATCGCGCCTTGTCTTGGAGTTACGGATACCAGCCGGTGATACCATAATAAAGGACGCAGTTACGATGATAAACTGCGGCGATAATAACGACATATGAGTATGCGGTAATATTGTATTGAGCGTTAACGGTTTCGTTTCATTTCTATCCATGTCTTTCACGAGACGATAAACTAACGGCTGCCTGACATTTAGTTTAGTCGATTCCAGTTAATTCGTGTACGGTAGCACGTCTAACACCTATCGACCACCTCCCGGCCCGATGGAACTTTGTCTAATACATTTTGCAGAGTACATAATTCGATTCCATGGCAGTAAATGAAATAGATTATCTGTGTAAATACGTAGTTTTATAATTAAACTAGCTGTTGCTCACAGTTCCGTCTGTGTAGAGTCTGATCCTGTTCATGCAACCCATGGAAACCCATATCAGTGATAAAAGTACCTATATATTATTTCAAATTGAAATGTATCTTTGTGCCAAAATTCAGCCAGATTCGTTTAGCTGTTAGAAAGTAGTTGAACAAACATCTTCACATACTTTGACACATTAGTATCCATACTATTATTATAAATTTGAAAGTGTGTGTGTGTGTCTGTATGTCCGTCTTTCACGCCTAAACCACTGAACCGACATTGATGAAATTTGGTATAAAGGTAAATTAGCGCTTGAGAAAGGACATGGGCTATGTTTGGTCGCGATAACCGACATCTACGCGAGCGGAGCTACGGGCAAAAGCAAGGAAACTTGAAAGCTAAATCCAATAATCCTTGTGGCACAGTTCGTCATATGCATAAATATCAAAAATGTCTTGCAATAGTTTTACAGAACTCCAAAAGAAAATAACTCGAGATCCAACAATATAATCCTCCATATTGAATCGGCGACGACCCAGCGAAGCAAAATTAAACTGTTTATTAAAATTTCAATTTCCTTGATTGTAGCATTGTAATCCGGTGTTTTAATAGAATAACAGAGCGGCCCGGATAAGCTTCAGGGATTACGCTCAAACGCAATGTCTATAAAGAATTAATGGTTACAATTACGTTTGACGAGCTCTGAATGATTAAAACCTGATATTTTGGAGTATACCCTGACACATAATATACTGAACTGAGCCCAAAACTACGCTACAAGTACAGCGGCCTGCAGAAGTCGGTACCTATACAATATCACAAGATATGAAACTAAATTTTTATTGAATGAAGTGACGCAATGCGCCATCTAGTGAATAAGTAATACATTGATAACAAACACTGTAAGTATGTTTTAACTGTAAATAAATGCACTGGACACAACAGTGTCCTATTATACATAGTAAAGAGAAAAGACTGCTTTTTAGTTTTGTTAACAGAGTTAACGTTAGCTATATTTCATTCTGTTAAATTAGACTTAGGTGTTCGAAGTATTTTTTAAGTGAAAACTTCTTTAGCGGCGTTGGATGGGTAAAAATTGTTAAATTCGCGCGTCAAGATTACTTGACCTTTGACCCGTAATCGACGACTTTGTAGGACGACATGACGTCATACAACATTCCTAGCTACAGAGTGTTTATTTTGCTAGGTGCGCTAAGAAGCTTCGTAGCTTAGCGGTAAGCGCTTCGACTGTAAGTCCTTATGGTTCCAGATAGTACCGGGTTCGAACCTGGGCTTCTGACACTTTTTGTGATAATTTTTTTTTTGTAATTTATTACTTTTTGTGATTATTTTTTCTGTTTGTAATTTATTAATTTCTTCTGACAGAAAATTAGCAGAAAATTAGTGATAGGTTCTATGATTGGCGCTATATTATAGGTATGGTATGGTATGTTCTTTTTATCTCTTCCTCTGTATACAAACGAAGAAAGAAAGAAAAAAAGTTTTTATTTCCTTCGCATCCCGTTTTTTTTTTTATTACATACAAAATTATTACAGATCTTAAGCTGCATACGGAATTCTGCAGCCCACTGTACGTACAGTCGACAAAATAAATACGGTTTCACTTTTTCACATAAAGTTGTATGTAAAGGTGCAAACGTATCTCCTTTGTCGGCTGTACATACTCGTACATACATACAAACACATCGAAACCGTAGTAGCAAAAAACTACCCTTGCTAAACTATAGATGCGTTACCCGCACTTTAAAATGGCAGCAAAAAATTCGACTAATTATCGTGATGAGTACTTGGAGAGCAATTCCAGGTATGGAGCAAAGTGGGAAAAAAATAATAGGCATTTTAATTAATACAAATTCAAATTCATTTGGAACAAAAGAATGGAGTACTTAAGGAATAACCCATTTTATGCACCAATAAGAGACGCGAGAGCGCACTGCGCAAAAAAGTAACTCAACTAACAACAGGTAACCCGTATGGTGTCATATATTTTCTATCCCTTTCTTTACGCGAGTATAAAGAAACTATTTTTATAGGCTTATATTTATACTTAGTATTTCCCGTTCTTTAGAGCCGCGATTTTCCTGTACGCCGTGTCTAAAAAATAATACGTCATTGCAAGTAGCCCATTCGACACAGTAACCAAATCACAATTCTCATCAATGACACCGCATTAGCTCAGGTGTTTAGTGATACGCACCAGCTGAGTACCGCAATGGCCACGAACTGTAGCTATTGCGTACAAACTGCATGCCAGCATTACGCAAATCAACGTCGAATTAACACGTTTCCAATTGTCAACACCGTGTTCAATGTGATTTGTATGGCTGGGTAATACGCTATGTGTGATTGATATACTTATTCTATGTATTATACAATTTAATTGTATAGATTCATGTAGCCAGGTTCTCAATTTCAATAATAATATTATAGTAATAAAGTAACTTTGTCTGTCTGTCTACATGTCTATTACGCTTTCACGCCTAAACTACTGAATTGATTTTGTTGAAATTTGATTTAAGGTAGATTAGACCTTGAGAAAAGATGTATGATATGTTTGCTCGTGGTTACCGAGATCGACGCGGGTGGAACCGCGGACAACAGCTAGTACGAAATATTTCTATTTTTATGGTGTAGTGTTTTTATTTTAATGACATAGCACCCTAAAGTCTATTTCTGTCCATGACCATACTATATGGGTGCCAGAATGCTGATAACATAAGTCCAGACGTATTGGACATGACAATGCCTAGACCTATGCTGATATAATTTTAATAATATAATCATGCATATTTGCATTAGGCGGGGATCGAATCTCTGACCTCAAATTTGAATAGTCAGAGGCACTGCTAATAAACCAGTTGAGAATGTAAATGTTTTACGAAGTGGTGTATCACTTCGTAAAACATTTACATTCTCAACTGGTTTATTTATTTCTCAATTTACTCTAGAACTTATCTATATAATATTTTAATATCGAAATACTTCATAAATAATATTTAACTAACTTTTTTTCAGTCTAAACCAAAAGTAACAAAAACCACATCGAACCTGTATGTATTCGTTGCCAATTATTCAAACATACAGCTAATTTGGATGCCTGGACAACGGATTTGCGGTTATTATGAATGAGATTAAACTATTAACTTTACTTATTACCCTTTGCCATTGGCAAATAATAGGAATTAGCGACCTTTAGCCAGTTGACCGACATTTGGCTTATTAATACTTATAGATCTACTTTTAAGTTCATATATTAGTAGATAGTGATACAAGGTCTCGAATACGAACTGAACTAACTTAAAGATAGCGTTATGGTTAAGGAGTCGGCGTAACAATCGAGAGGTCCCTGGTTCGAATCCTGGCCAATACACTACCGACGTGAACCCACTCCCACACATTAAACTGTATACATACTATCTACTTGTCCTAGTGTAAATTTATTGGTGTACAATAAAGAATTATCTATCTATCTATCTATCAATTTAGCTGAGTTGGAGAGATTTAAAGGGCATATTATTAGTAATTTCGGTGACTAAAAGTCTTTAAAAAAAAATGATGATAGTACTAAGATATTGATTTGATATCAAATGTGCATAAAATCAATAGAACTTCATCAGAAACTTATATACAGCCCATCAATTGGCTGCACCGTGTTGGATGGTAAGAAGTTAGGTGCAGTGCAGATGATAAGGACGAAAGGAGCAAGGAAGTTAAGAATTGAAGGTCATGTTGAATGCGGAAGATGGAGGATCCAAAGGGTATACCGCCGTTTGCTCGAATTTTATTTGACCGAATATCATTTGCCGTAATAGTCAACAGCCATAATATTATATGACGGAATATTTATGTGCCCGAATTTTATTTGCCATAATATTCACATGCTAGAAGCTTTGTTTCCCATGAAGTCACTTACCATAACATCATTTGTTATAATCACTGTAAGCCCGAATAATCACATGCCCGAATTATCAAATGCCCGAATTAACACATGCCCGAATTATCACATGCCATAACATCATTTGCCATCGACATTGGGTGTGTAACGGTTGTTATATTAGGAGAAACTGGATGCAATCGGGACTTTAGGGCACCCCGACTCCGATAGGTTAGGTTAGAAGGGGATGGCGGGTCGTGTGATCGAGCGAAGCGAGCGAATAGACCCCACTATACTCATCGTGGTTATTTTTTTTAAACCACCCAGAAGTAGTTTGGTTTCGTGCCATTTGAGTTAGGTCAGCAGGTTGTCTTTTGTTTACCCGAATTATTATGGCATTTAAATATTATGTCTAATAATCATTATGACGTTTAAATATTATGTCTAATAATTATTTTGGCAATTAAAAATATGACAAACAATACTAATGGCATTCGTATATGGTATCTAAGTTTCGGGCAATCGAAAGTATCTCATATGTCTTTTCGGGCAAACAAAACATTCGGGCAAATGAAATTCGGGCAAATGAAATTCGGGAATATGATGATTATGGTATATAATTTTCGGGTAAACAATACACAACCGATCCAAAGCTAGTAGTTACAAAGATAATTACTAAACTCCTTTTTTTACCACCGGCTTATGGACGTATGCAACACCAGAGGAGTCACACTCATGCTGCTTACTCTCTAAACACAGAGTTTCTGTGCCGTCAGCGTAGAAGACAAAGCAGGAATTTGGTCTTCTCACTGACAGCACAAAAACTCTCCAGTTAGCTCTGGTTACCCTATTCACTGCCGGGAACACACAAGAGGTTATAATAGCTGAGGTATTCTGTACGATGGAGAAACTTCCCCAGTCGAACTACTTAATTGGACGGAAATACCGCCGTGTCCTACTTCCTACAAATATCTACTTTACTTTACACACAGACAGAGACACAGTACTTTATTTTTATAGTCTAACATTTTCATCACTTAGATTAATAAATAATGTCTGTGAAGACGGTTGTCTTTAAACATTCAAACCACGCAGTTCTGAGCGAAATAAAATACAACCTATAAAACTGTAATGTATTAGAATTTTTCGATACATTTTCTGTAGGATACGAGCAGCTAAATGACCGTACCGGTAAGGTAAGCAAAGCGTTTACGTCACGATAGCATGCTACAACCCGTTTATTTAAGTTTGAATCTAGAGTCTATGTATGTGTCGCCGCCAACTAGCTTAATCACCCAATCAATTAAGTGCCTGGGCAATTAACTAAACGGCGCCGTTCAATTAACGGCCTGAATGGTGTTCAGCCATTTAATTAAATGGCTGAACACCATTCAGATAGCTTGGATCGATAATGTTTAACTACTTGCCTAGCCATTTCATTAAACAGTTAGAAAAATTACCTATATCTGCATGGTTATAAAAAAATATGACAAATCCTATACATTCGTCATTCTATTCCATCAAACGCCTGCTAGCGAATTGCCACTTGTCTAGAGGGGCTGGTACACTTGACATTGGCAAAATTGTGACGGTTTGTTGCAGTTGCTGCAGAGGCCATTTTGAAGTAGATAAAGTTGAAGTAACGTCATTGACGCGAGGTTTAAATTTAAAGTAAACTTGAAAGTAGTTATGGAATAACTGTGTTTTCAAATAAAGTTATTATGAATACGTCATTGGTCGAAAGTTATGGAATACGACTTGCAATAATGTGGTTGTTGTTTCAAATCCCACTAAAGTGCCAAACAATCAGAAAATCCGTATTTTATTAGAAACATTCATTTCTTAAACCTTACAATATTGGATACCCAAAATGTACCTTTAACCTACCTGATTTTAGTACACTGCTTCAATTAACCAACCAACTTAAATTACTAAATGAACAAAACATTCTGAAGTTTTATACTGTCCCTGCACTTCTGATTAAATAAAACCATATTTTTAACTTATTTTGTTAAAAAAATTGCAAATTGTTACTACTATTCCATTGATTATTTTCATCATTTTTAATCCCTGGAAACGCATTGCTCTTTTATGTAGCACCTTATTTTAATAACCCTTTAAATGACAGCTGTCACAACCCTTTTTTGCTGCCGATTTATAATGGCTCATATGGCGTATATCTATATATGGCTTGAAAGGTTCAATATTACAAACAAAACACATCACAATGCTAAGTAATGTTTAACAGCATACATCACATCAATCTGACCTTGGGAGCGACTGCCGTTTGAGCTGACAGGGTAGACTGTGCCAAAGCCTCGTTTGTTAACGTATAATTCCAAAGTGACCGCATACAACTGCAGGTGCACGCAGCAGATACGCGTAATTCAATGTGGCTTCTCAATGATCCCCTTTATCCGTATTGAAGCTTAACAAATCATGTATGTATCGTGGTAGACTGTATCTGTTGCATGCGTCTGCAGTAGTTGTATGCGATCGGCTTTGGAATCATGCCTTAAACAGCTGATGCGCTGGCCTATAAGTTAGGTATGATCGAGATATTTTGATGTAATTTTTTAAGCATTTTTCTAGTTAAATCGATTCGAATATTTAACATAAAAATGCGTAAATATTTAATTCAAATTATATGAGCGGAGTAGGTACTCAAAAATCAACGTTTAAAAATGATTGAGAAATTATTCATTGGTTCCGATAGTTCGTAAGAATGTCGGTAGGTGCTCTACTGTCGCCCCAAAAACAGATATAGTAGCAAAAATTTGAATAGGTTAGGGCGAGGTCTGGTAGCTTAGTGGCCAAAGCATTGCCCCTGTAAGACAAAGATCGCGGGTTTATACCCCGCCTAGACCGAGTTATTTTTTTTCTATTTAATTCCATATGATTGAGTTTTAAAGATTCTGTTGGGGCTACATATACCCCCTTATTACTTAATGTTAGCTTAGAGATAGCTTGTTGGAAAGCATAGAATTACAACAACAAATTCTCACTGCAACTGAGGTTTAATTCAAACCGAGGTGTCACTACAGTATCAAATGTAAATACAAACGTAAAATAATACTCGAGGTTCACAATATAAAAAATTAAGCCGGCTTAACACACTCTTCAGTACCCCATATCGTATGCGAAAATGGGGAAAATTTCTGTGTTCCAATTTCGCACACGTCTGTACACAAATTTGCCGAAATAAGTGGCCCGCGTGGTTATCGAAAATTCAACGCCGAACAGAAATGCGAATTCTGTACGCGGTATCTAATTCTTTGATTTAAATGAATGTAAATAGTATGAAATTCTGTAATTTTAATGAATGTTAACATGAGTCGGTGGTATTTTATGTTACATAAGCAATATTTTTATTTATGAATGGCTAAAAAATTAAAAACGAAGGAGTTTCATGGAAAATATCGAAGTTCTAGCGCTTTCTCAAGAAGGACATAAGAAGTTTCTTACAGGGCCCGCAGCACGAATGTTACGCTCCCGATGTTGTATGCGTCCATAGGCCACTATGTGGACCGTGTGCTTGTTTGCCACCTAAGTTGTATAAGAAAGACAAACTGAGTGGGAGCTTTTCCCAGTTGCAACTCTAAATAATACAGTATTATTATGTATTTATCAGACTGCCAAGAAGGGTATTATTTTGCGCGTATCTTGTATGTATGTTTGTTTGTAATATTCTTTATAAGCTCATATACGGACTTCAATGATTCATATCTCAAATAAAAGGTATTCATTGCCCAAGTGGTCTTAGGTATATAAAATATGAACAAAAGCTATATGTTAATAAGCTATATTTTGGTTTATGACGCCAAAATGAATGTAGTAAAAATAATGTTCACTCTAATTTCGAGTGGGGTATCAAAATGAAGGAAATTGTAAGACGATTAAAAAAATATCATAACTAAAGCGTCGGTAGCTTAGTGGCTAAGGAGTCGGCCTCACGATCGAGAGGTCCCGGGTTCGAATCCTGGCCGTTACTCTACTACCGACGTGAACCCACTTCTAGCACAAGTAATTTAGCTTAGTTGGAGGGGTTAGAGGGAATATTAGTAATTTCGATAATTTCGGTTGCTAATATTCTTTAAAAAAAAAAAAAAAAAACAAAGAGTATAAATAAAATAAATTATTAAAAATAAAGAACCCGACTGATGCTGAAGAGATCAAAACAAGCTTTATAGCAGGCGTAACCCATTTACAAATCTCAAATCAGATGAAATTAATGGGTACCGCATGCTATAAAGCTTGATTCGATAATTTTTGTCAGTCATTTTCATATCTCACGTGATATTTTACCTACTTACGATAGTCAATGTTCCCTCACATCGACTTGAACGATGTAGAACTTTATCAAAATGTTTTATTATATAAGAACATAACAGTGAAACAGTCAATTCTATTTCAACTACGAAACGCTTGCTGTCCTAGCACTGCTACGAGTACTACGAGTCATGTCTTGACAGCGAGTTCGCCGAATGCGGGAATGCCCGCCAGGGGAAATGACACGTCCAAAATGTTGGAACCTCTTCTTGTAATTCTATTTTCAGTATTGATAAAATAGTAGTAACTAGTGGTTATTAAATAGTATTTTACTCTCTGAAGTTTATGTTAAAGTCACTCATTGTAATAAAACGACTTTTTAACGAATAAATCGCGATGGAATCCATAAAAAAGTGGTTTCATTTAAATAAATATTTTGCCGATGTGGATTGGTGAGATAGGGGAGGGTTCTAATGGGGCGTACTAGGGTAGTTATAGCCCCTTCCTGTTCCAGGGATACTGAAGGAGTCAAGACCCCGTCAATAACTAGAAGAAATGAAATGCTTATGTGTTTGTTTTAATAAACATTATTAATAACTTCCTAGAGTAAAAAAAACCGGTCAAGTGCGAGTCGGACTCGCGCACGAAGGGTTCCGTACCAGAAAAATGGCTAAAAGCATCACGTTTTTTTTAATGGGATCATCATTATTATTTTGTTTTTAGTGTTTGTTGTTATAGCGGCAACAAATACACAATCTATGAAAATTTCAACTGCCTAGCTATTACGGTTCTTGAGATACAGCCTGATGACAGACGGACGGACGGACGGACAGCGAAGTCTCAGTAATAGGATCCTGTTTTTACGCTTAGAGTACGGAACCCTAAAAACCACATAAAATGGAAACTGAATAGTCAAATCAAATTAAATTTATTTATTTGTAAGAATATAGTACAGGGCTGTTCCCCATCCGACAATAAACAGACAGCCCGTGACTAAGTGCTCGTTTGACGGCAATAGGCTCGCCCTTAATTACCTGGGACGGAAAATCATAGTGGGCGAAATGTGGGTGGGCACCTTGGAAGGAGCTTGGATGGTTGGAGTAGGGCAGTGGATACAAAAAATCACAAAATCACGCAAAAAGGCCCTACAACAAGGGACCACATGCGGAAAAAGAGCCCGCGAAAGAAGAAGAAGAAGAAGAAAGGTGAAACAAAAAAAATATATTTATATTTTCTTGTCAATAATTCATACTAAAATTAAAAATTGGAAAGTGTATGTGTGTGTCGTTTTTCCGTCTTTCACGCCTAAACTGCTGAATCGATCTTGATGAAATTTGGTGTAGGGATAGATTAGACCTTGAGAAAGTACAAAGGCGATGTTTGATCGCGATAACCGACATCCACGCGGGCGGAGCCGCGGGCAAAAGCTAGTTTAAAATACATTCACATGCACGCGGTCATTATAATACATATTATAGACAACATATTATTCATATTACAGACATTTTTGTTTGTTACTAAAAGAAATAAGATGCAAATGTTTTTATAATAAAGGTGACACCCACGTCCTTTAACCCCTGGCTCGGTCGAATCGTAAGGTTCACACACATGTTACCGAAAATATTGCTGCAATTATGAGCATTTCTCATTTATTATTTTCGTATATTTTAATATCGCGAATTTCTTTAAAAATGACTTGCTTCAATTTATTTTATAACTAGCTGCTACGCACGGTTTTTTCTGCGTAGAAATTATTATATGGACAGAATCGTGGGTATATTTTATGCTTGGAAGTGTATTCTTTACTAAAATAAAAGTGATATAAGTGACCTTACCTAATCATATAATATAAACTATCTGAGAGTGAAAACCATGTCATTATTGACCAGCTACTTCATACAATAGCCGGAATAGGCAGACGCATAAAAAAATTGTGGAAGGAGGTAGGACCCGACGGTATTTCCATCGCAATTGAGCAGTCCGACTGGGGAAATACATCTACCCTACAAAATATCGGTGAGTAACCAGAGCTTACTGGAGAGTTTTTGTGCTGTCAGTGGGAAGACGAAAGGCTTGTCCGGTTTTGTCTTCTGCACTGACGGTACAGCAACTTTGTTCTTGCAGGGTCCACAGCACGAGTGTGACTCCCCTGGTGTTTTACACCTGCATAGGCCACGGGAACCAAAAACCATGAAATGGACCGTCTGCCGCCTAAGTGGTATAAAAAAACTTTTAATTGGCACGCATCAGCATTCATTAAACAAACAGATATATCGTATATCATATGAATTTATTAAAATATGCTGTTATTTTATTATCAATACAAAGAGATACTCCAATTTCATTTAGTTTTTAAGATGTACAAGTTTTTATGGAAATATATTATCCATTTATCAAAGCTGTAAACAGAACTTCGATTTTTAGAAAATATATTTCTCTCAAACCAATAAATTATGTTTTTATTAGTCTGATATATTTGATACAAAAAAATTCATTCATGCAGAGTATGAGGTTTTCGATGTGCTAGCTTCTAGTAAAAAATATCTAATATTAATACGAAAGAAAGAAAAGAAAATATTTTCGCGTAATTAGTTGACAAAATAATAAATGAATTATTTTGAATCTCATTAACTGGATACAAGTATATACACACTAGTGTCTAGTCGGTGAGGAACCCCTAACTCGTAATATTTGACCATTTCAAAATTATATGATAATACTACGAAAGAATCAGCCAAAATATTGTCGCGTATTCAGTTGGCAAAATAATAAATGAATTCTTTTGATTCTCTTTAACTAGGCACAAGTGTAGACACACTTGAGTCCAGTCAGTGACGACCCCGTGTTTGACCATTTTAAAATTTGAGATAAATTATATTATCTTTACTGCGTAAACGTCTGTTAAAAAAATATCTGTAACTGCCTTCTAAGAAGTTAGATCGTAATTGTGAGATGTTGAAAGGATTCATTCTGTATATATACCTGCTCCTTGATTTTCCGGTACAACAAAGGCTTGGCATTCTAAATGAGAGCGCCTACGCCGTTGTCTTGCCTTACTTATCGAGTTCCCTTTAATATACAGGGTGAGTGTATCTTAATTAGGTTAGAATTTAATAAATGTTTACAAAAACTTGTGAAATATTATACACTGAGTTTGTTAACTGATTAGACAAAAACCACTTTTAACACATTTTACGAAGCTGGAAGTTTTCATGTTAGGGGTTTAACGGCAGGTACATTAATTATTATAATGAATTTCAATGATGAAGGTATAGGTTACCATTACAAATACAGGGTCTTAGGACGTTTTTAGGTCCAAGCCAACCTCGCCTTCTAGATTCTCGCCGAGTGAGGCTCTGGTGTAGGCTTTTCTCTCGAAATTGGGAGGAAAGACAACAGTGGAGTGATAAGGTCTTTGATGCAATCGGAACATAGCGCCTTTATCATGATGATAATAATAATACATAACTGTTTATGTAATAGTGGTTATCATGAACACAAGGCGCAACCATAATTATTTATTATTAAGTCGTAATTCCCTTTTCTTTTTACGTGCGGGAAATCCCCACGGATACCCACCCCTCCGGAGCCGGAGGGGGAGGTTATGTCGGACTCGAAGCCGACTAAACCGCACGCCATCTCTGGGTCGTAGTGCTAGGCCGAAGGTGAGGTTGTCCCTCGCACGGAGAGCGTATGCACACTCACCCCTAGGGCCGTCACAAGCTCCCGCCTCGGCGTCTCAAACGCCGGTGATCAATTATTAGATATTAGGTGGATAATATTCAAATTTGACATGGTGAGGGTATGTAAAACAAATTATCTCTATGCGATTGGGGGTACTTACCTCATATTATTGTTTAACATGAACGGTAGAAGGTAAGTCATTACTGAGATATCAGCTACTGAATGCAGTGTTCTCGCTAATTGTATCGATTTGTTCAATTTACTTCCTGTTTTCGCGCACGGGTATCTATTTGTTGTGACTTAACAGTGTATTATAGCGCATCAATAAATATGGTACACATTAATAAAGGTATGTGCTTCATTTTGTTTAACATTTGGTAGTTGTTAATTGTTACAGTTATTTAGGAAGGAATATTCAAAACTCAACTTAAAATTTAACATTTTTTTAAATTTTAAAGCCTGTATCTTACGAGCAACATATTAGAACATAGACATTTTTACACTAGAAGATAATTGGAAGTCTATAGTATGATATTCAATTAAAAAAAATACCCCAAAGTACCCCTGCCTGAACAAACTTTTCATTTATACAGCAAACGGTGGTACAGTTAGAAATGCCGATTTGTTTAATTATCTCAAAAAACACCCGCCAATTAAACCTGCAACTAAGAAATCTAAAGATATGTTACTGAGCTATATTTATGAGGTTATTGGAGTATCAGATTTGACAATACAACAATAAAATGAGTTACGAAATTCAGTACATAGCTTTTGTTTATCAGCTTCCTGAAATTGGATTAAAATCGGCAAAGATGTTTATAAATTTGAAAAAAAAAGAGGATTGGTTGTCTAAATGCGCAAGCGTAGAAGGTTAAAAGACGAAGTATCATCCAGAAGTGAAGAAGAGTTGTGCCTAGCAGATGAAATGAAACTTCATTCAGTCGGAAAACCTTCTACGCTTAGTTTTCTCACCTAAATCCATGAAATCCTTTTTCGGGCGTCCTCTACCTACAGACCCAGACGTTGAAGGCTGTTCAATATTATGATCTATGTTATTGCGCATTTAGACAACCAATCCTCATTTCTTTCACCGTCACTAGCGTGTCATCCGCGTAACACGTGACGGTGGCACCGTACGCGAAGTCACCGCGAAGCACCCAGTCGTAACCGATGTTCCACAGGAGCGGCCCCAGGACCGACCCCTGTGGAACACCGCACGACATCTCGCGCCTACCGACTCCGGTCGGACTCGGGTAGATGACGGCTCCCTCCGTCAGGTACGCCCCGACTATGCGGTGGAGGTAGAGAGGCACA
This sequence comes from Eilema caniola, assembly GCA_949126895.1. NCBI lineage: Eukaryota > Metazoa > Arthropoda > Insecta > Lepidoptera > Erebidae > Eilema > Eilema caniola. The sequence goes on from OX421472.1 coordinate 20,708,591, forward strand.
TCGTGGTACACGAGTGCCTCCCTGATGCAACTCCAGGGCAAGGTGCTGAAGGCGTTGGAGATGTCCAAGGACACCGCCAACATCGCCTCGCCCCGGGCAACCGCATCCCCCGCCAGAGTCCTCACACGCATGATGGCATCCACAGTGGAACGCCACCGGCGGAACCCAAACTGGGTGTTCGCCAGGTCTGGCCCCACTCTAGAGAGATGCTCGAAGAGGAAGTCGTTATTCCCGCCATAATAAATGTTAAGGTGGGTATTGTTTTTATTCAAAAGTGATATTTTAACTCATATCCAATATAACTTCGAGTATATCCACGAAGTTACTCTATACATTCTGTTGAACGCGCTACTGGGAATAATTTAGATTTAATGGTGCGGAAGATATTATAAGCTACCTTTATGTAAGGCATGATGAATCGTACTTAAGTTGGGAATTTTGTTAAGTTTGAAGAATCTCGTTGGCCGTCGTCTGCGGGAAAGCGCACTGGAGTGTTGCTTTATGATGGAACTTGTGGGAATTTGGGAAATTTATCGATTCAAGTTTCTTACAAAATCATTGTATAATAATATTATAGGTGCTTCAATTTATTATTGCAGAGACACAAAATTCTATCTTTCTAATATTTTAAAATGTGAGAGTTATGCAATCATGCTCTAACCGCTCTAGGAATCTATTTGAAATTTGATATGGAAATCCATACTAGTATTATAAATGGGAAAGTGTATGTGTGTCTGTTTGTTTGTCCATCTTTCACGAATAAACCACTGAACCGATTTTGATGAAATTTGGTATAGGGATAGATTTGAGCTTGAGAAAGGACATAGACTATGTTTGGTCGCGATAACCGACATCCACGCAGTCGGAGCCGTGCTCAAAAGCTAGTTGATTATAATCGGGACTAAGATATAAGTACATATATGTGCATATTTTTATTTTCATACTCAAATTCATCTGTTATAGGCTACTTCTTTAGGCTAGGTAAATGACTGAAATAGGTTTGTTTTGTCATTTCATGGGTTTTGGGAATGAATTCATAATCCTATAACATGAATGCAGATGATAACATGCTAGCAAATAAGTACCCCAAGGAATTCATTGAACTTTTAATTTCACTGACCAAGTATAACTTTGAACTAAAATTTTACTCGTAGAAGTGTATAAAAACTCAATGCATCCATAAAAACTATACACTTTGCCGTTGGTTTCCAAGTAACTGAAACGTGTGAAAAGACACCCAATCTGTACCAATATACGACAAGGCTCTCAAAGGATTTACTGCCTACAGTCATCGGCAAATATTTGTCCCCCTTTGTTTCCATCCAACGAGATTTTTACCCGGGTGCCACGAAAGGTTATGTTTTTAGCGCGTATCTTGTTTGTATGTTTGTAGTATTCTTTATTCTGAACCACCGTACGGATTTCAATGATTCATGTCTCAAATGGAAGGTATTTATTGCCCAAGTGTCCTTGGGTACATGCAATATGAATAAAAACTATATGTTGGTTGTTTCGCACCAAAATGTATGTGCTAAAAAATCACTCAAATTAGAAGAAGATAAAAAGATATATATTTTGATACGACGATAAGATTTTGATACGTTCTTTAATATTGTAGTACATTGTTTTGTTTTATCCTCAATTTTTATCGCAACGCACGCGATGAAAGAAAGGTTTTTTTCAACTTGGATTACATTATTCAAGTTTAAGTAAAGATGAGTTATTAATTTTGAAAAATTTTATAGCCACTCCAAAATAATTTTAGCTTTCTATTGATTGTCACAAATGTATTAAAATTATAATATATATATGTCACCGCCAACTAGCTTAATTCCCCGCTCAATTAACTGCCCAGGCAGTTAACTAAACGGCGCCATTCAATTAACGGCCTGAAATAAAATAAATTATTAAAATAAAAACCCGACTGATGGTGAAGAGATCGATATAAGCTTTATAGCAGGCAGTACCTATTTGCAAATCTCAAGCCAGATGAAAATTGAAGCTTGTTCCGATCTCTTCAGCATCAGTCGGGTTTTTTTTTTATTTTTCTTCATTCTAATTCATTGGACCTTTGTGTTGAGAAGATGTTTTTACTACATTTTCATGTCAATTGGTTTGACTAATGAGAGTGTACGAGATACGATTTGTTTTATTAGAGAGTAGATTAAAAAGAAAAGACTATGCGATTCTTATTAATCTACTATTTACCGTTTACATGATATTCTTTTACTAGATAAACAAGATTCTGAAAGATTGATCATTTTATTTGAATAATATTGGGCTAAGAAAAATAAAAGTAAATATGTTTTGTGAATAAATTAAAAATCAGTTTTTAAAAGCCTTTTTTCTAATTACGTAAATCGCCTACCACTTTAATTCAGCCTTCAGGAGGAGGAAAAACTAATAGACCCTGAATTTCAATATAATAGCCTGAGAATAAACCGGGTACTGCGCTAAGATGACGTTGACAACACGAGTCTCGTAGCTTCCAGGGTCGGCAGCACGAGTGTGACTCCCCTGGTAGGTATTGCACACGTCTATAGTATAGGTCAAGGTACCCACTTTCCATCAGGTGGGTCAGTTGCCATACGAACATCTATGGCACTTGTTAAGGGTAGTTGAAGCCCTCTAAAATCTAACAAGCTAATCTAACTGTAATGCTTCGATATATTTTGATCGAAGCGGACCCCAGACTTCAAGCCTCGGCTACGGTTGGAATTAACGTTAGGACGAAGAAGAAGATACCCATAGATATTATCTAAACCGCGTTCGTATGGAAAAGCTATCTACAAACTTATACTACAACATTCTACTTAGAAACAGCTTTCCTGTTTTTGTGTGTTATCGGCAGGCGGCGCTGGTGACGCGTCTAACGACCGCTGTCGACGTCTGTGATACGTCACATTGATTTATCGGTCTTATCAAGGGTATTGAGACATTTTTAGTCATGGTTTTTGCGACTAACACAAATTCTGTAAGTCTAAAAACATATTAGTATGCCACAGCGTCGGCATATTGCCAACTTTGTGCCAGTAATTTATATTAAATAGTAGGGAATTGAAGATGTGAAATTAATTGAGCCATGTGTGGAGTGGAGGAAGTAAAATGCCTGTTTAATTTACGAAATTTTGAGGCAATTAGTTTAGTAACTTTTTCTATAAATTTATGTCGGGAAAAGTCAGAGGTTGGGATTTTAACCCGCGAACAGTCCCGTCGTCTATAGTTCCTTTTGTAAATAAAATCTTTAATTTCCAACTGTTTGATCCACCAGTCGAAAATATGTACCTATTATTATTAACCCTTCTTCGTAATTTGACGATTTTATAGATAACTAGCTGTTGCCCGCTGCTCCGCCCGCGTGTATGTCGTATTATGTATTTCTAAAATAAAAGTAGCCTAAGTTACTCCTTATTACATCAGTTACCTGCCAATAAAAGTCTCGTCAACATCTGTCAGCCATTTCACAGATTATCCGGAACAAACAGACAGACAGACAAAAATAGTATAAAATGTTATTTTAGTTTATGTACCTTATTATATTCATATGCATGTAGTTAAAAACGATTATTCTTATATTACAAACAGACATTCCAATTTTATTTATATATAGATATAGATGAAGGTATAGATGTATAGATGTATATATGTATAGATGTATAAATATATAGATGTGATGATGTATAAATGGTATAGATGTACAGATGTATAGATTATATGTATAGATGTATAGAAACAAGGCCCGACTCGTGGTCACACTATAAATCAAGTTAACCAAATAAATCTCAATTGATCCAACAAGATGTAAACATTGCAGAAGGCGTAGCTTACCGAACCATTTCCTATTTATAAAAGAGATAAACATGTTTATAGAATTACGAAAGATACTCCACAAAGCCGGTACCCTTATTTTTATAAGTCGACATTCCAAAGAAAATAGAATCGCTTGCAAAATAGCATTTTAAAGTATTTATTCGAACCCTATTGTGGAGGGTACAAAATGGAGTAAAGCGGTTTATATCGAAGCATTTTTTCGCTGATGCATAGAGAGGTACGGCGCAACAAGCAAAATTTTCTTTTCATTTCGTTGCCTTGGGGTAGTCATGCACTGTAATGGTACAATGTCTGCCATATTTATAGCTACATTTATATACAGAACCCTTAGGCTCGTATTCTAGAATTCTAGAACTACAATCAATCCTGAATCTACATTTATATGACGTCAGATTATATAGACAGATTTTACAGATTGTCTTTTCTTTATTTTTCGTGTGGTTAGTGGCCAACCTATGCCAGAGTTGTTCAGGTCGGTCATATAGGCCTCCGTATTGATCTAACGACTGTTGATAGCAACGTGCCCTCTGAAGTACGAAAGCACTCATATGTACATCACTAAACGGTTACCCATCCTTCAACCTTCACCTAGGTAACTTAACCAACTGATTGTTAACCCAACAATGAGCGCCCCCGGCCTCAAGCGCTTCTTCTATACAATCGACCTAATACGGTCCTCAGTGCGCAAGTTAGACTCGCACTTGACCAGTTTTCTATTATATACTTAAAATTTAAACATACCTACTCAAGTTTCGGCAGTCACAATCTGACTTCGATTTCTCGTAAGTGATTCTTCATTATTCTTGAAGAAAATGAAAAAATACATTCACTCTACACTTTTATTAAAAACTTAGAAATATAATACTGGAGCAAGTAATATAAATATAAGTATTAACATATAATAAACCTATGTTAGTATTTAACTGCTTATTACTTGAAGTCGACTTTTCCAGCGAGCTCAATGCATTGCCTCATAAGTGCCATGTAGCCAACCAGGATAGCACGTTCTGAGAAGAAAAAGAAATCAGTTATTTACAGTATTCCGCTCTTAGTTTGGCTTGTCGGGAAAATGTTCTCTCTATCGTACATCGACTGACAGTTACCTTTATAGAGTAGTTAATACCGTTTATATTTTAAAAACATTAACACTATAGCATTAGTACTTAAACATAATCAAGTTGCAGTAAAAAGTTCTCCCTGACGCACGAAGCTTCAAATTAAAAGCTGTGTAATACATACATTCACGTCTGTAAATCTCAGAAGGGGTAGGCAAAGATAAATTAACACCCACATTTCGTCAACTATGATTTTTGGTCCTATTAGGTAGAGGTGGAGAGCCTATTGCCTAATAGGCGCTTTGTCATGGGTTATATATATACCACACCCATGTGGTGTGATAGGGTGGCCCTATTAGACACCACCAGGAACTAACGACGAACTACAATATTTTAGTAGCTGTTTGTGTGTTAAAATATTTCGACAATTTATCTCTAAATTACTACATTTATCACGTAAAGTTAGCAACGCTGGGCTCCGAAGCTTATGGGAACCTTAAAGGCTTTTTTATACAACTAAGTGGCACACAAGCACACGGCCCACCTGATGGAAAGTGGTTACCGTGGCCTATGAACGTGGGCAACACCAAGGGCGTCACACTCGCGCTGCCGACCCTGTTAGAACAGAGAGTTTTTGTGCCGTCAGTGTAGAAGCTAAAGCAGGAATAGCCTTTGGTCTTCCCACTGACAGCACAAAATCTCTCCAGTGAGCTCTGGCTACCCTACTCACCGCCGGGAACAAAACACGAGGTTATTATGGCAGCAGTATTCTGTAGGGCGAAGGTACTTCACCAGTCGGAGAGCTCAATTGGACGGGAATACCGTCATGTCCTACCTCCTTGACACTCTTTACTCTTTTTTCTATCACCGCACCGCTCGCCATAGACAGAGAGTTCATCCTCACACATTGCGACCAGAAATGGTGCGAACCGTGCGGTACGAAAGGAACTTCATCCCACGCACGCTCAGGCTGTGGAACGAGCTCCCTGCTGTGGTTTTCCCAAGCGACTACAATATGGGGTTCTTCAAGAAGGGCATTAGAAGGTTTCTTCAGGGTCGGCAGCGCGAGTGCGACGCCCCTGGTGTTGCACACGTCCATAGGCCACGGTAACCACCTTCCATCAGGTGGGCCGTGTGCTTGTCTGCCTGCCACCTTGGTGGTATAAAAAAAAATTATTCCTAGACTTGGTGCTAACAATAACTCCTTCTCTAGACTAATCTACAATATTTCGCAAAGCATAAAATCAATCGCTTATCTTGAAGTGTCTTCTCAACATTTAAAATGCGTACCGACTATGAATTGAATAGAATATTTGCATTCAAAAGCATATTTCATTCTTTGAAGTAAGAATAAAACTAAAACTTTAAGCTTTGTCTTCGGAATATCGAACATTTAAGTAACAAGTAAGTACGTCAAGTCAGGTAAACTTTTGAAAACGTTTCACCAACTTCATAGATTTCACTAAAATTTCACGCTACTCTCAAAAGGTTAGTAGTTGGTAGTGTTATGGAAAGGTTTCAGAATTTTAAGACCCTGTACCAAATATTTGTTACAGGAGTCGCCACGAATTAGGTACTCAGAAAATGTTTATAACAAAGTGGTACTAAGTTTAGAAACTTACACCCATTTTCTAGGATGTCACGAACCGACTAAACCGCACGCTGTCTGTGGGTCGTAGGCTAGACCGAAGGTGAGGTTGTCGTGCGACATACCCCTCGCACCCCGGCTGACCCAGGGCCATACCTCTCGGTCTGGTCCTCCTCGGATCTGGCCCTCCTCAGCTGAATCGTGATTTATCTGAGAAAAATTGTATAGACAATCTGCCAGACCACCTGTCAAATTTTTCCCAGCTAAATAGAAATTCAGCTGAGTAGCATTCTGGAATACGGGCCTTAAATCAGGTATTTTTCTAAAACATACATTTGACGTGAATAGTCAGCCATTTTGGTTTTGCATCATTTTTATACACCACTACATTCGTGCAATAATTTTAAATCTAATTCATTAAAATCAATTCAGCCAAAGGATAAAAATTATCCATGAATAGTACAAGAAGGTTCCCACAGGGTTGGCAGCGCGATCTTGAAGCCCCTGGTATTGCACACGTCCATATGCCACGGTAACTAATTACCTTCAGGTGGGCCGTGGGCTTGTCTGTCACCTAAGTGGTATAAAAAATAGAATAACTATACCTGTAACATTTCGAAAATTAAAATCATATTTTCATAAGTTAGTTTTTCAACACGCAAACAGGCTCTATTATAATACTCGTAGGACCCACAGCCACACATTTACAGAAGGTTGAAGGTCATTGTTAGATCGGATCTTAGACCATATCGTCTGTAAAAATACAGAGTTTAGATGAACAAATCCGTGGGTTATTTTCTTTGAAATGGTGTGGGTGGTTGTTGTGTAAGTGGGATTCAATTATAGTTATTATTTATGATATTCAATTTATTAAAAAAAATTACATGTTTTAGTCTATACTAAATTTATTTGTTATTATTTATTATTTTAGAATAAACTTTATTAGTGTAATTCAAAAATGATTGTTCTATGTGTGAATGTTTTATAAGAAGGATATGTTTCTACAACACATAGTAGAAACGTTTGTGTTTATTCTGCAATCAATCTAATTCCATTACATAAGTCCGTTAATTGCTTAGATTTTGTCACCTATATTCTATGACAGTACGTGCAGTAAGTTGTTAATATTAGATCACAGAACCTTAACATTATATTCCACGTGAAAATAACAACAAACGTAAACACGTATAGACATATTTGTACACATATTTATATTCCAATAATAGTCGCGCGTGGTGCGAAAATATCGTGACATTTACGGATATGGGTAAATCAATTCAAAGACGGGTGCAAACATTACCCTTGTCAGCGAAGCGCGAAGGTCCCTCGTACATGCGATTGTTTTTCGTAAAATTGATTTCAACCCTATTCAAACGGCATAAATACTACGTTGATAACTTCACTGGGATATTTCTGTGCGTTCATCGCGACAAGCCCCGAGCAGACTGTTGTCATAGATAACAGAACGGCCAACCCAACGACTCAGGTAAACATTGGCTTTGTCAAATATTATGCGGACGAAATTTCAAGCATTCTTTGTTTCCACCACATGAAACTTCGCTTGGATATTTGTTATTATTTTTTCCTTTCTCTTCTACTTTTATTACAAATTTTTCCTACATATCTTTTTGTTATTAAATTATATCTACAGGGGAATGAAAAATTAAATCGGTGCGTGATTTGTCATTTTGGTCCTTTCGTCTTTTTTTCTTTGCTTTATTAGTATTGGAGTTGATTATTCAAGTGAATAAAAATTAACTTAACCAAGAGATAATATAATTATGAGAAGCACAGAACAAAATGAGGACAGAACATGTTTTCATAACCTAATTATATTACCATGATTGTTAAAGATAAAGGCATGGAATTCAGTCTCACATGTCGCAACCAGAAACAGTGCGCATAATACGGTATAAAAGGGGGTTTCATTGCACGGAGACTTAGGCTGTGGAATGATCTATCTACTGTGGTTTTCCCAGGCGACAACGATGCTTTTGGTGTTAAACATGTCATGTGTATGAAAAAAGAAAGAGTTTTAATGCTCATAGAGGAAGAAAAAACGTTTTCCGTCCTTTATAATAAATGTAGATAATTACAATGTTCATAAATTACCTTTTAATATATTATTCTAAAAAAAATAATTGCCCCTTGCAAATGTCGATAGATCAATTAGGATTAGTTGAACGGACCCTAAAACAGTTTAAAGTTATAGATGTTACAGTACTGAAAGCGCTTAAGAGTGAGGTTCCATTTATACATTGCGATGCGTCTTAGGAACGGATCAGGTTATTCTTAGAAATTTATAAGAAATTACCTTATTGGTAGTGGTAGGTATAATGAGATCATTCTCTCAATTTACATAAATGACTCTGTTTCCATGCGAAGACGCAACGCAAACGCACAAAAGGATCCTTACTATTCTGAGGTTAACAGAAAAATGCAACATCAGAACTCTGGAAGCCTTATTTAAAGCATTCAACATCAGATTACTTCGACATATTTCAGCCGTGTCCATTTCCCTACGTCTCTTTATAAAACCATGCTCTCTCCACCAATTGATCACGTCGACCACATCAAGCCTACCTATTTATTCTTTCACGAAAACAGCGGATCCGTATAATGCAAATGTCAGTCCAGTATACTTACACGCGGCTTGCCCGGCAGTTCCTATCAACGGGGTGTGAGATGAGGCAGAATGAGGTGGGATGAGGTGTGGCATGAGGTGCGGGGCGGGGGTTGTCCGTCAGTTGATCCGATCGCGTCGGGACGCGTTGATTGATGACGCCGATTAGTGATGCCTAACCCGCCCACGAATAAATTGTCGACCGATTTTTTGCTTCGTAAACTTAAGTCCGACCCATCGTTTTTATGTATGCGCATCGTGTAGGGAACGTGCGGTAATTTTACTGGAGTTTTTAAAAGGTAATTTTAATGTTAAATGCTGTAATTATTCTACTGGCTGGTCAGGTGTAGGGTTACCAGATCTCCGGATTTGTCCTGAGATCTCCGGATTTTTGAACTTATACCTATCAAGATTGCGACCCGATTTTGCAAATCTCATGAAATCTCTGGATTGTTTAGAATATTACAACCTAAAGGCACATTTTAGAAATATTTTAATATTTTTCAATATCTCCAGTTCGTGCGAGGGGAGTGACGTGTTTTAGGTAGAGCCTAGGGCGGTAATTATAAGACGTGCAACGCGCCAGTATTTGACAAAAATGACAATAGGTAATCACGACTTTTGAAAAAGCAGTTGCTTTTTTTGCTCAATTTCTGAACCTGAAATCTCAGGATTTTTCTATGGACCTCAGGCTTTTTCTCCGCACTTTTGGTTTTTCCATCTGGTAACCCTAGTCAGGTGAGCAGATGACAACAGACTTTTAGAACCTATACCCATAGAGTTTACGTGCAAGTCGGATATAGTCTGCTATATTCTATATGGAAGCGTTATTGATAAAAAAGAGAGATTACCCTCGCTGATCATAATAATAGGGGTTAAAGTATGAAATTGCCGTTTCATTGTAATAGGTACTTCGAATTGACATAGAACCTTCATGGTTTGAGATTTTTGAGTGAAACTTTTTCCACATGGTATCTTCATTTAAAAATGTGCAACATTCGATTATCGACTTTCAGTTGTTTTTTTTATTCAGCTTAGACAAGAAAGACGGATACTTCGAAAATTCGAGTGATTTTTGAATACGAGTTCCGACGCGGAACTAACGCGGCAGAAACAGCTCGCAATATCAATGTTGCGTTTGGAGAGGGGACTGCCAATGAACGCACCGTGCGATTTTGGTTTAAACGCTTTCGTGATGGAAACTTTGATTTGAAGAACGAACCACGAGGAAGGCCGTCCACACCGGTGAATAACAATGAATTGAAAGACATGGTGGAAGCCGATCCGAGCCGAACTACCCAGGAATTAGCTGCATGGTTTAACGTTACCTTACCAACAATATTGACTCATTTGCGTCAAATCAATAAAATAAAAAAATGTGAAAAATGGGTACCTCATGATTTGACTGATCTGCAGAAAGAAATGCGTGTTGAAACTTGTGTTGCCTTGTTGAATCGATACAGAAATGAAGGAATATTGGATCGAATTGTGACATGTGATGAAAAGTGAATTCTTTACGATAACCGTAAGCGAAAAATACAATGGCTGACCCCAGGTGAAACGCCACAATAGTGTCCTAAAGCAAAGCTTACCAATAAAAAGGTAATGGTAACTGTTTGGTGGTCTCAGCATGGTGTTATTCACTATAGCTTTCTACGATCTGGTCAAGCAATAACGGCAGATGTCTACTGTGCCGAACTCCGAACAATGATAGCAAAACTAGCAGTGAAACAGCCCCGACTCATGAATCGATCTTCACCATTATTGCTCCATGATAACGCGAGACCTCATACAGCACGAGAAACCGTTTTAACTCTACAGGAACTGCAATTCTTTCTGCAGATCAGTCAAATCATGTTGCACATTTTTAAATGAAGAACTACATAGGTACCATGTGGAAAAAGTTTCACTCAAAAATCTCAAACCATGAAGGTTCTATGTCAATTCGAAGTACCTATTACAATGAAACGGCAATTTCATACTTTAACCCCTATTACCTACCCTGAGTGATCGTACAGATCGAACATTGCTTTCTCTGTACATGCAGTTCCTATAATTATTTTTCATTATTTTGTTTTTAAATTTTTGGTGTGTATCTTGTTTTTTTTTGTTGTTATTTGCAATCAGTGTGCTTATATACAATGTGGATAGCTGTTATTGGTCAGAGATTAGTAATTGTTTACTGGTACAAACTTTTGTAAACGACTGTTGTTATCCCAAATAAAGTAAAATAAAATAAATAAATAAATAAATAATCTCCGCATATATAGCGCATGTACTTAAATGTGGCTCATTCGTTTCACATTGTAGACCACATGTCGCTCAGTGGTAAAAACTTCAATAAGTAACTAATTAAGGCCCGTCTTCTACAATGACACTCCGCTGAATCTCGATTTGTCTGGCAGGTTACCTACGCGGGCGCGGCGCGATGAGCGAGAAAGACTCGCTGACATCGCTGCACGCGCCCGATGGCGGCTCGGGCGTCGGAGGGCGCAGACCGACCCCCGCCCCCCATGACCGCGGGTCTGAGGGTGACGGGTGGAGCCGCCCGTCACCCTAGCAGAAGCAGGCCACGGCGGCGGCGCTCATCGGCCCTGGGTCAGCCGGGGTGCGAGGGATATGTTACGAGACAACCTCACCTTCGGCCTAGCACATCGACCACAGACGGCGTGCGGTTTAGTCGGTTCGAGTCTGACATAACCTCCCCCTCCTGCTCCGGAGGGGTGGATATCCGCGGAGATTTCCCGCACGTAAAAAAAACTATTTTTCGTCAGATAAATCGCGATTCAGCTGAGTCACATTCTAGAATATAGGCCTTAGTCATTGATATTACAGATTTGTTAAACGTTTTCCTAACCCTACTTACCACAAGTAAATGCAAGGCTAAAAGGTTTTAAGTATTATCATCGCTGACTGCGTTGTTGGAACAGAGACAGCGAGTTGAATTGCTTAGATAAAATTAATATTATTGCACATGATGCTATATAGATACTCACAGAAAACGAAATGTATCTAAATAAGTCTTATCCGCATTTCTTACCTCTAAAACAAGGTAGTTAGCATAACGCGCGTAAAAGCGAACACTGATTATAATGTTCTAGAATTAGATAGTTTATTGAGAATTCTTTAAATTTTGGTATCACACCAAATAAAGCTAGTACTTCTCACAGAATATTGTTACATTCAGGCTGCAATATGTTAATAAAAATAGATAATATCCCTTGTAACAAAAGCTACTATATTTCACCAAAGCAATTTCAATTTCCAATATTATTGGCAACGTGTCAACTAAATCTATTACCAATTTCAATACGAAACACTATTATCTGGTGTTAGATGGCTTTTTGTACAATTTGCACATTTATTATCATATTACTACAATACACTTTTGGTTTCAAAATTACGGCCGAAACTACAGCTTTTCCTATATATGTTTATAAACTACAGCTTTTCCTATATATGTTTATACCAGTCAAAGGGTAACCTCAAGTGTCTTAGTTTCAGTAAGATATTCAATCTTTTCCAAAAAGCTGAGACACCTTAGCAATGTTCCTGGTTGCACCCTTGGAGCCCAGTGTCCAGTTACCCCCCACCCCTTCCCCCCTTTTGGTTTGGTTAGTATAAAATTTATGAAATCGGCTACCCAGTGACCTCCCAACGAGGTGCACCGGCTTGGTTTCCAAAGATCTATGTGAGGTACTATAATCACCCAAATACCTTTACCTACGAGTATAATATTCGGCCCAGATAAGCTACGACAGGAGCCTGTAAATAATAGAGCCCTACGTCTGTCATTCACAACCTCTTGGTCTAAAAGGTTTCATAAGAATTGTCTTTTAACCAACCATTCTTGCTAACCAAGCCACACAAGAACTACCTATGTTGTAGATTAAAACAAATTAGGTGCAGTCCCACGCAAATAGAAGGTAGCAATCTTGATTTGCATGCACGGAGATACAGTCAGCTTTAAAATTAGACGACAATTACACAGATTTCAAATTCAAAAACCTGATTTTATTTGTATTTAATCCGTCAATTGACCGCACACTGATAGATGGTATTAAGCTAGGGTGAAATTTAGAAGATACAATCCTAAATTCAAAATTTTGACATTCCGAAAATTATAGCGGTCACTTCCTCGACGGCCTGTGATCATCTGATCCCGGGTTAGTTAGAAGAAGAAAACTTATATACGGGTAGAGTATTTTAGTTCATTATTATGCGAGAGAAGTCCCGTACTGCTCGGAGTTAGTGTCAGGGTACCACTGATATCGAGGTCCCAGTTATTAACATTGTCGAAGCTGGTTACTACTAGTTACTGGGCAAAAGCGCACTCCCCAAAAAGCCAGCCATAGTGACTGCTGAAAGAAAAATCAAGTCTTTGGGTGATGCTTGCGTTTTGTATATTTAAAGTTATTAGTTAAACGATATTTTCATTGCGTGATATATTTTTTTCAAAAACTAAGAATTATCATCTACTTTTGACGCTGACTGTACATAGTATGCAAGCCGGTAGTAAAACGATAAACTATCACTTCCGACGTAGCGGCGTTGAAGTGAGTCGATAATGTATTGTTAGCTTGCAGTAGAATTACACCGACCATAGCCAACAGGATAAAAGGCGTATACCTACTCGAGCGATGGCGCAAAACTGGGGGCTACCATGAAATGTGTATCAGAAACTTCGGGACTGCTGGATATTTGAACGTAAGACTTTTGATACCATACAGCATTGACTATATCGATGCCAGAAATATGAATTAAGGTAAGGGACATTTTGGCGAAAATGAGTTATATACATCGTTTTACACACACACAGTAGATATTAATAGCAAAATGCAACGCAAAAGATTATGTGTGAGTAAGCTAATGATTAATATTGTCTTTAAACTGTCACTGTGCATGATATAAATGTCAATTTTTTATCAAAATAGCAGCTATTATTTCCGCTCGTTATATTAGTTATTGTGGACATAACGGTATCTATAGAGTTTGTATATAGTCTAAAAAACTATACAATTACTTTTTTTAGAATCTCTTTCGAGATCAATTGTTATTGATTACCTAGTGCTCGAAATTTCGGGTCGCTATTTCGGATTTACGTTTCATGGTAGGCCTACTATTTGTGCACGGTACGCGCTAACAACAGCCAACTAACATAATATATTATGGCGAAACCACAACTACCTACATTATTCCTCGGTTGAAAAACAAATTGCCGAAGGATCGTTAATAAAATTGCAGAAAATAATACTAAAGCTAGGCTCGTTCGTTGTTAAGCAGATATACTAACTTACAGGTGAGGTAAATATTGGCTTTGGCTTCAAGAATGATACTTAGTTCCACCGTAATCTAGGTATACGTCAGGACATGTATCTTGGGCCTAAATCGCGAGACAAACGAGGACCTGGCGCGCGCAGATCGTTTCGTAATAATCTTTGCTTGGTCAATTTGAGCTCGGCTCCCGCAGTAGCACCCTCTGCCATCCTCAAAAGACTTTCAAGAAACATAACTACGCGTATAAAACACACTTTGAGCACATTTGAGGTCCAAGATTTAAATCCTGAACAATCTAATAAATCACTACATAGTGTAAAACAAAGTCACTTTCTCTGTCCCTTTATCCCTTTGTGTGCTTAAATCTTTAAAACTACGCAACGGATTTTGATGTGGTTTTTTTTAATAGATAGAGTGATTCAAGAAGAAGATTTATATGTATAATACATGTTTAATATAGTAGAGAGTGCAGCGGGAATGGATCTGACGCCACGCGAGCGGAAAAATATTGGCGGTATGAAGTTCGTCGGGTCAGCTAGTAATAAGTAAATAAATAAACATTTACAACATTTAACGTAACGCTATCTAGATCCATGGTAAGCATAGCTTAACTAGCTTGTATTATGGAATCAAGATTGCGGATAAACATGCTTAGATACTTTTTTGTAAATATCAAGTATAGCCATTCCTTCAAGAACCAAGCGGTTCGGTGACTCTTTCAAAAGCTCACGTGTTTCCCTCTTCCTACAGTCCCGAGTCCTTTAAGCGGGGCGTGAAAAAGCATCTGATGAGGCCGTCAACCTGAGTGCCACCATTGTTAACATGGCACGTGTATATAATGGTGGCCCTCTTTCTTGAGACTTTACCTTCAGCTTACCATCAGGCGAGGTAAAGTCAAATTGATGAGTACTATTTATAAAAAAAAAGCCAAGTCTGGGGGTGACAGGTGGAGCAGAAGCAAGATGAAGTGGTGCGATTCTCACTCTCTCTCTCTCCGGGGCAAGATGGTAACACCATAGTTTTCACACCCCAAGGCCCATCATGAAACCAGAAATGGCTCTGGGTCAGCCAGGGTACGACAAAAATAACTCACGGGACATTTTACCCCCTGGTATCTGAGACCAGAGGGCGCATAATATGGTTCTAGTGGTTTCGAGTCATATAACTGCTCCCGTTGCTAGGACCGGATTTCCACACGAAAAGAAAGGTATGAAATAGATATCTATTATCAGTGTACAGCTACAGAAATGATTAAGCTCTACTCACCACTATCGTTACATTGCAAGGGCACGCACGCCTCCCCGCCCCCCGCGGTCCGCGCCACCTCCTGCCCGCCAACGGCATCCGCTGCAACATTGTTTTATTACACTACATGTTATTTACACTTTATTACACTTGAATTATACTCCTCACGGTTGTTGCTCTCAGTATTGTTATATATATTACTGGCTATGCTCCGCGGTTTCACTCGAACTCGGGTCTCTGCTTCGGTCGCTCGCTCACTTTCATTAGTTAGTTACTAATGTGTATACCATTTAAAAATATATTATTTGCATTTCATACGCTTGTTCTGTGGCTAACCAGCCATTACTATTCACAACCCGAACTCCGAAGTCCTTCGTAAATCACCACACACCTGCGATTCAGGCATCGGAGGTCGCTCAACGAACGATCTCCGTCCTCCATGAGCGCAGACCTGACTAGGTGACGTCACTGGAGATCATCATCATTATCATCATATCAGTTGAACATAGGCTTCTCCTATGGACTTCCAGAACGACCGACCCAAACCACCGCTTCATGGCGACCTTGATGGGGTCGTCCTTCCACGTGGCCGTTGGGCGTTCTACACCATGTTTGCTTGTACGCGGTCGCCATTGGAGATCAACCAATAACAATCTCTATCCAGATAGATCACAGCGCTGTGCTCGACGTTGAGTGCTTAGAGAGAATTGTATAGCTGGGCTGGGAGGTGACAGATGAAGCAATTTGTCACCCTAGCAGTTGCAGGCGAAGATTAACTTTTAATTTCCGCCTTAAGGCGGAGTATCTGGAGCAATGGCGTACGTTGAAAGAGGCACATGTCCAGCAGTGGGGCATTTCCGAAGTCTGCGCCCAAGTTGGTGACCACGACGAATACCTTGGGTTAGTTGTTGCCCAACTTGAAGGGCCCAGGGGTCTCCTGCCGGTGCCGTGCGGTCCATGGCCCTATACGGGTGCACCGTGTGGACAGACGCCCTGGAGGCCAGATTCCTGCCTATGCTCCGTACGGCGCAAAGGACGATGGTCTCCAGGGCCATCAGGGTCAGTGTCCTAACCGGATCGCCACCGTGGATCCCAGAAATCCCGGCTCTTGGTGGCCGACATGGTGGCCGAGTGGGAGCGACGACTTGGGCAACCAGGCGCAGGGCACGTCGTGATTGCGGCGGTAAGACCCATCATGGGGGAGTAGCTAGAGAGGCCACACGGTAGCCTCTCGTACCGTCAGACGCAGATTATCACCGGACACGGTAGCTTCGGGCGGTATCTGCATCTGATTGGCATAGAGCCAACGCCCGAGTGCCATCACTGCGACGCGAGCGTGGACTCGGGGCTGCACACGCTCACCGAGTGCCCGGCGTTTGAGGCGCCGAGGCGGGAGCTTGTGGCGGCCCTGGGGGTGAGAGTTCTTAGGCAGCTCGTGCGTTGGAGGGCGCAGACCGACCTCCGCCCCCGATAAGCGCGGGCCTGAAGGTGACGGGCGTCTCCACCCGTCCATAGCAGAAGCAGGGCACTATCAACACCGGGGTTGGCCAGACCGAGGAGGGCCAGACCGAGAGGGATGACCTTGGGTCAGCCGGGGTGCGAGGGATATGTTGCATGACAACCTCACCTTCGGCCTAGCACTACGACCCAGAGACGGCGTGCGGTTTAGTCGGTTCGATTCCGACATAACCTCCCCCTCCGGCTCCGGACAGGTGGGGTATCCGTAGAGATTTCCCGCACGTAAAAAGAAATGTCCAGCAGTGGGACAGACTAATACTGCCTATGATATACTTACAGTCCCCAGGCCTGATCAATCCATCCACGAGATTCAAGATTGCATTATTATCATTTACGTTGATACCACTGAGGATGTTTTTCCAATTATCCATACTTTCTTCTATCACTTAAGTTTTGAGAGTAATTTGGAAAATGAAAAAATCCTTATAAAATAAAGATAATGGTTTCCAATAATAAGTTTAAAGTAAAACCAATAAATTAAATAAAACTAAACCCTATCTTATAATATTTCATAGCTTATTTATAATTATATGTCAATATGAAAATAAAAATAAAAACAATAAAAATAAATCTATGATATTCATTAAATAATTCTTACCTCATTACTCTATTTACTATGTTTGGTCTATGTTTACTTAACGTGATTATATAATACAAGCTTTTGCCCGCGGCTCTGCCCTCGTGGAAGTCGGTTATCGCGACCAAACATAGCCTATGTCGTTTCTCAAGGTCTAATTTACCGTTATACCAAATTTCATCAAAATCGGTTCAGTGGTTTAGGCGTGAAAACAGATAAACAAACTGACACACACACACACACACACTTTCACATTTATAGTATAAGTATGGATATCGGCTAGTAAAGCTTTTGAGGCCAAGCCACATCTTCACGTGGATAACTTACAAGGTCATACAGGTACGTGGAGTACCGTTGCAAGACCTTGCCAGCCTTAGCTGCAAGCATATATACCTGCTTATTAACCTCTGATCCAGGCTACTTCTCAAAGATTAAAGGCAATCATAGCTTTCAAGTGAAACAGTGGACTGGATGGAATAAGCAGAAAAGCGCACCACCAAAATTCGTAAAATTTGCAATTAATCGCGTTAAAAGCTTTTTACGCGGGTGAATCATAAAATATTTTTTTATTCAAAAAATACCTAGTCGTTGTATACTCCCAGCTAATAATCCATTATCACTATCCAAGTAAAATGGGTCCATTCATCCAAATGTACCCATTTTGCCTACAATAAATCACGAACAATGTCACCATTTCGTAGATCAAAGGGAACAATTATCTTTGATAAAGAATTTTATGTAAAAGCTGGTGATAAAATTAATAAGCTGAATTGGGTCAACGGGCACTTAAGTTAATGAACTGATGACCAATTATTTTTTGAATGAAAATAATTTTATGCAATGTGTTGGTGATGGACTGTTCGACTACTGCATCTATGGTAATGAGTTTACATAAATCCCGCTCAGTGCTAATATTATTGTCTATGAATAATGTGTATTTGTATTTGCATTATAGTTTTTTTTTTTTAATACAGGTTGTATTTGTATCTGCACTTGCCTATACAGGTTGATTTTTGAGACGAGCAGAAATGGAAAACCGTTCTACGTAATAAAATGATCCTAGGAGACTTCTATTCATAACTATCAGATATTCTGAAATGTATTCATAGATTTATGTTCAAATTTTACTTGATATCTAAAGAGTTTTTTGATAACAGTATAAAGCAGTATCGTTTGGCGATCGTTTATTTTTATTTTGCCTTATAAAATGTATGGGAAACATTTTAGGCGATTTCTGTAATTATTACAACCCGTTCCTGAAATAAGACCGATTGGTATTTTTTTTTTTTATCGATATAGAATCCTTTAAAATAGTTTTTAAATATATCAATAGCATTCGCACGAAGTTCCAGCAGTATCACGTAATAGATATTTTCAAGGCGCTCCAATAAAGGAATGCTTTAACATTTTTAACTTAGCCAAAGACCCATAAACATGAAAAAAGAATGTAAAAATATAAAAACAAATTGTACCACAGACTTTCTACTACATAAAGCTAACGCCATATATTAGATTTAGAGATACCGTCGCTTACAAAGAACATACTAACCCGGTGCTGGTTGTTCAGAGCAAACTGTTACAAACTAACAAGATAAGGTTCACTTCTTATACTTAGATGCACCCTACGTTTTGCTGTCTGTTTGTTGTTATCCTTGTATTGAAATAAAACTACTCTTTAAAGGATTCTATTGCGATTTATTTGTTATTCTTGTATTCTACTCAGACTAGAAACATGATGGAATTTTTCATAGCACTAAGGAGGCAGACAAGCACACGGATTCGGTCCATGGAAATTGTTTATCGTGACCTATACTAGGGGCGTCACATTCGTGCTGCCAGTACCATAGGAACCTTCTAAAGTCCTTCTTGAAGAACCCCATATTGTAGTCTCTTCAGCAAGGAATTCTTTCCTGTAAATAAACTGAAATAATTGGCGAGATAATTTAATTAATTTACTCATAATACATTACACATAATACATATATAAGTAAACTGGTGATAGACAAATATTTAATGTCTAACACCAGTCTCATTGAAACCGGTGAGCATTAATGAAAACAGTCATGCAAAGTACGACAAAGTAAAGATGTTTGCCAGAATCGTAACAAGGGAACCATAATTATGATCTCTGCTTACCTCATCGGGAAATAGACGTGACTGTATGTACATATTATGTCGTAGACACTCCATTCGTCTCGGTGGTCTATTGTGAGTCTCTCCTTACAATCTGCGTGGGTAGCTATTCGAAGGAGACATAACAACTAGATACACGAATTGCTTTCATTAATTTCTATAACATGAAACACTCATTAACTACACGTTAATAGAAATACATTTCCTATCTACTTCTTACTTAAAACGCATATTATTATATCTTTAGCATCAAAAATACGCCTCGTTTAAATAAAAAAATATGAAATGTGACAATGAAGCACGCGAAGCTAGTTTAGGATTCAACATGAACGGGTTACATAAAATTATTATTCACATAATTATATAATATGTATATAATTATATGAGTAATTATATTATTAAACTATACATGTAATAATATGAATTATTAATAAGATATTAATAGTTCTGTTTGTGTAGTCATGTAACTACAAATACAGAATCCCGCTAAACATAATTACGAGCTAGTCACAAAACCCCGCACACACCATACATGACAAATATTAAAAATAAAACGTGTAAATAAAAGGAATATTTACGACATGTTTTATGTTTCTCATTTTCCATTAATGAAATTTTTTCCATTCACTTATATGGGGAAAATGAACGTTATTTGCGTTGAAATATGAGCCACCATATGGTTTCGGCGGCTTTAGCTGTAATTGACTTTCTCCCTAATGAAATGGCGCTCAGTCATGGCGTGCTTAACATATCTGTAAATTCCTTTTTATTTCACAGTTTGGGATAAGCAGATACCTACAGCTTTAGTCTTTGTATGGAACCTATTCTACCAATGAAAGAGAAGCCAACGAATATATCTAGATACCTTTCCGCAAATGAAGTAAAAAACCGGTCTGTATATCGTCATATTGTAGTTCTTTTGGAGTCGAATATTTAAACTCATTAATAGAGAGCACGCTAATCCGGCGGTACCGGTTGTCATACCATTATTTTTTTAAAGGGAAGTTAGAGTCCTAAGTGCAATAACTGGTCTAACCGCAATGCTTCGATATCGCCTTTAGGTATCGAACTTAGGCTTAATCAGCAGTTAGACAGGTAAAGCGGACCTCAGGCTCCGAGGTGAAAGAATAGATTGGGTAAAAAAATTGCAAGTGTTGTTGACTTGGGTTAAACTGAAAGGGGCGGACCCCGGACTCCGAAGCACTCTCATGCGATCGCGATTACCGCAAGGAGGATAATGATGTTAGCTTGGGCCTGAAGGTGTTAGTAGAGTAATATACTTTCAACCTAATCTATCCTACTAATTATATAAACGCGAAAGTTTGTGAATATGGATGGATGAATGTATGGATGAATGTTTGTTACTCTTTCACGTAAAAACTACTGAATGGATTTTAACTAAACTTTACAATAATATAGCTTATACATCAAAATAACACATAGGCTCAAGGTAGCGGAGCAGTGATCATTAATGTCAAGAAATCCGGCCGGTATATACAGAGAAGTAACAGTGTAGTTGCTAAGCAAAGGCACTGTGCATCGCGCTAGCCGGCGGACTTTCAATTGGCGGTCTAGCAGGCCGCCACAACGGACATAGGCTCCTTTTATCACGAAAGAAGGGGTTAAAGGAGGGTCGGGAGAGTAGGGGATGATAGATTGTAATTTTTGAAAATAACCTAGTGAAATTTAGTACAGAGGGGAATTAGAACTTGGGAACAATAGGCGATAAGCAACGTCCACGCGCTAGTACATCCATACTAATATTGTAAATGCGAAAGTAACTCTGTCTGTCTGTCTGTCTGTCTGTCTGTCTGTCTGTCTGTATGTTACGCTTTCACGCCTAAACCACTGAACCGATCTTGATGAAATTTGGTACAGAGGTATATTAGAGCTTGAGAACGGACATAAGCTACCTTTTAACACGAGAAAGGGGGTTTAAGGGGGGGAAATAGGTGATGAAAGTTTTTGTGAAAGTTTGTCATTTCTGAAGATATCTTAATGAAATTTGGTACAGAGGTAGATTAGAGCTTGGGAATGGACATAAGCAACCCTTTATCGCGAAAAGGGGGGTAGAAGGGGGGGACTAGGGCCTTGGGATGAAAGTTTGTCATTTTTGGAGATTTCCTGATGAAATTTGGTACAGAGATAGTTCAGAGCTTGGGAACGGACATAGGCTACCATTTATCGCGAAAAGGGGGGTTGAAGGGGGGGGACTAGGGCCTTGGGATGAAAGTTTGTCATTTTTGAAGATTTCCTGCTGAAATTTGGTACAGAGATAGTTTAGAGCTTGGGAACGGACATAGGCTACCTTTTATCGCGAAAAGGGGGGTTGAAGGGGGGGACTAGGGCCTTGGGATGGAAGTTTGTCATTTTTGAAGATTTCTTAAAGATATTTGGTACAGAGATAGTTTAGAGCTTGGGAACGGACATAGCTTACCTATTATCTCAAAAAGGGGTAGAAGGGGGGGGGGGGGGGATATGGCTATGGGATGAAAGTTGGTCTTTTTTGAAGATATTCTGATGAAATTTGGTACAGATATAGATTAAAGCTTGGGAACGAACATACGCTACCTTTTGTCGCGAAAGACGAGGATTAAGGGGGGGGGGGCTTATAGGGGATGAAAGTTTGCCAGTTTTGAAGACATCCTGATGATATATTTGGTACAGAGATGGATTGAATTGGGAACGAACATAGGCTATCTATTGACGCGAAAATGGAGGCATTAGGGGGGGGGGGTAATAAGGTATGAAAGTTTAACAGTTTTGAAGGTATCCTGATAAAATTTGGTACAGGGATTAATTAGAGCTTGGTAACGGACATATGCTACCTTTTATCGCGAATAATGTGGTAAAAGGGTGGGGGAGGGATAAGGACTGGATAGTTAGTATGAAAGTTTGTCATTTTTGATGAGATCCTGGTGAAATTTGGTACAGAGATGGATTAGAGTTCGAAAATGGACATAGGCTACCTTTTATTGCGAAAAAGGGAGTTGAAGGGGTGGAATAGAGCAAGGGTATGTAAGTTTGTCAATTTTGAAGATATCTTGATGAAAATGGTATAGAGATGGATTAGAGGTTGGAAATGGATATAGGCTACCTCTTATCGCGAAAAAGGGGATAGAAGGGGGAGTGGGGAAGCGGAATAGGGCTATGGGATGTAAGTTTATAATTTTTCATTGGCACAAAAAAGGGGGTGAATATGGCATAAATAGTAAGAATTTCTTTTAAGATGTCCTCATGAAATTTGGTACAAAGGTGAGTAGAGATTGTTATAGGGACGAGTGGATAGGCGTGTAAAGATCGAAAGTCGAGTAGAGTCGACTACAGGAGCAAGTAGATATGCGACTAGAGAGCCAAATAGAATGCAGTAAAGGGTTGAGTAGAGAGACGAGTGAAAAGATGAATGTAGTGGCGA
Source organism: Eilema caniola (assembly GCA_949126895.1). NCBI lineage: Eukaryota > Metazoa > Arthropoda > Insecta > Lepidoptera > Erebidae > Eilema > Eilema caniola. The sequence goes on from OX421472.1 coordinate 20,731,853, forward strand.
GTAGAGATCGAATAGAGAGTTGAGTAGAGGTGCGAGTAGATAGGCGAGTGGGGAGAGTCAAGTAGAGAGGCGAAAAGAGAATCGAATGGATGGGCAAGTAGAGAGGCCAATGGAATAGCGAGTTTAGAGAAGAGTACAAGGTCAAGTAGAGAGGGGAACAGAGAAGTCAGTAGAGAATCGAGTATAAATTCAAGTATAGAGGCGAGTAGAAAGTCGAGTAGAGAGTCGAATATAGAGGCGAGTAGAAAGTCGAGAACAGAGGTGAGTACATAGTCAAGAACAAAGTTGAGTAGAGAGGCGAGTTTAATGCTCAATAGCGTCGGATCAACACTAAGCGATAACCGACATCCACGCGGGCGGAGCCGCGGGCAACAGCTAGTTTATAATATAAGCAAAATATATCTATACTAGCTGTTGCCCGCGGCTCCGCCCGCGTGGATGTCGGTTATCGCTTAGTGTTGATCCGACGCTATTGAGCATTAAATTCGCCTCTCTACTCAACTTTGTCCTCGATTATGTACTCACCTCTGTTCTCGACTTTCTACTCGCCTCTATATTCGACTCTCTACTCGACTTCCAATCTTTACACGCCTATTCACTCGTCCCTATAACAATCTCTACTCGCCTCTCCACTCGCTTCTATATTTGGTTCGCTACTCGACTATATCCGTTCCGAAGCTCTAATCCACCTTTGTACCATATTTCATGAGGACATCTTAAAAGAAATTCTTACTTTTTATGCCATTCACCCCCTTTTTTGTGACATTGAAAAATTAGAAACTTTAATCCCAACGCCCTATTTCCCTCCCCCCCCCCTCCCCCTTCTATCCCTATTTTCGCGATAAGTGGTAGCCTATGTCCATTTTCGAGGTCTAATCCATCTCTGTACCAAATTTCACCAGGATATCATCAAAAATGACAAACTTTCATATTTACTATCTAGTCCTTATCCCCCCCCCCCCCTTTTTACCACATTATTCGCGATCAAAGGTAGCATATGTCCGTTACCAAGCTCTAATTAATCCCTGTACCAAAATTTCATCATCTTCAAAACTATCAAACTTTAATCCCGTATTACCCCCTCCCCCCCCCCCTATGCCTCCATTTTCGCGTCAATAGGTAACCTATGTTCGTTCCCAAGCTTCAATCCATCTCTGTACCAGATATATCATCAGGATATCATCAAAAATGACAAACTTTCATATTCACTATCTAGTCCTTAACCCCCCTTTCACCACATTATTCACGATCAAAGGTAGCATATGTCCGTTACCAAGCTCTAATTAATCCCTGCACCAAAATTTCATCATCTTCAAAACTGTCAAACTTTAATACCTTATATCCCCCCCCCCCCCCCCATAGCCTCCAGTTTCGCGTCAATAGGTAGCCTATGTTCGTTCCCAAGCTTCAATGCCTATGTTCGTTCCCAAGCTCTAAACTATCGTTGTACCAAATTTCATCAGGAAATCTTCAAAAATGACAAATTTTCATCCTAAGGCCTTAGTCCCCCCTTCTACCCACCTTTTTGTGATAAAAGGTAGTCTATGTCCGTTCCCAAGCACTAAACTATCTCTGTACCAAATTTCATCAGGAAATCTTCTAAAACGATAAACTTTTATCCCAAGGCCCTGGTCCCTCCCTCCCTTCTTCCCACCTTTTCGCGATAAAAGGTAGTCTATGTCCGTTCCCAAGCACTAAACTATCTCTGTACCAAATTTCATCAGGAAATCTTCTAAAACGATAAACTTTTATCCCAAGGCCCTGGTCCCTCCCTCCCTTCTTCCCACCTTTTCGCGATAAAAGGTAGCTTATGTTCGTTCCCAAGCTCTAAACTATCTCTGTACCAAATTTCATCGGGAAATCTTCTAAAACGATAAACTCTTATCCCAAGGCCCTGGTCCCCCCCCACTGCCCCCCTTTTTGTGATAAAAGGTAGTCTATGTCCGTTCCCTAGCTCTAAACTATCTCTGTACCAAATTTCATCAGGAAATCTTCTAAAACGATAAACTATTATCCCAAGGCCCTGGTCCCCCCCCACTGCCCCCCTTTTTGTGATAAAAGGTAGTCTATGTCCGTTCCCTAGCTCTAAACTATCTCTGTACCAAATTTCATCAGGAAATCTTCTAAAACGATAAACTTTTATCCCAAGGCCCTGGTCCCTCCCTCCCTTCTTCCCACCTTTTCGCGATAAAAGGTAGCTTATGTTCGTTCCCAAGCTCTAAACTATCTCTGTACCAAATTTCATCGGGAAATCTTCTAAAACGATAAACTCTTATCCCAAGGCCCTGGTCCCCCCCTACTGCCCCCCTTTTTGTGATAAAAGGTAGTCTATGTCCGTTCCCTAGCTCTAAACTATCTCTGTACCAAATTTCATCAGGAAATCTTCTAAAACGATAAACTATTATCCCAAGGCCCTGGTCCCCCCCACTGCCCCCCTTTTTGTGATAAAAGGTAGTCTATGTCCGTTCCCTAGCTCTAAACTATCTCTGTACCAAATTTCATCAGGAAATCTTCTAAAACGATAAACTTTTATCCCAAGGCCCTGGTCCCCCCTCTCCTTCTTCCCCCCTTTTCGCGATAGAAGGTAGCTTATGTACGTTCCCAAGCTCTAAACTATCTCTGTACCAAATTTCATCAAGAAATCTTCAAATATGACAAACTTTCATACCAAGGCCCTAGTCCGCCCCCTTCTACCCCCCTTTTCGCGATAAAAGGTAGCCTACTTCCGTTTTCAAGCTCTAAACTATCTCTGTACCAAATTACAGCAAGAAATCTTCAAAAATGACAAACTTTCCTCCCAAGGCCCTAGTCCCCCCCCTTCCACCCCCCTTTTCGCGATAAAAGGTAGCCTATGTCCGTTCCTAAGCTCTAATCTACCTCTGTGCCAAATTTCATTAAGATATCTTCAGAAATGACAAACTTTCATAAAGACTTTCATCCCCTATTTCCCCCCCTTAAACCCCCTTTCTCGTGATAAAAGGTAGCCTATGTCCGTTCTCAAGCTCTAATATACCTCTGTTCCAAATTTCATCAAGATCGGTTCAGCGGTTTAGGCGTGAAAGCGTAACATACAGACAGACAGACAGACAGACAGACAGACAGACAGACAGACAGACAGACAGAGTTACTTTCGCATTTATAATATTAGTATGGATTTTGCTCTAAATTAGTAGATAGATACGAAGTATGTTAATGAAATTCTAATGAAAATCTTAAAATTTTTGGAGAATAACCAAACGCCATTTTTTTGCCTTTAATAAGGATTACGAAACAAAGCGTGGTCTAAACGAGACATAGCCAAAATAATGTATTGAAGTACTAAGAATTGTTACACGTATAATACAATTTCTATAAACATGTACAAAATTTCAATTTTTTGATTCAGTAGACCGCAATAATACGCATTGTATCCCATTACTGAAATAATGAGGATTACAGTCCAATAAATTTGGAACATGCTATTTTGTACAGTTACCGTTTTTAATCGGATCTATGTAATCTAGGGCTTATGCTACACTCGACAGAAATATCGTTATCTTCTGCATCAGAAAAACCACTGCTAAAGTAGTCACCTTGCAATTAACGTACAGAAAATACATCCGAAATTCAATAAAATATCATTCTCTTAACAGCGCTTTTAACTTTGCCATATACCTAATACTCGAACCCAAACCCAAGATACTCAATTCAGTGGTAGACCACTGTGACTACTGTATCTGTTTGTGGTATAATTACCACCGGTGAGACCACCAAAGAGCATTTAAACCCGTCAGCGAGCATAATATTGATTTTCTGTTGACTTGCTGTATGGCTACTTTTATTTTATATAGAAAAAAAAATTTATGTAAGTACAAATCCACACGGTCAAAATTGCGGGCACAGCTATTACAAAATATAGAGTATAGAAAAAGCAATAATTCAGTGAACTGAACCAAAACCGTCCCTTTAATATAGTCAAGTCGTGCTAAATTGACTTTGATTTTTAATAAACAGTATGTGTTTGACAGTGACAACCGTTTTGTAAAAAGGACAATCCCGTGAATAGCAGGAAACCACCACCAATTAATGAATATGCTGAATTGTCTTTGATTTTTAATAAAACAATATGCATTAGATAGCCCCGTAAAATCCAACCACACGTCCTGATCGTCCACCTGAATCTCGTGGGGTCAGACTCATGGAAACAAATTAACTGACGCGCCTAACATGGCTCTGGTACACTTGACATAGGCGTCTCGTTGTAATAAATTTACAATACCTTTTACTTGACATTGGCATAATGGCGGCGCTTTGCCGCAGAGGCCATTTTGAAGAAGTTGAAGTTGAAGTTGCATTTGACAGTGACAATCGTAGTTATGGTTTTCGCCATTTTATTAAAATCCACCTACAGATACGAATCATGTGTCCACTAATTCCTTTTGGTTACAAAAACACAAACGCGAAGCGGAAAATGGTCGAAATGATATTAAAACGTTGTCTTACTTTGGAAAATCTTTGTCTGGTTCATAATAATAACAAAAGGGCCAGGTGAGAGCTAATAAACAGAATGGCTTTGTCCTCTTAAACGAGCTTTCACGGAAAGACTTAGCCGTGCAAATATAAATAAACTGCTATTGTTTCGTCCGTGGATGGAACTGCTCTTAGCGATCTGTTGGAAAATGCAGCAAACGTCTTGTACTGTGTTTACCTTCTTAATCACAGATCGTCCATACAGACGGTACTGTTTTCATTGGTTCCGTGATTTCCGTTGTTCCGGCATGAGAATTAAAAGGTAACGGTCGAAGAACACGTCTTAGACCTGTAAATACCTATATACAGCAAATTATAGTACCTACCACTATTTATTTACTTCGAACCAGAATTTAATATATTTGTAAAATGTTTATATGTTCTTAACAAATACCCATTTAATTATTCATGGACCTGCTTGAAACGATTTCCCAGTTGGGTCCAAAGGAAGCGACTCTTGTCTGACCTCTAAACCCCCACACGAGGAAAATCTGCACCAGAGCTTTGTTCATGTACTGACTAGCAGATGAGGTTGGGAAGGAGTTGACAAAATGAATAGCTTAGGTCCCAAATATGTTGATTGTTTAAACTCATTGTTTATTATTTAATTATTTTTAATATTATTTCACAAAGTGCTAAGTTAATTATAGAAAATGAATACGGAACCCAAACAATTTAAATAAAATGACTCAACAATCCAGTATCAACCTTTTGCTGAAAATTTCATTTTAATTTACAAACTTTCGTATTCAAATGTAAAAAATAACTAAATTTCTTTCACGAAGTAACCCAATAACGAGTGTTTCAGAAATAGGAGGAAAAATGGAAATTATTTTTTGGTTCAATAAAAAATATTTCCTTGTGTTGTTTTCTTGTGAGTAGGGTTCTAAAGCTGTCGTATCACTAATGATCAATTTTTTTCTGACTGAGAGTACAAGAAATCATTTTCTACCCATTTAAGGTCACGAACCTGAATTACTGAGTCTTTCATAGGTTTAAATATTTTGGTAAAGAGAGAGAGAGAGAGAATATTCTTAGCAATCCATGGATTATCCGTGCGGGTGCCGGGTCCATCGCGTTGCTGAGTTGGGAACTCGGGACAGTGCCTGGGACTTGCGACCCAAGTGTAGGTTTAGAAGGGGCCCCTTTTGTTGATGTACATCAACACTCACCTTCACTGCCCAAGTTCCCATCCTCCCTCCAAGTCCATACGAACCTACTAGTGCCGCTTTAGACATTCGTCCTAGCTCTCGATAGGCCTAAATCTTTAAGTAGGTTATAGAGAGATTTTGCTGGTATACCTCTCGCTCCCACTTCTACTGCGTACAAATTAACCACGTAACTGTTTTTGATTAACTCATTTGTGAAATCGTATGAACCAATGTGTACCTATGTATGAATACATTAAAAGTAGGCCATAATTTAGTAGGAGTCCTAGAGTGGAGACCGCGAGACGCCACCGGTGGCTGGGACGGACTGGATGCGGAAGGTGAAAGATGGTACGAAATGGCGCACACTGGGAGAGGCCTATGTCCAGCAGTGGACTGCGGGCGGTGGGCTAATTAAGTGATTGATAGCATTAAGTACAGGAATTCTCAATGATACGTAAGACGTTCAACGAATTAAAATGTAGATTAAATATTTCGGTGTTATAAACTGGGTGTTTTTTTTTAGATTTTTAAGATGTTGTGACCATTATGGATGCTTACAACTATTTGAGCACTGTGATAGCTAATATGAATTGATTCTACGGTAGGTATTCAGATCATTTTTTGACTACTTTGCAAGTCAAGTCAGATGCTGGCTGTACCAAACTATTTTCCCAAGTTGATATGTTGGCTGAATATTAGATCATTCCATCAAGTAGACTGTAGCATATAACAATAATTTAACTTTCCTTAAAATACTAACAACATTTGTTCGGACATTTTTATTCTCAGTTAAAAGCTTATAGCCCCGACCAAATAAAAAAGTATCCTCAAATCGGTTCACAAAAACTTACATCTTAGGATAATATTTTTAGTAGGTAAACAACCCATTTCTCCGTTCTTAAGAGATATCGTATGACACACTCGAATAACATGGGTACACAGGATACACAACGATACATACTTTATACATAATAGGTACATGGAATATCTATTACTCGGGGTATAAGCTTTGCCTGTTGGGTACTCTGATAGGGGCAGCCTGTCCGGACTGGGTTAGCTCTTAAGTACGTCTTACGTACGGCTTTTAGCTAGATATACTACTCCAATGTGTCGGATTCGTCAGTCTTAAGTCTTTTGAGGCTGTGAGTGGCTGAGAGATGTTTCGTTAGGCGGTTAATAAATTAAATCTTAAGGGTATTTATTGATTGAAGGTTTCAAGTTATTTGATGTGTAATGTAACTTTGATAGTATCGGCATTTAGAGAATGTAATTAATAACGTACATTCTAGAATACTTCAATAATCTACAAAGGAATATTGTCTTTATTAGATGTTGTTAAATGAATTATTAAGTATATTAGTACGGTGATGAAATATTTACTAATTTAATAATAATCTTACTGTAATTTGAAAGATTTTGAGAAAGGAGGAATATATAAAGGGATCGATGTATATTTATAAGGCTGCCTTTCCACCGGACATTTACTATGTAGCTATGCTACGAAGATATAAAAACTAAGCTATAAGACAATATGGCCGTTTTTTTACGGATGCCAAGCCGGAGAGGGAGGTTATGATGGACTCGAACCGACTAAACCGCACGCCGTCTGTGGGTCGTTGTGCTAGTCCGAAGATGAGGTTGTCTCGCGGCATATTCTCGCACCCCGGCGTAAATATTGAAAATTCGAATCTATTCCCCATCCATAGCATACATTCATAGCACGCATCTTTCTATATAAAAACATGGCTTAGCTGAATCCTTTTTCACCAGTGCTATGCTATGTGAACTAACGAATATGATTGGTGGATATAAAACGCATCCATAGCACATCTGTGGTAGAAAAGCAGCCTTATGCTTTGCTTTCACGCAAAAACAGACCTAAAGGATAATACATGGATTGCACAGAGTGAGAATTATAGTCTGGAATAGCAATTCTCATGTTAAGATTCAACAAATTCTATTTTAATTTTATTTTTTATGCAATTCTAAGAACAAATTCTACATTTTAGTCAAAATGCGTGGCTTAGTCGTTTTGCTACCGTCACGAAGATTGCATAGACAATCGTTGATTGGGTTTGAAACAAAACGGCCAAGCCACACGTTTCGACTAAAATTTAGAATTTGTGAAGGTAGGTCTAGTAAAGTTAGGGCACATAGATCAAAAATCTTGGCTCTACATGAGATCTGATAACTTTTTCACATATTTGAGTAAGGTGTAGTATAGAGCTTGAAGGTTTAGAGCGTGCAGTCTTTAGAGCTTGGCTTTATACAAGATCTGATAACTTTCACAGGGTTAGCTGCGATGACTCGTCTTTGACAGTTTTTATATGAAAATGTTTTTAAAAAGTAGCACTCTCAGGCTGTGGAATGAACTACCTGCTGTGGTTTTTCCAAGTGACTACAATATGGGGTCCTTCAAGAAGGGCATTAGAAGGTTCCTTCAGGGCATAAAAAAACTCTGGGAGTGCTAACAGAAGTTATAACTTGAAAACCAACGCCAATATAATAAATTGATAAATCCACCATCTACCGGATACTATACTGTATACGCTAGTAGTTCTCAAACCCTCTGCTAGGTGGCGCTATACTACACAGTTTAGTATAGCGCCATCTTGTAGAGGATAAGAGAACTACAGTGTTGTCAGTAACGGTACTAGTGTAACTATTTCAATGGCTTTTTCCCATCTCAATAAATGTCCAACGCACCTAAACAAGCTAAAATCAAACAAGAAAAAATTAACGCATATCTATTCGTATTATCTATTACTTTACGTACTTAAGGTCGTCGCATGTAAGCTTCTACTTAAAGCAAATGCATATATTGTAGCCTCATTGAGCTTACGTTGCGGTTGCTTGCATCCGATGGTTACTCAGCTTACGGTGCAGTTACGTTGAGTGCCTACTTATGTTTTACATACACTCGACTGGCTAATACCGGCTTGCATTACGTCTCATGTTAATGGTAACTTGATCTTAGTATTAAAAGAATCAAGACTTGCGATACATATTTCTATGTTGCTACACGCATTCTTACTGTATTATATTATAGCATAATTTTATAAAATTTCTTGGAATCTTTGAAAAACTAACTAATAATAATTTTTAACATAACATAACATAAACTCACGCCTTTATCACCGAAGGGGTAGGCAGAGGTGCTAGCATCTACATTTCGCCAGTTTATGTTTAGGTCCCAATGTAATAAAAAACTTATATACCTGCGATAAATCCACACATAACTTTGAAAAACATCGAAAAGTCATTGGTGTGTGCCATGGAAAACCTGGGATCGAACCCGAGACCTCGTCTCAGCAGTCCATTATCCATACCACTAGGCTACTGCGGTTATTAATAATTTTTGAAATGATTAATATGATGCTCTTTGCTTTCGGCTCCCTTTGTATCAAATGCTATATCTATCCAAACTGATACCACGTCCCGGGAGTTGATTTATTTATTTTCATATTTAGATAGTAGCAAAATAAGATTATGCGTTTATTAATACTACCTTAATCATCATAGTGATAGTCCTGATTGCATCCAAACCTTGCACTTTGGGACATACACCCGTTGCAAATGCGGTACATTTTTAGGTAGTAAAGGTCTTTGAAAATCTATATGAGTTCCGTACATTCATGTCAAACAGTCACTCTTTCAAAAAATGTAATCCTTATATCTAAATTCACCAGTGAATTGCGGAAGTCAGATGGTAATCACTTTGCAAAAACGTCGAAATTGGACCACATCGTAGTAAAACTGAAATCCCATTCCAACTGAGTTGGGAAAAGGCTCGAAGGACCAATTTTATCTTTATTTGAAATATATCAACTACAAACAACTTAATTGTACGTCTGTGTCTTTCAAGATTTAACCTTATCCAGTCTTTGTACTCGTTTAATCTCCCCGGCTCGCATATTGGCGAGGAGGAGGGAGGAAATTGGTTTCCTTTTGTAGTTCAATGTCTGTCGATAAAATTGCGAGTACTAAGAGGGTATCATTTGGATTTACTGGACAGCAATGTTTATTTTCACCCGACTGTGCAAGTTCCAAAGGGACGGTTATATACACTTTTTTACTGTTAACTGCATCTTAAGTAAATATGTTTGCTTAAAAAAAATAATATTGTTGTAGTTTCTTTGAAGGGAATAAAAAATACCGTTGCAAATATTCCACATTTTTGTAAGGTTATAACAATCAGCTATAATACTGGAACAGCGCCAGGTCCTCGTGGTGGGTCTGGACGTGGACTCTCTCTCGCTCGAGACCATGGTGCGAGCCATGGTCTCCAGCGGAAGTAAGTGGGACTGCGCCGCCTCTTTCTGCAAAAAGTCATGCTCGTAACGCCCCCTCTAAGAAGCGGGATGATACCCGAACCCCCACCCCCCATAGACGCGGGATCCCACCCGAACCACCCCTTAGGCGAGGCCGCAGCCGCAGGTCTGTTGGTAGTCCTGGGACATCCTTCCGAGGGCTTACCCGGGGCTACCAACCGCAGGCTATTAGGCGGTACGTGAGGGTTTTTAGTCGGTAGGAGTCCGGCATAGCATCCGTGAAGGATTTTCCCTCACGGTAAAAAAAAAAAATATCAGCTATAATAGGTACAACAATCAATAAGAACAGTTTCGAATTATTATAATTGTAATTTTAGGAAAATATACTCCTGGTTAATAGTGCCCAGATTCGAATCCAGCAACTCCAATAAGCTTTTAATTTAAGTCTTTTAATGTCAAAACATTACATTTAAAAACAGTGCAAATAGTTTCAATACAATTGAAAAGCAATATTTCATCCCTCTCTCAATTTCCTTCTTCTCATAATCAAATGCGGCAAGACATATGTGACAAGTTGCAGCGGAAAAACTTTGATAACGGCAACAGTTTTGCAGCGCGTCTTTTTATCAATATTCGTTGAAATATTGAAGCAATCTCCCTACAGCAAACTTTATTCCTGTGTTCGTGCCGTGTTGGGAAACTGATGTCGAGATAAACATGACTTTGCGTAATACATGGTTGCCTATTATGTCGCTTCAATATCGACATTTTACGTCCGACGTTCGACATAGTCGATTCGAAAAATGCCTCGTCAATTTATCTGTTCTCGCTCAGTGGCCATGATCGATGACAACGCACTGATATTGGTCATTGGCACCGCGCAAAAAAAATCGTTTTAAACTTTTCCTGTATGCATGTTTCATTTTACTTATTTTGAATACTGAGGCTTTCAACAAAAATCATTCGGATCATTAGGTGATTTTTAAAAAAAGGTCAGGGATTTTTGTTGCCCGATTGTTTCCTCACAGGGTTCTTATGACCCATACCGAGGACGAGTTTGGGACCCCGTGGTCCCCCCACGCGAAGCCAGATCGATAGAAATGGCCCTGAATCAGCTATGGTGCGACGGATATGCACTAGCTGCCTCACCTTCGGCCTTGCACTGCGACCCAGTGTGCGGTTTAGTCGGTTCGAGTTCGACATAACCTCCCCTCCGTCTCCAATGGAGGGAGGGGCGGTATCCGTGAGGATTTTCCGCACGTAAAAAAGGGTTCTTGTGAATCTGGGTTTAAAAATGAATTTATAGTTTTCAATCGGCTGTAAGTTTAAATAAAGTAAGTTTTACATAGTTTTCGACTTCCTATACTAAGGGTCCTTTTATAAGGGTTACTTTGTGAGGTGGTTTCTGAAGATATTTAGAGGTTTCTTACTCAATCTCGCTCAAATGGCTGAATGCATTTGGCTATAAGCTGTAAGACCACTTTTCTTGATTTTCTTAGTATTTTGAGTAAAGAGATCTCCGAATCTCCGTGGAGTAGCGTTAGTGATTGCGGCCGCTACGCGCGCGGCGCGGCTCGGGTTCGATCCCAATATTTGCATTGGTCTGACCGAGCTTCGGAGAACACGTTATGCCATCGTTCCCGGTTGCCATACCAACTACTGGCTTAACTGCAATGCTTCGATAGCAGTCAGATAGCAGTCGCTTCACGGAAGATATCGAAGTGCAGCCAAATCCGCAGTTGAACTGGTAAAACGGACCCCAGACTCCAAGTTGAAAACTACGAATGCAACTGGGATTAAAGTTAGGAGGAAGAAGTAGTTTAGGGTAGCTACTATTATGCTCTCCCATGTATTTCGGGCAAGAAGTAATACTTCCCACCCCGATACTATGCAAATGAAATCTACGGTATCATCGACCTATATATACACTCGACATAATATTAACAATTAAATAGATGCTGCCAATAATGTTGTGTGTGAACGGTCCGCATTATTCAGTGAAGTATTCCATATTTTTTTCAGCCCACTATCTAGGAATTAACAAATAAATAAGGGTGTAAAGAGAGCCGAAGACGGTCATCAACAATACACACGTGTATCATACGTCGTTTTCATTTTACATGTGAGTAATATAATACTAATATAGATATTTAACCTTGCAGGACTTCACATCAATCCATCATATATCGGACGTTGTACAGTATATGTGTATTTATCGGGCGGTGTATTAGGTACATAAATCGTTTTCTTCATAACTAGCATACTTGTAGACATTTTAATTAATAAATAACTAAAATTTCACCAGTAAAAACTAATTGCGAAACATTTTGGTACTGACGGACTGGCAGTAATAATAAAAAAAAACACTGGCCACTGAATAAACAATATGAGGTTTCTTTGTTTCTGTGTAAAAAATGGAGAATTTACTTACTTAAAGTTTTAAACAGAGCTAAAAGAAAAGTTATATTAGAGTAATAGCTTTGATTTTAATACATGTTGTACAAGATGGATTTTTTTTCTCTTTAAATACGAAGTTGCAGGAAATGAACAAGCAATACTTTAATTTTTTTTTTAATTGACCACAATCTTTTTGTATCTAATTATTTTTAAGAATAATGTAACTCAAACAATATTTTTTTTTAAAGGCATTATCCCACTCTTGATTTAATAACAATCAAAAAACCACAATTTGATAATAGGTATCAATATGTGCATAATTTTGGCGAGATTAGAGCCATATTATGAGCAAGTAAAATGAAAAAGTATTTTTTTTATTTGGTTTCTTCATTCTTTTCGGGGCAGGCTAAGGTGCTATGACCATGCTGCTTTGTCATCTGTTCATTACTTTTTTATTAGTTAGAATTATTGTTGATGTCAACCTATCATCAACATATGATGATGTGTTGATGATCTTGATGATAATGATGATGATGACGATCAATAAGATGTTTGTTGCCTCAGTAATGTGGTGAAGACTTTAGGTTTGTACATTTGGAAGCAACACAAAAAGTCTAAAAAGCCACTTTTCTTACTCTTGTGTGCGTAGTCTAAGATAAGACGTTCCACCATTTTTGTACATAAAAAAACCTCGAATTTATCATTGCCTTGCTGAGGTGGGATGAAAAGTTAAATGTTGCACTCGAGTGCAAAGATTTTTCACCTCGTGCTCGTTTGATTCCTTCGCTAACGCTCAGGATTCTAGTTTTAGAATTCTTCACTTGCTCGGTCATCAAAAATGAGCACGCGGTTAAAATGAAAACAAATAACTATTATCGGTGTGTACTTTACTGTCAACATTATTATGTCAGTGCAGTTAGCTCTACTGTTCGACTCTGACCACTCTACAGTCAGCATGTCGTCTTGCCTCATGCGGCGGGACCACTTAAACATTCCAACGACCCGAATATTCATCCTTTACTGGATTTCAATTTTCTGAACACGATCTTGGCACCGAACCCGCTCGGTTTTCAATTTTATTGTACGAGTATACTAGTTGATGCTCTTCAGGGTTCCATAATGTCATTAGAATTGTTACGCTTAATTTCTACGTCGGCCATACTCACGACATAAAACCGAAAGTAAAACATAGATGAAGTATTATTTATGAAGTAAAAAAAGGTTAGAATACTTTATTTGGTTCGACGATATGGCATCGAAAGTGGCCAAGGGTTTTTCAAAAAGGAACGGAGTTTGGCGCCCGGCCTTTAAGGTCTCTACGGGCTATTTTAGTAACATATGGCAACAGGAGTTAATATAGAGAATGTTAAACTCGAACCGACTAAAATCACAGGCAGCCTTGGGTCTTTAGATGTAAGGTCACACCCCGGCTTGCCCAGGGCCATCTCTGCTCTCGAGATGGCCTCACGCAAGTGTGGGATTCGTGGTGTCCCCATGTTATCCTGGAGAGGGGGGGACTCGCATCGTTCCTTCTACCCGGCCTTCTTCTGCTAGGCGTTCTTTTTTATACATGTAATAGTTTTTCACCAGATGTCTGTGTTAATTTTAGTAATATTCTACATTTATATTTATTTATAACTGCACTGTACAAAAATATCAACATTTGAGATACGAAACCAAACTACACAACTTAGAATTTCCTACATGCTTATAATCAGTATTGGATACGTGTGGCTCGTGTTGCTACAGAGACATTAATTAAGGGAGCCTGCCAGCACAAGAAGGCGTCTCTACGAGATCACAAGCAACAGCACACGTCCAAAATACTTAGATCTCTCACGTCTCAACTTCTCTAACAAAGAACGAATAATGCAACGAAATGCTTGGACTGTGTGAGGTCTTAGTATAATGGAAGATCTTGGTACACACGCGTCCAATAGATTAGTTTAATTATAACACGCTCCTAATAAATGACACTATCTTTACAGGGCTTAGTTTTGAAACTCCACGGCAATTGTGTTATGTTCATAATGGTTCTTGTAATTCACGATTAGGGTAATACTCTCTGTTATATATAACTTTATGTGACTAATATGGAAGAATTCAAATTTTCAATTCAATTCAAGTACCTCAATTATTGTACCATGTTAAGAAAGAATTTGACTACATATATTTTTTTCATTTTCTTATTGTGTTACAATAATGTATAGTTACTGTTACATTCTTTGGGAATTGGGGCAATTAATGGGGCCAGCAAAGATCTTTAGGGCCTTTTTTTAGCATGAATACATGTTACATCCGAATTTTGCGGGCTCGGGGAAGCCGCGCGGGTATGTAGGGCTCTCACCACACTAAAACAACCTGTCATACGCCGTGACTTAGAGAGTGAACTGTCGGAAATACTACGCTCTTGTCGACGGATCCCCCATGCGCTGGCCCGCAAATGTGTGGTACGGGCCCATCTTCTGGTTGAGCGATGTCCAGACACACCAGGACATCACCCCAAGATCTTTAGGGCCCAAGCCAACTTCACCTGCAAGTTCTTTTAATTAAACCACGAGGTTCTAGCGAAGGTTTTCCTTTCGAGTTTGGGGGTTCAAGCGGCAGCTACCACCCTAAAGCCAATATAAAACAAATCAGCAGGCAGCGTAGGATGACATGGACTGCGGGCCAATATGTGTAAACGAGAGGTGCGGGGTTTTTATGAAGTAAGCAGCGAAACAACAGACTAAGTAATATACTCTTAAAAATATATATACTAAGCTAGATTAATTACACAGTGCAATGGTTACACAATAACCACGTGCGCGCTGTCGGTAGTGCTTATGTGTGGCGATCGCGTAACCTTGCTCGGTACAGACTACAAACAGGACTGCCGAGGAGTGGGTCACAGGCTAGCACCAGAACAACGCCTCTCGCACCGCGCGCGGACCCCGCTTTAATTACGGTGCGCCGGCGACGGCCACATCTGGCAACCCAATGGACACATCTGATAATACAAAAGAGACCCATCCCTCGGCTACTGACAATGAGATCTTACCTAGTAACTTAACCTAAACTAAATATAACAAACAATTCCTCTAAGATACTAGGTACATACAACATAATATTTCTTAAATTATCATGAGTAGTCGTGCTCGTTAACAATATGTGTTCAGGCTTTGAATGCAACCAGGTGATCTTGATAGAACCTTAGAAACCCCATGAACGAACACAGTGACAGTGATTATATATTTTAGGGTTTTTTTTATATTTATCATACAAATTATTCTTTCATTTAAAAGTATTTGATAAGCATGTCGCATGTAACATGTTGGTCAATATAACTCCGGTGCCCAGTAGGGTACATTTGATTGATGTTTTCGTAATACATTGATAATGTGGTGTCACCCATCTATCAGTTCGCCCTTGGCATTGGCAGATTAATGGAGTGTGCTCCATCAATCCAAGTTTTATTCGATATAGTTGTGATAAGCGAGCCCTTAATCTTTACTGATGATAGTGATATAAAAAGAAATAGGCAGACAGATTTTATACTTAAGTACTATCTTTTTCATTTATTTCCAGTTGGCCGTGTTGAATCCTAGAAGCGTGGAATGGGACTGCCCCATTTCTTCCAGTGGGTGTACTAGGGATTGGGCTGTTCTCCATCTAACACAATCTAAATATACAGCGATTGACATAGTGCCGCCTTAACAGCAATAGACTCCCTGAAAATCGACCAAAAATCGTACATAGTAGTAGAAATATTTGTGTTAAATAATACACCTATGCCTATCCCTTCACGGATTTACAATAGTATTATCTGAATATGTATATATGTCGCCGCCAACTAGCTTAATCAGCCGTGCAATTAACTGCCTAGGCTCTTTACTGAACGACGCCGTTCAATTAACAGCCTGAATGGTGTTCAGCCATTTAATAAAACGGTTAGGCAAATATTTTGGATCTATGACATTTAACTACTTGCCTAGCCACTTGTGTAATTATGTATGTATGTATGTTTCTATCTTATTTCAGGCCGTGCATTAAATGGCGCCGTTCAGTAAAGAGCCTAGGCATTTAACTGAATTGCTGATTATGCTAGTTGGCGGCGACATATACATATTCTAGAACCTTTATTACCAGCTAGTTATTCAACTTAGCTACTAAATAGCTGTATAGTTCTTTGAATATTAGCATTAGTATATTATTTTACAACGTTGTGCTTGTCTATTCAACCATAGATTTTCTCAAACATACTTACTAATTACATAGATAAACCAAAACAGACAATGACCTCAATCTTTATCTTAACGATTCAACATTAAAGTGATGGGTCATAAAACAAAGTACGAACGGAGGCGCGTTGAAAACTTACTCATATCTTGAAAGTTAACTGAAAGTGCATTATAACTTCCACCTGCTCCCAACTTGAAGCTTATATAAAGACACGTCTGAAAGCTTTTAAATCTTTCTGAAGTTCGGTTAAAAACTAAGAATAATGAATATTTTTTTTAAATACTACTGATGGAAAGTGGTTACCGTGGCCTATGGACGTGTGCAACACCAAGAGGGTCACATTCGTGCTGCCGACCCTATAAACACAGAAAGTTTCTATGCCGTCAGTGTAGAAGACAAAGCAGGAGTAGCCTTTGGTCTTCCCACTAACAGCACAAAAACTCTACAGTGAGCTCTGGCTACCCTACTGACCGTCGAGAACAACACGAGGTTATTATGGCCGCGGTATTCTGTATGGCGGAGGCACTTCCTCAGTCGAACTGCTCATTTGGACGGAAATACCGTCGTGTTCTACCTCCTTCGTTTTGTCTAGTTATTTGATTAATTTGATGATTACTTAATGGGAGCGATTGCCGTCTGATCTCGCAAACCTAGCGGAAAGCTTGTGCTTGAGCCTCACCCATACATAGTGCTTCACTGGTTTGCAGTTGACGTTGGCTTGGTCTCGAAGATCTTGGTGTGAAGGTTCATACACCCTGTGTGAGAGAATCTGGCAACAGAGCGGCTCTCAATTGCCTAATTCCGATATATCATTAACAATTTGAGGCAATATCTAATCAATCAATCAATCAATTAGCCCACGGCAGTCCGCTGCTGGACATAGGCCTCTTCCAATGTGCGCCATTTCGTACGATACTCCACCTTCCGCAACCAATATCTAAAGCGTGCGATTAATTCAGTTCTTTTCTTTCTACAACATTGAATGTTCACTCAAGACACATCATAATCAATACCTATCGTCATACTCTTCACCCGCCATTGGTGACGTGTGTGTCTGTGAGACCGGGTGATTAGAAAAAGTCAAGTAACTTTTTGGCCCTCCATCAATGATTGTTGCGATTTTGAGTAGCTGCCTTATTCAACATCTCCCAACGTAAGTTCTCTCCATGATGGTCCTGTGGACTCACGTTTCAGAGGTTTGGCCTCAACCCGGTCCGTGAGAGCGGCGTCACCAATTATTAAACCAGTGAATTATTCAAAGTTGATGCTGCATTATTTTTAAATTTTGTCTTAGCAAATGTAAGAACTATATTTTACTGTTATATTCATCATAGTATTAGTTAGTCATTTAATAACTGTTTTTTTGTCTGGTTGATAATTTTTTTTTGAATATGTAGTAGTTGGTTTCAGAATGTCTTTTGTCTAGTATAATAAGACTTTCAGATATTTTGAAGATCGACGATTTAAGTAGGTACTCATGCTGATGGTCCTTTACGAAACGGTCGATGCCATGAGTGCAGATGTCGAAAAAATAGAAAAACTATATAATTAATGCAAAGAAATATTTGTGCCTTGAGCACGCAGTGCCCTGTTGTAGTATTCGTGTGATGGTACAAGGCAACTTATGTTTTTTTTTAAATGTTAAATTGAATTAATTAATTAATTTTAATTTTGTAAATATATTAAATTAAAACTAAACTTACTACAGGTCATTTAATAATTAATTGTTGGCAAAGTTCTAGGTCGAAAGCCCTGGTCCGTGAGACCGGGGTCGCCAATTATGTAAGTCAAATTGACGTCACCAATGGCGGGTTAATGACATATTCCTCTTGCTCTTGAGTATCTGCTTCTACCCTCACAAACTTCACGAGCTTTCTCTGCTGTCACCAAACTTAGATGTACTTAGATGTACTGGTGTAGTACTGAGACAACCACGGCCCTTTTTTGATATACTACAAAGCATTATCAAAATACTAATATTATAAATGCGAAAGTAACTCTGTCTGTCTGCCTGTCTGTATGTTACGCTCTCACGTCTAAAACACTGAACCGATTTTGATGAAATTTAGTATAGGGGTAGATTAGACCTTAAAAAAGGACATAGGACGTGTTTGGTTGCGATAACCAACATACACGCGGGCGGAGCCACGGTTAAAAGCTAGTCAAGATGTATAGCGCTGCGTAGAATGTCTAAAGTATTGTTTATTTTTATAATAGAGAGAAGGAACCGAACCAGTTCAACCAGAACAACACCTACAAATATTCGCACGAAGTGGGAATTGAAGCTGAGACCTCTTAGAAGTTGAACGCTCTACCGTTACGTCTACTTACACGTGGTTTAACTACATGTACATTAATGCCACTCATTAATTTTTACGCCCCAACCATCTTATCGTCATTGCATTAGTTCCGGATGCACCCGAGGCCCCCGGACTCCGAGGTGAATCAGAGTCCAGCCCCTCTAGACAAGTGGCAATTCGCTAGCCGGCGTTTGGTGGAATAGAATGACGAATGTAAGTATAGGATTTGACGTAAATGACAGTCGTTAACGCATGTCAAATACGTCAAATCCTATACATTCGTCATTCTATTCCACCAAACGCTGGCTAGCGAATTGCCACTTGTCTAGAGGGGCAGGTTCCACATCTAATTATTTTTCCCTATTTCCTTTTTCCATTCGCCTTAAAAACATAAAATAATGTAATAAAATTAAATAAAAGACATTTAATTAAAATTAATTGTCTCATTACTCAATATGCTTTCATTCGTATTTAAATGTCGTCGGTAATTATATTTTCTCATGGAATTAAAAGGTAAAGGAATTTTTACATTACAACGACCGCTGCTAATTATTTTTGCACAAGAACGCGTCATTACCGACTTAGTTTCGGACGTTAAAATTTACCTTATAAAAACATTGTAAGATATTATCATGTTCAATCTTTCTTTTCAGATCTCTGTACTTACTTATGAGATGTTTTTTTTTTGTTTGAGAAGCAGATCGTCCTTTTACAAATTACAAAACGACTTCAAAACATGGGATGCTGAGTTTTATCATGCGACCAAACCACAGGAGAAACATACTTATACTTGTAATGAGGGCATTTTTGTAACGAGGCAGTAAGGGGAGTTACCCTAACCGTTTAAGTTACAGGAACATGATGTTAGAAGACTTTCCCTAAGTTTCTGAAATATTTTGAACTGCATTTACAGATTTTGGAAAAAAAATGCACAATTATAGGAAATGTTTTTGGCGGGTTCTGGCTATCATAGTACTTAAAGCTAAAATGGTTCCTTACAGACTTTTGATCCTCTCATGCAATAGGGCACAAATAAAAATATTTTTGGTTTTGTAGCATTTTTCTCGCTGACTGTATGATTTTGTAAAAATCTGTGAATGGTGTCCAAAATATCTCAAAAAGTTAGGGAAGATCACTAAGAACATTTTGCTGTTACTACAATGGTTAAAGTTACTGCCCCGTTTTAAAAATACACCCTGTATTTTCTTCTTCAAGCAAGTACATATGTAGGTAGGTACATAATGATATCCAGATCAATGTAATAATTTATATGTGAGTAAAATGGTCGTATTGAGTATACATAGCCGACGTTTTGATACATTCACGCCTTTTACACATTGAGGTAGGCAGAGTCAACATATTTCCACTTAATTAATTTTAGCGTACCTACGCCTTCCGCTTCTGTAAAGATTTAAGTGTAAAGGTATATACAGACTCTAATTTTAATATGATGATGGTATAATCAGCATTTAACTTTGTGATCCTAAAGACTTATTTGATATCGCAAAGGTAAATTAGAAAAAAAATGCAGCAAAAGATAAAATCTTCATGAACCATACCTATTCAATTAACCATCTCCAGATTTTTACCGTTTATATTACAATAAAGATCAAATATTTCCGACATTCCGCTCTGCAAAAATCCTTTTTCATATTATTTTACAAAGGTAAAATTTCTATATACACTTTCATATTTTCGGAAATGAGCGCCGAATGCTTCATCAGCAATATTATATAGCTTGCGTTGTGTACGGATAATCCCCATAAATTAGTGATGATTACTTGAAATGAGCCGACACAGATGTATGTATTCCAGTTAAATATGCTGAGCGTGTGTGTAATCAAAGTTTTGTCTAATAGTGTTAATTCTTGTTTCGTGTTGTGACACGGTATGTAATTGTATTGAGAACTTAATGGGAATATGAGCGATACTGGAATCTTGAACGTATTGAACAACTTGATCGAATAACCGCATTGTCTTGATATATCTTTTTTTTCATGCGTTAATTCTCAACGTATACCCCGTCCCACCTTCCGGCAAGGTGGTTATGTCGGACTGCAACCAACTAAACCCGCACTCCGCGCCGTCTCGGGTGGCAAATCCACGGCGGAGTTAGATCGTGGTGTTAGATGGACCACTAAAGGCCATATCTGGTATCAAGATGGCCCCGTACCTACCCATTTTTGCAGTTTTGAATTTTCATTACGTAAGTAGCTTTCGGGCATAGAATAGGACTACTCCATCTCTTCTCGTGAATATCGTAAGAGGCAACTAAGGGAACACCAAATCTGGATCCGTGTAAATAATAAAAAAACACAGTACCTAAGTCTCGATAGAAGCTATTAAAACAGTTTTATTTGATTGTGTGATATTCGCATCAACTTCGGGTCCTAAAGTTTCAATTCCGTGTTTGATTAGCTGTTTTTCTTATTTGATTTTATAACCAAAAAATAATATTCCCTCGTAAACAACCTTAGCAAGAAATTATTACAAAAGCTGAAATAAAACTTCTGAGCACAAAGCATAAGCTTGCACTGACTGGATGTCAGTACAGTCTATTATCAATGGTACATTTCCATTAGCAGGCAGACGGCCGCACAATTGTAAGCAAGCTGTTAGGACATAATGAAGGCATTGTGGTACTCGTCCCGCGAACGATGACGTCATTATTTGCAATCTCTCGCCGACTCAGCTGCCACCGATGTGATATATCGCCACCAAACTCGATTTATGGGTATGTTGTGCTCACTATGAGTATATTCATTATCTCATTATTCGATTAGTCAGGCAGAAAAATCTCATTATTCGATTAGTCAGGCAGAAAAATGGGAATAATAAAAAGCCTTCGAATGAATACGTGTGAATGTTATTCGTATGTTCCAGAGAATTATGCGTTCGGTCTACGAGCGGTTAAAAATAGAAGGTGTAGCGAATTTGTATAATATATGTTAACAAAATACCCTAGAACTAAAGCATATTTTAAGTCTATACAAATTTTATAAAGCTGAGTAGCATGGTTTTTTTATCGTTAACGAATTAATGATGATATTGATTGATATTGAAAAAAGGGCAGGTCAAACAAACTAGAAACACTACCTAGATGAAGCTCGTGAAGTGTGTAAGGACAGAAGAAGATGGCGGATTGATGACTCTGCCAACCCCAAAGGAAAATGTGAGCATAATACTACGCGTTTTGAACGTACGTACGTACCATACGCATCGGAAGGAGATTGCTATTTTAACATTATTACGTTCTAAAAAAAGAAGCGACTCCTATTCAGACGAACGATTATACGAAAAACTTAAATAGATTAATGGATGGAGAGATTATTTCACAGTAATTAGCAATTTTAAGTAACAAGATAATCGATATTATGTCGATATACGTTGTCTTGTCACTCATTAACTTGGTAATGACCACTTTTGTCCAGTTGAAGATCATAGAATATTCTACTGAAGTATGAATGTTTATAGTAATCTTGGATGTCGTGTATGGGTTCCAATAAAATCTTAACAGTCCAAGGCACCCCCTTCCCCGCTAGCTTATATACCGATTGATTAACGGACGAGGGTCTAGCTTAGGCTTTCCAGAGTTGGGGGTCAGACGGCAGTTACTCCCATAAAAGCCTCATAAGCTAAATCTAAAGAAAAAGAAAACTAAAGAAAATTAACTATAGAAGAATTAAAAGAAAACCATTAAAAGAATGATCAATCTTGAAAATGATCCAATGAGGCGTCTATAATAAGGTCGAACGGGTGCTTTTGTGATAGTCTAAATTAGGTGACCAAAGGGGTCCGTAGTCATACAGCAGACATACAACACTATATTTTATTACAAACTACCTATATTCTTACACAACGAATGCATGACCTACAAAAACCGACTGCAAAAACTGAAAAGTATAAAATAACTTAGAGGAAAATAACTGGGTTACCGGCAGAGTTGAATTTGGGCGACCCCTTCTCTTCCCGTCGAACGGGTGCTTTTGTGATAGTCTAAATTAGGTGACCAAAGGGGTCCGTAGTCATACAGCAGACATACAACACTATATTTTATTACAAACTACCTATATTCTTACACAACGAATGCATGACCTACAAAAACCGACTGGAAAAACTGAAAAGTATAAAATAACTTAGAGGAAAATAACTGTGTTACCCGGCAGAGTTGAATTTGGGCCACCGCTTCTCTTTCCATGTGGTGTCGTACAAGGCGACTAAGGGATAGGGCTGAATAACTTCAACATCAGACAGATATGTACAGCCCAGACTCAGCCTCAGATGCATGGCTCGAGTCAACAATAGTGCCCGGAATACGGCAATAGGCTCACCCCCTATTACGTGGGAGCTAATACAGATTGCTGAAATGTGGGTATTAATACACTTCTGCCTAACCCTCCGGGGATAAAGGTGTGATTATATGTATGCATGGAAAATAACTGAATTTACAGATTTACTGTTCTGTTAGAAGTCGGTGCCAACTTCATTTGTGGTGGCTGTACTACCATTTATTATTTATTGTGACGGTTTTTAAATAGTTAAATCATTCACAATTAAAGGTTGGGTGGATGATTAAAAAAATATGAGGACGATAAAATAGGAACCGACGAAACTGTTTTACTCTTTTACTATATTCTTAACTAGCTTTTGCCCGCGACTCCGCCCTTGTGGATGTCGGTTATCGCGACTAAACATAGCCTATGTAATTTCTCAAGGTCTAATCTACCCCTATACCAAATTTCATCAAAATCGGTTCAGTGGTTTAGGCGTGGAAGCGTAACATACAGACAGACAGACAGAGTTACTTTCGCATTTATAATATTAAGTATGGATTAATATGTATAAGGTCAGCTGAATAATTTATTTTAACTAAAGAAAAATATGCGGAAGGCGGAGGATCGTACGAAATGGCGCACATTGGGAGTGGACTATGTCCAGCAGTGGACTGCAGTGGGCTAATTGATTGATTGATAGGAAAATACCCAGTTATTACGTAGTGTCAGTTGTCAAGCGCAAAACATACATCGCGGGGGCGCGGTGCGGGCGCGGGACGAACGCGGTACGGACGCGGGTACATCAGTTTACCAAGTTGACACCGACTGGTTAGTTTTGTTCAAGAGGAACTGAGTGGGCCAGCCAATGGCTGACTGATTCTATGAGTTATGCGATGAATGGCAGTCATGCATAACTCCTGTTATCGCAGTATAGTCTATATTTATATACAGATACAACCTCACTGTGGTATCTTACTATATCCGCAATATTGGTGACCCTACCGTGATCTGGGCCCTGATTCTGCTATTATTTTTCATTGCAAAACCACTGCGGTACCACAGACACTGTAATCAATGCCATTTAACTTTAGACTTTAAAATTGTCCAGTCAAAGTCTAAAATTAAATGACAATCTTGTAGAGTGTACGAAAAATGTTTTAAACTCATACTCTTTTCATTTTGGACTATAAACCTCGGCCATAAAGTCTAAAATTTAATGACAATTCATGAAATGTCAGCGGTATGATAGTGGTTTTGTTATGTCATAAAATTAGCAGATTCGGGAGCCTGATTGAGGGGGCACCAATACTGACGACGCCTGCTGATTATATCGAGGTGATTTCAAGAAACGGACTAATTTGACTGCCGATCTCACCGAATACCAGGGAACTACACGCGGATAGCACATTTGAGTTGGCCTCCCACAAGTGGGTCCCACTAGAAATTTCACAAGGTTAAATGAAAATACAGAGCACAAGAGACAGACGTGGCCTTGCCACCATCTTACAGGAATCATTCCCCAGCACCATCTTACAGGAAAAACTTGATAAAGTATAAATATACAGATTAATATATTATATATAAGTTCAGTAGTATATCATTCATGAATATATCAGTAACTAAGTTGATCACGACTTTGATTCGTTGTACCTTAACGTACCTTAAACCTACCGCTCATTGTAGGTAGCAAACTCAATGCTTTGATGCTTGATAAAAGGTAACAAGTACGGAAAGCATTATAATTTACTGCAAAGAAGAGAGAAGAAGAGCAAACGCTAACGCTAAACGGCTACGTGTGCTCATTGTTCAGTAAACGACCATTGGGTTGAGTTACCTAAGCTAGTTGCCAGTTGGATGGGTGACCTTCAGTGGTATTAAATCTGAGTGATTCCGTGCTTCGGAGGGCACGTTAAAAGTCGGTTCCAGCTGTCAATAGTGTCAACGACCGGGACAACCCTGTCAATGATTGTTCACTAACCATAACTCAGCCGAAAAATATCAAACCACATTATTTCATAGCAGATTCTGGACTCTGAGATGAAGGCCTTGGATGCAACCAGGACTAAGCCACGGATAATGATAAATTTTATTATTATAATTACCATGATAATATACCTTGACAAAACGTTGTCCGGGAATCGCCAGCTGCAAGAGGTAAGCCGCAAGCTGTTTGCCTCAGGGTGATTACTACGAAGGTTACGAAACTTTCTGCCCACGGCAACAAAGGCAGCACTTGCACAAGCCCTCCTTCTACCAATTCTCGACTATGCCTATGTCAGCTATCTAAATCTCACAGAAGCACAATTAGATAAACTTGAGCGGCTTCAAATTTTTTGTATAAGATTAATATTTGGCCTACGCAAATGCGATCATGTTTCAGAATACCGGATAAAACTCAAGTGGCTTCCAATTCGCCTTCGCCAGAATACTCATATTCTAACGTTTCTTTACAATATCCTTTTTAATCCCAAAGCACCCACTTACCTTAAAGAACGTTTTAGGTTCCTACATGACACACATTCGAGGTCCCTGCGGTCGTCGGAGAACTTAGTACTGAAAATGCCGACGCATTCTTTGGTCTATTATTTATTTATTTATTAATTACTTTGGTCGATCCTACACCATAGAAGCGGTTCGTCTGTGGAATGAGCTGCCAGTTGCTATCAGACAAGCACAATCTATCACAAGTTTTAAAAAGCTTTTAAATGAGCATTTTCTGTCACGCTAGTAGAGAGACGATATTCTTAGCAATCCATGGATTCTCCGTGCGGGTGCCGGGTCCATCGCGTTGCTGAGTTGGGAACTCGGGACAGTGCCTGGGACTTGCGACCCAAGTGTAGGTTTAGAAGGGGCCCCTTTTGTTGATGTACATCAACACTCACCTTCACTACCCAAGTTCCCTTCCCTGCCTAACCAAATTTGATACGAACCTACTAGTGCCGCTTAGACATTCGTCCTAGTAATGAGCTTATTGTAGCTCTCGATAGGCCTAGATCTTTAAGTAGGTTATAGAGAGATTTAGCTGGTATATCTCTCGCTCCCACTTCTACTGCATACAAATTAACCACGTAACCGTTTTTGATTAATTCGTTTGTGAGATCATAGTATTTATTTTTCTTAAGTGAGTGGTCCTTCGGTATATTTGTTTCCCACGGTACAGTAAGTTCCACAAGGACCACATATTTAGTCGTTTTCGAGTAGAGAAATATGTCCTGTCTAGATGACGAAACCCCAACATCCTCCGGAATTTTATAGTGCTTTTCATACGTGTCGATTAGGAGAGTCCAATCTGGGGCAGTATCTAAGATTGAATAAGGTTTGTTCCTGGTTTTTATGGATGAACCTTCAGACACAAAGTTGATATGACGTCTGTTAGTAGTCAATCCTTTTTGGGCTCTAGCTACTGCCAGACTCATTGCTTCGCGTATGATGAAAAGCACCTTATCGTGGCGGCGTGAGTATTGGCCTCTATCAAGAAGCACCCTACATCCTACTAATATGTGCCTAGCCGTCCCTATTGCCTCACCACACGTATAATATTGTTTTTCTGTGGCTTTCCCCCACCTTACCAGATTACTCTGGTCTGGAAGGGTCATCTGAAAGGCGTTAAGATAGAATTTTAACAGGGCCGGCGACCACTCATCGATCAAGGTGCGCCACTTTAAAGCCATCGGTATGCAGAACTCTCCCATTGTCAAACATTCGTTTTGGATTTCCAAATTCATCGCGTGCACTCGATATTTATCATTTTCGTCTTGCTTCAGAAAGGACCTAAGTATATCCTGGTCCCTTTTTGGCTCTCGTACTCCCAACCCCACTTTGTTCGACTGGGCTTCTATCATAAATCGTTTATGTATATAATTATCCAACTACTGAAAGTTTGTTTAGATAATTTAAAAAATGATGATCCGGTGACACATATAAATCTGTTTCACTTTGCTGTATATACTATAAATATGTAGGTAAGTATGTATGAGTGTATGTATGTATGAGTGTATGTATGTATGAGTGTATGTATGTATGTTGTATAGATGTATATATGTACGAATATGAGAATTATGTGTATATATAATGCGCTTGCGCATGTATGTTTGTTTGTGTATTCATATATCATTATTTTGTCATTTCCAGTCACACCAACTACCACCTGTTCTTACAATTAACTCTAGTCCATCCATAAGGGTGCCTGTAAGATATTGCCTATTATGGCGATAAGGCCGCCGTTTGTACAATAATTGTATAAAGTATATTTCACTCGTGAGATATTATGTAAATGGTGTACAAATAAAGTATTATTCTATTCTATTCTATTCTATAATAACAGCCACATCTACACAATATAAAGTTCAATGTTTATTTGTGTATGGGCCACATCGAATAACGGCTTTCAAGTGAAGTTAGTTTGGCCTCACGAGCTAACTGCTAGCCAGTGCACTTGCTGATTGGCTGATGGGACTCCGGTGCACGCTTTTGCTCTGGGAGTTAGAGGTCAGATGGCTGTCGTGTATTCAAAATAAACTGTATATATAGCCACTATAAAGCTCGCAGTGCTGCTGCGCCTCAAAAACGCATTTTTTTAAAGAAAATTAGTGACCGAAATCATTATTGTCCCCTCTAACCCCTACTAAGCTAAATTGCTTGTAGTGAAATGGCCAGGATTCAAACCCGGGACCTCTCGATCGTAAGGCCGACTCCTTAACCACTAAGCTACCGCTGCTCCTACGAATACGAACATTATCATTACTTTTTTATAGAAAGGAGAGCTCACTGGAGAGTTTTTGTACTGTCAGTGGGAAGACCAAAGGCTATTCCTGCTTTCTCTTCTATACTAACGGCACAGAAACTCTGTGCTTACAGGGTCGGCAGCATGAGTGTGACTCCACTGGTGTTGCACATGTCTATAGGCCACGGTAACCACTTTCGATTAGGTGGGTCGGGGGCTTGTATGCCACCTCATCATATCAGCCATACACAGTCCACTGCTGAATATAGGCCTCTCCCATAGACTTCCAGAATGACCGATCTAAAGCAGCCCACATCCAGCGCTTCCCGGCGACCTTGATGAGGTCGTCCTTCCACCTGGCCGTTGGGCATCCTACACTACGTTTGCCCGTACGCGGTCGCCATACCAGAACTTTTTTGCTCCATCGGCCATCTGTTCTGCGCGCTATGTGTCCCGCCCACTGCCACTTCAACGAGCTAATCCGCTGGGCTACGTCGGTTACTTTTGTTCTCCTACGGATATCATCATTTCTGACGCGATCACGTAGGGAAATACCGAGCATAGCCCTTTGCATAGCACGTTGAGCGACTTTGAGGTTATTTAAGGGACCCAGTGGTATAAAAAAAGTACTAACAACCAAAATTTCTTGGTAATATTCCCGCTAACTCCTCCAGCGAGTGAGTGAGTGAGCTAAATTACTTGCGTTAGGAGTGGGTTCATATTCCATATATAATATGTAAAAGCGCTCTTAAGTCTTAATCCTAGTTTTTGTTCATAATAAAACGAATAAGTGCCCTATAAAGTTTGTGGTAGCAAATTTCCACTATATATTTTAATACTTTTGAAAGACTTTTGCCATGTCTAACTTCGGGAGCCGGAACGAAGTGGGTGTCGGGTTTTCTAGATAAATCACTTCTACTATAATTTACTAGCTCGTGGGTAGACCCAGAGACTCAATTACTTACTGCTCAAATTGTATTAAAGTGGAAATTGGTTAAATATGAATATTCTATTTTCAATAACATCCAAGTTGCCACGAACAAAAACTTAGTTCAAGTAGTTAATTATATTAGGCAGAAAATGTTATTTTAAATTCTGATTCGTGTTTAAAGACTATTAGGTTGTGAAAACTTATGAGGATGGATGTGTGAATGCTTGCAACGTATGTATTTATGAAATGTATAGGGTATAGGACCCAAGCCTGAGGCTCTGGTTCTGGCTTTCCTCTTAGTTTCAGATGGCACTTGCTCTCATAAAAGCCAGATTAAACGGAATCATACCTACGTGAGTATGTGAGCGAAAGCCAGCCTTAATTTTGTATGTATAGATAATTCATATGGCTGGAATGAACAAGACGTTGAGAATAAGAAATTACAAGAATTTTATTGAAACTAGATACAGAGGATAGATCATTTACGGCTAATTTTGAATATATATTGACTTAACTACAATAATTACCATGAATCAAAGTATTCGATTGATTACGATACACTTAAATTGGCTATAAACTTCCTTACGGCTCCGATATCAATTTAATATAGATGGAATTATTAATAAAAATCAAACTGTCCCTCGAGCACATTTAGCTAAAATCGCTCCCTGGCTATTTTTTGGCTGGAGCTGTGGGTATTTTTGCATAAGATTCTCAAACATACTCTGCCATTTATCGAATTCGCTACTGAACCGCATCACCATACTATCTACGTCATTAATGAACTTATCTGTGCTGGCACTCTCCTGTTTATTCACCATCGCCACTGCTTCAACAAAATGAGTGACTTTCAAATTTCTAAGGTCATTCGTTCGTCTTAAGTCTGGACGCCATTCTGAAAACGCGTTCCGCATTGCTTCTCTACTACCATCGTCTGGCAATAATCTGTGACTCCCTTGCCGTCGTGTTCTCTGAGGCATTTTCTTAGGTTTGCTGCCAATACTTTTAGATGAAAGCTTTCTTTCAAACATGACCTTTAAGGAAGGCTCATTATCAATTTTGGAAGACATCCTTATTTTATATTATCACTTCAAGTTATTTTCGTGCCGGAACCGCAGGACAGAATTGGATTTATAGTTCATTTACTTATTAATAATTCATATAAAACACTGTAATTTGACCACCATCTGTAGGAAATCATAATATTGAAACTTATTTTCTTGTCTTATTAGAAATTAGTTACTATCCCCTCGGACTAGCCGAGGATATATCGGATATAAGTTTTCAAAGAGTGTACCTATTTACGAGAATTTATTGAAGTTTCTTTCACATATTGACATGATATTGACATTTATATTTTCAAACTTAAAGTTTGTAAACCTTTGACATTAATCGTGGCAATTATTTCACGCTTGCTATATTTCTTATTCGCCTGTAATTTTTTAGGATACGATTTTTTTAAAGTGAGCTATTAACATTTTAAAATGTTTTTATTTTTTTATTTTGAAAGGGTTCATATACACAGCCATAATTATGGTGCAGAAAGGAACACGCCATCTACATATTGATTCACAAACTAAATGAAGGATAGGGCGCTGAATTACGCGATTGGCACACTACCCCGCATCATGCAGCGGAATGCGTGGCGACGAAGCTACGAATGTACTTACGCAACTGCAGTCTGTATCGTTATGCAGATTTGTCCGCACAAAATCCCTCAAAGCCCTGGTAAATAAGCCAAACATTTGTGAGGGATTTTGAAAGGCGTATTTTTATATTTAAGTTTATTTGAAAAGAATTACAAGTTGCTTTCAATAAATTTTCAGATTGCTAAAAACAACTATAGGCTATATTTATGTGCCGAACCTTGCAACTTAACGAGGGCACGAGTTTTCTGCATGAACTTATGAGATCTGCAGCACCGTGCGTTAATACGTTATCAGTGTTTTGGTTCCATCACATATCATAATTATCATATATCAGGAACAAAAAATGGTTACACTCGTAACTTCGAAAAGCAGGCAGGCAGCCTTTGTTTGCAAGAGTTGTAACTAGATGGTGACATTGTTTTGGCAAAATTTTCTAATTTTTACAATTAAAATTGACGTCTCAATAATAAAACACACTAAACACATTATTCAATATGACTGAATAAAACTTAAATATTCTAATCTATATTGATTCTGCCAGATTCTGCAGTAATTTTTAAAGTTACAGACTGAATACACCATGCTGCTAGATCGCAGCTTCCTATAAAAGCAATATTTTCATGAAATCTTTATATATTACATTATGTACGAGCTTTATACGCTTACATGCTTACATTATCATGTGATTAAGTTCTGAAATAATTAACGCGATTATTTAAAAAGCAAAATTAGCGTTGAAATAAGCTTTTTTTTTTCTTTAAACAAGTCTATTAGTGCCATCTAGTGATTTTTAGTTAGTTAGTTTTAGTTTCTTTTAGTATTACTTAGATATTTTCTTAGTATCGGTACCCCATAGTTCCATAAAAAAGACCTACAAAGCGATGCGCGAAGACCACGCACTCCCGCATCCCGCATCTGCAACCCACTGCGTGATACATGGCAGTGTGAATTGTCAGGCTCCTTTGCTGCGTTATCTTACTTAGTATAGAAATAACTCCCGCTGTTAATAAGAGATGGCGCTACAATGAAGAATGATATTTTTCTCGATGAGAAGCTAAAGAACATAACCAAACACAATTTATTGGTTATGTATGTGAGTGTGCCTAGTAATATAATATCCTTCCTAGCTTATAAGCGTCGGTACCTCAGTTGTTAAGGAGTCGGCCAGTACGATTGAAAGGTCTTGTGTTCGACCCACTTCTTTGACAGCTTCTGTGGCATGGCGGTTGTGAACGCGGCTGCTACGCAGGAGGCACGAGTTCAATCCCCACTCAGTGCATATATTTGTATGCATGAATATGTATATTTGCATTGGTCTGGGTGTTTATATGTATAGTATGGATGTATTTACAAAAAAAAAGTACCTATCTAAGTATGTTTATCCGTAATCTAGATTCCATATCAAAAGCTAGTTAAGCTATGCTTGCCATGGATCTACATAGCGTTGTGTGAAATGTTGTGGAATATTTATTTCACAAGCAAATTTAGATTAGCTGAAATAGTTATCGTTAGAGTTAATATTAGTAATTTCAGTTACTAATATTCTTTACAAAAAAAAGGAAAGAAAATGACAGATCTATGTTCTATGTAGCACTAATCCGCTGACACGGCTGGAGGAATACTATTTTAACCTGATACCAAGTTGCATCTAACGCTTCGGTATTCATGGTTTGGCTTTCATGCGAGGGACTGCTGTCTTCCCATTCCACTCCGAGAGGAAAGCTCAAACTGAAAGAAGCCTCTGATGAGGCCGTCAAGCTGAGTGCCACCTGTGTTAAAACATATATTTTATTCATTTATTAAGTTTAAAACATAAGCAACAATCATCTATTTTGGCCACCGACTGTACCTACCTAAATTTGGTTTGATACAAAATATTATCAATAATCACTATATCTACACACATGTATCTCCATTTGGTTGTAAGTCCATTGAAATTTTACTTCTTTTGGGCTAAGCGTGCATTTGTCAGAGGATGCAATTTAGCAACTGTTTTTATATTTCAAGGGGTGGTCATTTGTATCCTCTGAAAAATGCAACCCCAAATGTAACTTTTCAATGGACTATATATAATAATGTTCGCAAGTATGAGTTAACAAAATGCAGGTGAAGTATTCAAGGAACCTTCTTTTGGTGTAACCAATATCCCTTGAAAACTGTGGTCGTTATAATAAATTAACAAACTTTTAAAAACTTAAAATAACTTCAGCAATTTACACAACCCGAACTCTTACCCTTTTTTTTATTTTAAACTGCCTGTGTAACTTCATTTGAGTATAATCAGGTGTGCTCACTGTTTGGTAAACGATCAGCGGATTATGTTAGATTAGACTACCTAGGCGTGATTGCCATTTAGATGGGTGACCATTTAATTGTATTTCATCTGAGCGCTTCCTTGCTTCGGAGGGCATGTTTGAAATCAATATCAGCTGTCAATAGTCTTCATGCGATACGGAGGCCTATATAAGCGACCCGAAAAACTCTATTGGCCACTAACCCTAAACCTCTAAGAGGTCAGACAGAAGTTTCTCCCAATATAGCAGGAAATACCAAGCCACATTATAATAAAGCATATACCGGAATTCGAAATGAACCGGAACTGTCTCTAAATTTAAGAGTAGCAATCGCAACTCCTCCGCCAATCTCTTGACCTCGGTCACCTCTAGACAAGTCGCAATTCGCTAGCCGGCGTTTGATGGAATAGAAAGACATATGTATGGGATTTGACGTATTTGACATGCGTTAACGACTGTCATATACGTCAAATCCCATATATTCGCAATTCTATTCCACCAAACGCCGGGTAGCGAATTGCTACTTGTCTAGAAGGGCTGATACGACACGATCTGTATCTTTTCCTTTATCTGTTTCATTAACGTTCTTGGCCAACATCTTCCTCTCTTGGCTTCTATCTTCCCTTCTATAATGTTTTTTTAGAAACTAATCGTGTCGCATTAGGTGACCAATCATTCCCGTAAGTAACGCAAGGATTATGATGACTGCAAGTATCTAGTCAACGCCTTAGGGATTCTTCTTATTCTTCATGTCAAGCTTTTCGACTTGGAACCTGGGGTCTAACTGCGTATTTGCCTGAACCTCCACAATATTATTATTATTATTATTTTTAGGGTTCTATCTACCTATAACGATTACCATAGATATTCGTATAGCAACCGGGACCGACGGCAGAGCCGTTTCAGCAGGTTTTTTTAGTTTCGGCAGTGAACGCGGCCACTGCGCAGGAGGCGCGGGTTCGATCCCCACTCAGTGCAAATATTTGAATGCATGAATGTCGCGTGGTTCCCGGCAGAGTAGAATTTGGGCCACCCCTTCTCTTCCCATGTGGTCTCGTACAAGGCAACTAAGGCATAGGGCTGATTAACTTCAACATCAGACAGATATGTACAGTCCAGACTCAGCCTCAGATGCATGGCTCGAGTCAACAATAGTGCCCGGTATACGGCAATAGGCTCACCCTCTATAACGTGGGACCGAATTCAGATTGGTGAAATGTGGGTGTTAATTCACCTCTGCGTAACCCTCCGGGGATAAAGGCGTGATACATGTATGTATGTATGAATATGGGTATTTGCATTGGTCTGGTCATGCCTAGGAGAGCACGTCAAGCCGTTGGTCCCGGTCGCCATACAAACATCTATGGCAATCGTTACGGGTAGTTGGAGCCCTCAAAGTTCAACAACTGGTTACTGATTTAACTGCAATGCTTCGATATCGCCTTCGGCTTGTGGAGGTCAGATGGTAGTCGCTTCACGGAAAATGTCGAAGTTTAACCAAGTCCGTAGTTAGACTGCTAAAAGCGGACCTCAGACTCCCAAGTCGATAGCTTCGGATGCGACTGGGATTATCGATAGGTTGAAGAAGAAGAACCGGGACAGACAGCTTAATGTGCTCTCCAAGGCACGACCAGACCAATACAAATACCCATATTCATGCATACAAATATTTGCATTGAGCGGGAATCGAACCCGCATCACATCATCGCCTTAGGGATTATCGACATGTTATTCTGGCTATACAATAATTTTAATCATAATTTACGCTATCATGGTATATATGATAACATGTACAGGTACCTACCTATCTACCTACATAATGTTACAGTCAAAACCCTAAACCGATGACAAGTAATTTTGACTAACCAAGTTTATCCTTAGAGCGTTTTCACACTCATCCGATATCCGATATCGGTGTCGGACGCCGATAGCTGACATCCGATAGCCGACACCTTGTGCTGTTTAAGTCCTTAAGGTCGAAAATTGCTTGCAGTCGCTGTTTTAGTCTCTTTGTGTTCCGATGTTGGGTCAAAACAGTGGTGTTGCCCGATATCGAGCCGGACCATGTGTAAGAGAGATACATATCTCATACATTTGACTTTCCCCGATATCGGATATCGGATATCGGATGAGTGTGAAAACGCTCTTAGGTATCAGTTTTGACTGATAAAATTATTGGTCAAAAGTACTTTTGACTTGTGTTTACAAGGTTACGTATAAAACATCCCGAAGTTCTTTAGATCGATGGAAGAAACGCCAGAGATTATATCCCAAATGTTCATTGGACCAAAAGTTCAAAATAGTTCAAAATCTCATTTAGAAAATTAGATTTTTTTTATTGATCCTGAAGTAACATTTAACCCCACAACATGGCTAAAATATTTAATGAACAAAAGAAAAATATGCATATGTATCATAAAAACTGAACCAATGCATGTTTATGAACTCATCAATAATATGAATCAAGGACAAAGAATGCAATGGTTGCAAGATTTCGCAATAATAAATTAGAACAGCTTCATAAATGAAACTTGCAAGAACGTCGAATATTTTAATTTTACGGTCGCAGCAATATTACACCTGTGTAAACAATGATCACGTATCGTGATTCTCTCCAATATCTAATTACGTACAGGATGTATTAAATCGGCATACCTACATATTGACGAATTCTAATTTTATATTATAAACACGCCTATTTCACTTTGTAGTATGCAGAGAGAACAGCCCGCCATTTGACCTATCCCTAATTTTTTTGAAGTGAAAACTTCTTTAGCGGCGTTGGATGGGTGTAAAATGTTAAGGAAGCGTCAGGATTAGTTGACCTTTGAACCGTAACCGACGACTGACGTCATACAAGATTAGGTACAGACTATGTATTTTGCAAGTTACAATAGATATCGTCGTAGCTTAAACGGTAAGCACGTCGACTGTAAGTCCTTATAGTTTCAGATAGTATCGGGTTCAAACCACCTGGCCTTCAGGGATTTTTTGTGATTGTTTTTTCTTATTATAATTTATTACTTTTGGTGATTATTTTTTTTATTTGTAATTTATTACTTTTTATGATATTTTTTTTCTTTTTATAATTTATTATTTTTTGTGATTATTTTTTCTTTTTATAATTTATTAATTTCTTCTGACAGAAAATTGGTTTGGTATGGTATGTTCCTTTTTATCTTTTTCTGTGTATATAACGAAGAAAGAAAAAAAGAAAATGTTTTCACTTCTGCCGGCACTCCCAGAGTGCAACCCGTCTTTTTTTAATTAAGTGCCCCCCTGTGCCCCTTTCAAGCATCACGTGACTAATGGACGGCCCCGAAGTCAGTTAAAAATTGAGACATAAACATAATTTTTATAGGATTTGACAATTTTTTAAAGATAGATAGATAGATAGATAACTTTTTATTGTACATCAACATTAAATTACAAGAGACAGTAGTACGGATTACAGCAGCTATTGTTAAATGCACAATGGGCGGCCTTATCGCTAAATGCGATCTCTTCCAGGCAACCGTGGGATGGAGAAATATTCAGTAACACGCACGTTACAATTTGTGGTGTAGCTAATGTTACTGTCAAAATTCAATCACACTTAATGAAAAGAATAAAATAAAAATATACATGCACAAAATTATAAAATATATACATTTACTAGCTGTCGCCCGCGGCTCCGCCCGCGTGGATGTCGCGGTTATCGCGAATCGGGGTATGAAAAATAGATGTTGGCCGATTCTCAGACCTACCCGATATGCTCACAAAATTTCATGAGAATCGGTCGAGCCGTTTCGGAGGAGTTTGGCAACGAAAACTGTGACACGAGAATTTTATATATTAGATAGACATAACGATACTCGATACAATTGGAAATATACAGAGAGTAAAACATACAAAACTTACATACTAAAAGCACCTAAGTAGGGGAGCCTGGGGCTAGAATTAACGGGGGTAACAATTAACACGCTATTTGTCTCCAAACTATGAACCTTAGGGCCCTCAAATTAAGTATTCGAACACTATAAACAGTGGTGCACGCGCCTATAGCTACTAGCCCGCGCTCACGGGCCACATGTAAAGGTCCCGTCACTGCACTCCATTTTGCTAGGTAAATGAACTTTTTTACGCTCACTATTTTTTGATTTCTGGTTTAAGTAACTTGTAAAATGAAGTGACCAGTTTTTGTTTCGTGACTTGTTGATTAAGCAACAATATCAGCCTGTACTTTATAGCATAAAACCAATACATGATTTAATAAATATTTAAATATGAAAAATGATGTCATGGGGTTTCAATTAACAAATAATCGGGGCAACAATTAACTTGTTAGTACTTGCCCCCCCAGCAAAGAGTGTTTCTTGAACTAGTCTTTTATCGTTTATACGTAGGTGACAACATCTTGTTACTAAAATATTATGTTTATTGCTTTTCAAAATATCTCAAATATCTCCTTGACATTTAAAAATTGTTTCATGCGATCGAACCATTTTTTCAAACAGTAGGACCACAGATCTGAAGACATGGTTTTCTACATGCTGATTGCACGCTATCACTGCCTCTTCGGAGTTGGTAAAAGTGAAACCTCTCATCAGATTTTGGGGCAAATACAGAAATCATAGGGGGCTAGGTCGGGGCTATGGGTGACGAGTTGTAGTTTTTCGGAAGCTAAAATGACTTTATATTGTTGAATAATTACATGAAGACTGATGTTACTACTAGTTATAACTTACTTGATGGTTAGAATTACTTATAAATATTCATTTTCTATTTGTTTATTTTAAAATTACTGATTTATTTACTACATAAGTTGGGTAAATAATTACTCATGTGTGATCCAAAATATAATACTTAGTTGGAGTGGACTTCAAAGATTTATTGTTGATGTTTAAAAAAGATTTTTCTAAATATCTTACTTAAAAATGTGATTCAAATGCCCATAGTGCTGCATTATATATTTTTCCTAAATAATAATTAGTTTTTTCCCTATTATACTATGTTTATTGAATAATGTTAATAGATGCCCCTTCTGTTAAAACCAACCCCAGTGCTGTTAATTCTTGCCCCGAAACCGGGGTTTAAAGTAACGGCGGAGTTTTTCTTTAAAATATTATTTTTCTCGATAATTGTTTTACTTATCTCTATTTTTAATGTAATTTAGTGTAGCCAGATAATTTTTCGAAGAGATGGACTAATAACTACCTCTATTTAAACACTCGTTGCAGAGATATGAGCCCTTAACAAAAAATTGTTACGTTTGACCCCTGTCTCCCCTAATATATTATGGAATATATATTAAAATAAAAAATAAATAAATAAAAATTATTTAAACTAAGTATTAAGTCATTATTAACAATTTTGCGTTCGTCAAGGACTTATTTGTATTTTTTATACCACTTAGGTGGAAGACAAGCACACGGCCCACCTGATGGAAAGTAGTTACTGTGGCGTATGGACGTGCGTAACACCAGGGCGTCACACTTGCGCTGCCGACCCCGAAGAATCCTTCTTGTATAGTATTCAATTATTTATATAAGGAGGTTATAATTATAATATACTCGACCTAAAATTAGATCTTCCTTGAAGTTTCTGTAAATATCACGGAGTGTAATGTACTCCGTGGTAAGCATAGCACCTACTACAATAACAAAGTCCCCTGCCTAAAAACACCGGGCGAAAAATGAACGAATAATATTAACTCTACACACTGAAATGTTTCGGAAAATTCCTGCTACTGCATAATGAGACCCATCATGGGGGAGTGGTTGGAGAGGCCACACGGTAGCCTCTCGTTCCATCAGACGCAGATCATCACCGGACACGGTAGCTTCAGGCGATATCTGCATCTGATGGGCATAGACCCAACGCCCAAGTGCCATCACTGCGACGCGAGCGTGAACTCGGGGGTGCACACGCTCACCGAGTGCCCGGCGTTTGAGACGCCGAGGCGGGAGCTTGTGGCAGCCCTGGGGCCCAATTGTTAGGGTGCTTCCTGAAGTCCTAGAAAGCTTAAAGGATTCGGCGGCAAGATTCCCACGCTAATAATTTTTTGTGTGTGTTGCCGTAAGTCGTCACATGTGCTTGCAATAACTTTACAGAAATGTCTCCCTTTTGCAAATTTATGACTCGATAAGCATTAAACATAGGCGAATTCCTTAGAATTTGTATCACTAATGGTCACTTATTTATTAGTGTAACACTTGAACAATATACGATTTTAACTTCGAGTACAAGTTAATTTATCGGTTTGGGGTACCTCTTGAAGTTCTCTGTTAAGCTATTTTTTTCTTTTATTTAATAGTTTTTTATGAGGGGTCGCCTCTTGTTTCATGAAGCAGTGTGACTGAGGTATGTTATCTAGAATTTCTTAGCATTTATTTTATACAGATGGTTTCGGCGATGACAAAAAAATAAGATTTGTTTTGGCAACAAACCCTCCTATTTGAATTTTAAATACTGGCTAAATATCTATCTGATCTTAACTGAATGAAGCCAATTCTATCTAAAGGCTCAAGTAATAGCTCAAGCTATACTCTGACACTATACAACTCAAACTCATCTTGGCAATATTTTTACATGAAAATGTTTTTGGTGGGATTTTATTTATTTTTGTAAGTTGGTTGAAAATTATGACGTACGTATTTTTTATTTTTTATAAGAAATATTTTAATTAACTTTGACTTACGTAGCACAAACTGTAGTGCAAGTCTCTCAATCTCTCAGTCAACCTGTGCTTCCACCTCCAATTCCCAGGGGATAGGTTAGGTTAGGTTTTTGGTGGGATTAAATATTCAACGAACTTAAATCCAATGAAATTTGTAGCTGTAAACAAATTAATATCTTACAAGATCTTTCCGTAGGCTCCCACCGAGTGTACTTGGTACTATTAGGTATTGAGTACTTTTAGTCCGACGTTTGTTGTAAGTAGTTTTTGTTACATGATTCCAGAAAAGATATTTTGATTTTAAAATTGGTCAGTGGGTATTGCTTGCCATCAAACTTGTTTCGATCTTTTAGACAGCCGTCGGGTTTTTTAGTTGATAATTAATTGTGTTCAGTATATCATTACGTTATACTTACAATATGACTTAACCTAAGAACTTTTTAAGTATCTCCAATGTATATACAGACTAAACCACTTGACAATGATTTATGTAAACCAGCTGTTGTAATTAGGACCTATTGTAACGAATGATTTTTCTAACTAATCAGTTAATAGTGAATTAAAAGATCACACACTGTATCTAAATAATAATACCTACTATACAATAGGTACAATACCATTTATCTTGATTGAAATTCAAGGCAACACGGTAAATAAAATGCCTTGACCCTTTATTTAATACCTACGGATGTTATTCTAAACAACAACCACCTCACCTCACCATTTTACGAAGATTAAACAGCCTTACAAAGCGCCTGCGTTATCATGAAAGAAAATCATGTTAAAACTAAATTGATTACAATCTGTGTATCTACGATTTTGCCTTTGAAACAGGATAATTGTAAAGCTTACACACCTTTGAAATTACTTATTCAATTCTCCTTACCACACCGTTGACTTTGCTTCTAAATAAACCTTAATTTTAAAATACCAGGCTCCTGAGTAACAAGATTACCCTGTTTGGGAACCAGGGTTATCCAAATTTTGTACTGTCTTACTTTCATTAATAACTACGCTAACTTCATTATGTAATAAGTATCTACCGAGTATTTTAAAGAATAGAAAACTCTAAGAAAGTGGTTCCGATCCTGGGGGAAATTACCCACGCGGGGGTAAATCAGCCATTCTGTGGGGGTAGTAAAGAAACCAATAAGAAATCAGAATATAAAATTATAGATCTTGGACCAAAGTCGCGAGAGAAATTAGGTCCTGGCGCATCCGGATTGTTTTGATATAATCTATGATTCGTGGATATGAAGGTGTCCATCAACGTTGCACGCCGTGCTATCCTCGAAAGACAGTTCAAAAAAGTGTACTGTGAGTATAGAGCGCATTTAAGTCCACAACACGTGTCTATACCTATATAATAAGCAGGTACTGGACGTCGAAATTCTCTCTCTTCTATAGATTCTCGTGGTATAGTTTCTGTCACATTGTCCCTCGCGGCACGGTATCGTGGTGTTGAACCAAATAAAACTAGTAGTTCTGTGAACAGTGGACCTCGCGAGCAGGATGACAAATGGTACCCTCAAATCTTAAAAAAAACATACCTATCTTCTTATTTTAAATAGCGCTGCATGTTCCCCAAAAATGCTACAACTAACGTTTTCCCACTTGGTTTTTAACGTAGTTAACCTTTACAAGGTTTTTTTTTTCACAACAATCTATGAGGTATCCTATTCTTGATGTTTCAGACTAAAATCATCAAGATCCCTTCATAAATAACGCGGCACCAAACTTCCCCCAGTTCCCTCCTATCGAAAAAAGCTCGCGACAAAGGCTGTGTAAATCAAAAAACATGTGTGACAAGTTTGGTTAAAATCGGTTAAGAATTGCGCCCTCTAGACCGGAACTGACAAACACACAGAGATACGGACAAAAGCATAATCGGCCACCTTGTCGAAACGGAGACACGGACGCTCGCCTCGATCGCTCGGTCATTTAAAAAGCTTGCGATTGTAAACTTATATTTACAATGTTCGTTTGTTAGCAGAGGTAAAATCTGGTTTCCTAATAG
This sequence comes from Eilema caniola, assembly GCA_949126895.1. Classification (NCBI taxonomy): domain Eukaryota; kingdom Metazoa; phylum Arthropoda; class Insecta; order Lepidoptera; family Erebidae; genus Eilema; species Eilema caniola. The sequence goes on from OX421472.1 coordinate 20,773,248, forward strand.
GTCACAGGGTTAACATTATTGAAAAGGTTAGGAACCACTACTCTAAGATGTTTGTGTTAGGATTATGACATGATTTTTTATATTTAAATTCAGTAATATTTTGTTACTCACCATCCTGTCAATATTCTCTTCAAGTGGCTGTCGGATGCGATGCAAACCTGGTAATCGGCTTCAAACACTTCTAACATCTTTCGGTATTATTTAGCGATCTATATCAGACGAGTACTCACCTTGTTTTGTTCTTGTTCTACTTTATATTACACTGTTTAATATATACATGAATCAGGGTCCTTTTTATGCCCACTGGCCTTTTTACAATAATTGTTATTACCATTATTTTTCTTTCCTCTTAAATCGGCCAATATGTCCAATTGGCCCTTATACGTGGATAATGAAACAGTTTCCTTCTTAAGTCAGCCTGTGACCACGGCCGGTGTAACCAGCCCCTCTAGACAAGTGGCAATTCGCTAGCTGGCGTTTGGTGGAATAGAATGACGAATATATGGAATTTGACGTATATGACAGTCGTTAACGCATGTCAAATACGTCGAATTCCATATATTCGTCATTCTATTCCATCAAACGCCGGTTAGCGAATTGCCACTTGTCTAGAGGGGCTGGTCGAAACGTCAGGCAATCAAAGGTATGTACCTATACCATGATCGCGTTAATTCCCGTTTTCTGAATTATATATCATGGAACGTGAGAGTTTAAAAGTTAGTTTCCTTCTTGCCTAATTTATTTTTGTTAACCTTTTTGTTTCTATTATTTAAGTTATCTGACTGCAAACGTATAATAATAATAACTTAGATCCCTTTCTGGAAACAATACCTACAAGTATCTGGGTATGTCACAGGCGTAAGGTGTTAATGTCGGGCGGTAACAAGGTGCGTGCGTATACCGTACCTCACCTTCGGCTAGTACTGCGACCCACAGCTAGCGTGCGTTTTAGTCGGTTTAAGTCCGACTTAACTTCCGGGGGAATTTGGGGATTTTCGCACGTAAAACAAAATGTTACTTTCACATTTATTATTTTAGTATAGATAGAGTATAGATTGTGTGACCATTCAAACCTTTCAAAAAACAATATCAGTAACTTTGCTATGCATCCAAATCTCTAGTTACCATACCAATAAAACAATCACCTATATCTAAAGACTACGTAATAATGTTATTGTAAATTTATGCAATTCTGTACACAGGGTACTTAAGGCCAGAGTGCCTACACAGCACAATGGGTACCTACCGAGGTGTTATTGTTTCAGACGGTGTCAAATGAATAATAAAGAATTACTTACAATGAAATTGAACTTGATACTTGGGTAATAACGCTGACGGTAGGATTGAATCTTCTACTTGGAAGGAATATGATCTAAATTGTTTGTTGTGACTATGGCAGCCTTGCTACCTTATATCTACGAGTATAACTATGTAATAATGCCTGCTTAAAGGCAATAGACTTGCCCCTTACTACGTGAGATTGAAGAGTGGTGAAATGTGGTTGTTAAAACACCTCTGTCTACGCAATAGGGGTTTACAGGCGTAAATAATATGAACATAAATAAAATGATAACAACACCAAGTCTACTGTTTTGTCACAATACTGTCCATCCCAAGGTTACCTGAAAGAGATTGGTTTCAGTGATAAGGCCGTCCATTGTACATTAAACTGTATACCTACTTGTCCTACTGTAAATCTATGGTGTACTTAAAATAAAGAATTATATATCTATATATCTAAAAGTTATTAATGAAAAAATAATTAAAAATTTATTTTTCCAAAAGCGCTTATCTCTGGAATTACTGATTTCAAGAAAAAATTGCATTGTATAGCCCAGGTTTTGAGGCAAGTTATAGATGATGATTTTTAAGAGCCGGTTAATAGGAAAAATAAAGAAAAAGATGCGGGCAAATAAAAGACATGCCAACACGAAAACAACAAGCGGTTTTTAAATCTTTTTGAATGCCATACCCCTCTAAGCGAATATACCAGTGTCAAGACGCTTTTTTATTAGGTTCTAGCACCGCAGAACACAGAAAAGCCATATTTGTACAAAATATGATCTACATTGTCCAAATATAATAATTAAATTAATTTAGCATGATTACATCATCATCTTTGCATTAGTTCTGGTCGTTCTGAGGCTTTCACTTCAGAGTTCGCTTATTTTAATACTTACTAGATTAAGAAAAAAACCGCGGTAGCCTAGTGGTATGGGTAATGGACTGCTGAGACGAGGTCTCGGGTTCGATCCCAGGTTTTCCATGGCACACACCAATGACTTTTCGATGCTTTTCGAAGTTATGTGTGTATTTATCGCAGGTTTATAAGTGCCTAGTTAATGGCAATAGGCTCGCCACCTATTACATTGGGACCTAAACATAAACCGGCGAAATGTGGGTGCTAGCACCTCTGCCTACCCCTCAGAACGAGGTGTGATGTTCCTCGAATACAAAGGGACGATCCTCCGACCAGGTAAGGTGATCACGCCTGGCGGGCCGCGACCCAACATTTGTCGTTGGAATGTTATTTGTGTATTGTAACAGCGCGGGAACTTCAATTTCGCGATGCAGGATTTGTAGTGTCGTAGTAGTTCGCCTTGATGTCGCTAGATGGTGCTGGGTACATGTGGTATCGCCACAACATATTACGACGGGACCTTCGACCTAGGAAACGGGACCCTATTACTAACACGTCACTGTTCGTCTGTCTGTTAGTCTATCCGCCTGTCACCAGGCTGTATATCATGAACTGTGATAGTTAGACAGCAGAAAGTTTATAGATGATAAACTTTTGTTGCTGTTATTAAAACAAATACTAAAATCAGAATAAAATAAATATTTAAGGTGTACTCCCTTATAAACAAAAGGTGATTGTTCGTATTTTTTTGCTCTAAATTAATGACGGCAACCGCTGTATATTTATTCAGTGCCTAGGAGAGCATGTTAGGCCGTCTATCCTAGTTGACATACGAACATCTACAGCAGTCGTTACGGATACTTGGGGCCTTAATAAGTCTAACAACTGGTCTAATTGTAATACTTCAATATCTTCAATGGGTTTTGGAGGTCACATGGCCTCCAAAACCCATTGACTGCGTGTTTGCCTGAACTTCGACATTTCTCTCCTATGCACGAAAATATGGAGTTCTTCAATTAGAAGGTTTCTTCAGGGTCGGCAGCGCGAGTTATGCGCCCCTGGTGTTGCATACGTCTATAGGCCACGGTAACAATGTTCCATCAGGTGGGCCGTGTGTTTCTCTGCCACCTAACTGGTATAAAAAAACTCAGACCGATGCAATTATCCATTATTCATGTATACAAATATTTTCTCTGACTGGAATCAAATCCGCAGCCTCTGCGTAGTAGCCGTGTTCACAACTGTCACGCCACAGATACTGTCAAGCAATTGATTTATATTACATTGAGTTTAATACATACCACCTCCATAAATACAAACACGGTTAACATGGTAAAACACTATACCTTTAGATTATTAATATGTCACCCATCTTAATCGAATATACCTAAGTATTTTAGCAACAACCAGTTGATGTACCCACTCTTGAAGACTTTTGTGAAATCATTTCTTCTCAATCAAGAGAGCTAAAGTAAATATTAGGATTAATCGTGTGTACTGATGCCACCATGGGTCTTCTTCTTTTATGGTGAGCAAACTGTCATTCCCAATTAGCATTAGGATCGTTCTGTGATCTTCATCGTCCGGTGCACCTTCTGCGGCACGGGAGACCGCTAGATGAAGGCGGCGACGTTACACACACATTCACGGCCGACCATGGTCAACACCAGGATTTGCAACGTGATTCTTCCCGCTCTATCCACTCTGGGTATTCTACCAGCTTCTGAATCAGCGTGTATGCCAAGCAGCCCGGCAGTTTTGTCACTCAAGTGTTGATTCCCGGCTTATACGATGCAAGTACAGTACTCACCTAAATAACCACGTCCAGTGTGCACTTGCGTCAGCCGGTAGAAGAGGCTTCCGTAGTGTCTCTTCTGCCATTCCTCCATGACGGGTCTTACCGCCATAATGCTTACACACTTATATCCTATATAATTTAGAAAACGGGAATTAACGCGATCATGGTATAGGTACTTACATATCCCGTTTTCTAAATTATATATCATGGAACGCGAGAGTTTAAAAGTTAGTTTAACAATTATATCCCATCACTCAATTAAAAAGTGTTTTTTTTTATAAAAATCACAACGCAATACATAATTCAAGCAAAACTAAAATAACACAAACGACATTATAAACACCGCATTATTTAACTTATTTGGTTGCTCACGATCGTAATAATTGTTCTAATTTATTGAATTCCAGCTATGTAATTTATCATTTACTCGATAATTCTGAAATATCTCCAGTTTGTAGGCTTTCATTTTGACCAGATATTGGATCGTTGACACGATTGACAATAGACAAACTTTTACATCCCGTTGCCATAACAATAATGTGTTAACGATAATTACGCCCTAATATATAGCCGCGTGGTTCCCGGTAGAGTAGAATTTGGGCCAAATCTTCCCATGTGGTGTCATACAAGGCGACTAAGAGAAAGGGCTGATTAACTTTAACATCAGACAGATATGTACAGCCCAAACTCAGCCTCAGATGCATGGCTCGAATCAACAATAGTGCCCGGAATACAGCAATAGGCTCACCCCCTATTACGTGGGACCGAATACAGATTGGTGAAATGTGGGTGTAAATTCACCTCTGCCTAACTCTCCGGGGATAAATGCGTGATTATATGTATGTATGTATTTAGGTTCATTAATAATAATTTATTTCGTGAATTTACCTCATTTTAATAGTGATAATTGCTATTCGACGATTTCAAAAAACCAAAGATCTTCAGCCAGAAGAGAAGGAATATCTTCAGCCGTTCTTGAGTGATAAGAAAATACGCGTTTACACTTTTTACGCCCTTAGGGCCCTTAAAACAAACATTCTCTACAAATTTCAAGTCTCTGCTACCAGCAGTTTAGGCTGTACGTTGTCTCTAAATCATTCAGGACAAAGAGTTTTATATAAGAGATTTTTCCGCTTTCTTTATGTCTATTATTAAGCACAGAGCTTGAGGAATAGTCCTGACATTTTAGATAGTAATACTTCAGTTTCAGAAATAGTATGATTTGTTTTTTAATAACATGAACATATAAATAACACCAACTGCCTTTAGTACTCTTCTTGTGGGCGTGATGAAAAGGTCCACAGATCCATTCGCCTGACAATCTACTGAAATAATGCGCTGACATCGAATTCAACGGAAAATCGCCCACGGCGCCCACGTATTTTTGTCTTTTGAATTAATTTGTTATCCCTGCCTACCCCGGAGGGAAATAGACGTGAGCATATGTATGAATTCAATTTGTTAGCTATTTTTCGTATTTTAGTACCTCTTTAAATTAAAATGTTTCAAAGAACTTTTTGTAACTTTACTCAATTTAATGTATCTCGTATGTAACGAGATACATCAAATATATTCATTACTGTTGCGGTTTTCTGTACAGATTTTATATAAACCCTCATTAGATGTGGAGTTCGCATTTCAATCTCGCGTTCAAACCTGTTTATAAAGGGATTGGTCATTATTCTGCGTCCTCGTTAAAATTTGTGTTATTCATCCTTTTTCATTAAATGTATACAATCATACAAATAAATATTAAAGAATGTGGTGGAATTTCGGTTTTTGGTATAAAAATACTGAAAATCGAATACCCATACCATTTCAGTCTATCTAAGAAACGGCCGAATTTCAAAATTATTCATGAAGAAACTGACATCTGATCTCCACTACTCACTGGCGAAATTTTATACTTACCAAAATTTTAGTAGAATACCAATATTTCAGTGCATGTGTGTGGCGATAAATGATACGATATGCACCCAGCGTGATCTAGCGACAGCAAGCTGAACTATTTCAATGCTATTGCAGAACTCCTCAGATCCTGCATCTCGAAATTGAAATTCACGTGCTGTATTATATTTAAATATAAAAAGACCCCGTTCTTTCCCGCGACTAAGCCGATTAGACGTTGCGATATCCATCGTCAAAATCAGATTAGTTGTGATTGCCCCCTTCCTTTTTTGGGGAAGAATCGTGACTAATTCCAAACATCGAAATTCTTATACTGTCTGTTTCTTTTATTTATCAAGTTTGATATTTTAATAATATTCAAAGTGAGGGTACGGAAATGTCCACAGACACTGTATCTTTCACGTTGCCTGTACCTTTATCACGTTTACTGTACCTTTATCACGTTCACTGTAACTTTATCATGCTTTGAACCACTTTGAATTATATCCATTGAATAAACACCCAAAATCCTGATAATTTACTCAGCAGGTATCTATGGGCTTACTTAAAATGTAGAAATTATTTTAATCAGAGCTCGAAACCTTAATCTATTGTAGGTATACAAGACGATTGACATCTCCATAATTGGTTTACACGGTAAAATAAACAAGTATAAATGTTGTTTTCAAATAATTTATTTATCGTGTTTAAACTCAGTTTCATTTAATTAGTTTTAAATTAATAGAATTAATTAAGGAACGTTTAAGGTAATATTGAAGACAACCATGGTAATTTTCCAGTTGTTATAAAATAGTGTCTATCGTAAAAAAATCTAGCTAAGACTATCAAAATTAATGCTAGTAAAATTAAATTAATAATATTTACGTAACTTATTGGTAGTTCAACATCATCGCTGCTACAAATGTTGCCTAGGGGTACTTTATTGATCTGAAACAAATACAACAAAGGATTGAGTTAACTTCTTTCAAACCATTCGAAGAGTTATCGTTAATTGGGGTGAAACGGAACTTAATTACTAAGACTTTGTTACTGTCTGTATGTCAGTCTGTATCCCAGGTTGTCTGTATCTCGCGTACCGTGATAGCTATAGACAGTCGATATTTTCACAGATGTTCTTCTGTTGCCGCTATAGCAACAATAATAAAAACAGATAATGTTACGGAACTCGTGATCGTGCTTGTATTTGTGCGCGAGTCTAACTCCCACATGGCAGATTTTTTTGCTTATCAAGCATGCATCAAGTTGATGAAAAATAGAGACAATTTGTGAAGGTCCACCAAGACAAACGAGAACTCTGGTGCAAGTTTTCATCTCGGGTTGGTATAGGCAGACCAGAAGAGGAGAAGGAGTAATTCAATCGAAAATAATGCTTAAATGATGATGGCTGATAATTAGTGTAGCCATTAAAAAAGTCAAAATTGTGTAACACGGTTTTTTTTTATGCCACTTAGGTGGCAGAACAGCACACGGCCCACCTGATGGGAAGTGGTTACCGTGGCCTATGGACGTTTGCAACACCAGGGGCGTCACAATCGTATTACCGACCCTGTAGATACCTTCTAATACCCTTCTTGAAGAACCCCATATTGTAGTCGCTTGGGAAAACCACGGCAGGAAGTTCATTTCACAACCTGAGCGTGCGTGGGATGAAGCTAAGTAAGTAAGCTAAGTACTTTATATCCAATTTGAATTAAATTTTGAAGCATTTTTCATGCTAAATGTTCAAATTGAATTAAAGAATCGATCTAGGCGGCGTCTGAACCCGCGATTTTTACCTTACGGATAAAGATAAAGATAAAAGATAAAGATAATTTTATTTGCGGAAACATGTGTAGGTACAGGTGGCATTTTATGATATAATACGTTACAAGTGTCAACATGTTCTGTCAATGTAGACGTACAAATTTTATTAAGCTCATAAGCTATTGTAGCAGATCGAGATACAGGTACATTGTTCCCTTCGTATGTAAGTAGTTTACATTGTTAACAAAACACAGTTACAAATTAGTACAAATTATCTGTTATCAGTCAAAGTAAATAGTTTCAATATATAGGGAAGTTACCACTAGTCAGAAGTAATTGAATGTCAAATGGTAAGTTTAATGGTTGTCATAATTGTTTTTTTATTATTATTATTATTATTAAATCGATGTCCAAGTCTAAAATATATTAATGTCTAAACTATTATAAAAATCTGAATATTAAGTTAATGTCAAGTATGTATTTAAATTTATGTCAAGTCTTACTTTGACTTCACAAGGAGATATTTGAATTGGTTAGGGCAACGTCTGGTAGCTTAGTGGTGTTGCCCCTGTAAGGCAAAGATCGCGGGTTCAGACCCCGCCTAGACCTCAATTTTATCTCTTTTATTCGAGTTATATCCAAGTTATATCTGGGTGCCTAATTTCAGCAAAATTTAGGCAATTTATAACTAGGTACGAACTTTTAAAATTTCACATATTTGACATAACTTCAAGGCAAGATATTACCACCATCTTGGTGTCGATATGAGCCAAACTTTTCCAAGCAATTGAAAGCTTGAAATACAAAAAAAATAAGGTTAAATCACGAAATTGTAACAAAATAATCTTATTGAAAGAATTTTTAAAGCATTTTGCATGTTAAAATTGTATCGAGATGAAAATAATTTTATTGGTACAACTCTCAAGATACAAAATCTGTGGTTGCTATGCGTACATACATATCGGCACACATGTGCCTTTCCGGATGGATTCACTTACAGTGAACTGGGTACATAATTATACATTCATATTAAACATAAACCGGCGAAATGTGGGTGCTAGCACCTCTACCTACCCCTTTGGGGATAAAGGCGTGAGTTTATGTTATGTTATTAAAACGGTCTAGTTTTTTGACGAAGCAATCATGCGTAAATAATATATTAGCATATTTTTCTGTACACATGTTTTGTATCCAGTAATGCTATCGTTGAGAATATTAGTATTGTAATCCATTACAGCAACAGAACAGAAGGAGTAGGGAACAAAAGTTGATTTCATCATTTTGTCTCTAGTTAGATTTAAAATGTAGTGGTTATTTATTGTTTTTTGAACTCCATCGCATGGTTGCCTGGAAGAGACGGCCTTGCGCGATAAGGCCGCCAATTGTACGCTCCAAAACTGTACCTACCACTATATAGTAACGTGTTCTTTCTCTGTATACTATACAATGATGAGATTTTTATTCATTCATTCATTTAAAAGAAGTAGACTCGCCAGAATTTAAGAAGGAGCATAAAATGATGTATCTCTGTGAAATACTTTTGGCATAAATGTGATACATTCGTGTAATAATTTAAATATGCCAAAGGGCTACCTATATCTAATTATTACATTCTATCTCTATATTGTTACCTCTTATATACACGAACTTGAACCATATCTTAAAACCTTATTTCATCTCAATATTGTCATCTTGAGTACACGAACTCTACTTGTCTCTTTCACACAGACCCTATTTCTTTCATTTATCATATTTTGTTCTTAGCCTAACACTAGCATCAAGCACTATGTATCTCAAGCTTGTCTCGTAAGTTATTAGATTTGTTAGTTATTATCGTAGCATAAGCACTCTGTTACCTTATCAAGCGTTGTACCATTCCTTATTAGCTCCTATCGTCACACAAAAACACCCTAACGTATCCCCACCCTAACGGGTCCCTATATAAACCCAAATCCTGACTCAGTACACATTCTATTTCCGACAATTTTATTCCTTCATTCGCGGTTTCCGTAATTCGTAATCTCTAATTCTAAGGCTAGTTTTGTTATTGTAAATATTGTAATTCCTAAGTATAATTAAGTCTTTTTTTTTTTAAAGATTAGTTTTGTTGCCGCCACATTACACTGTTAAGATCTTCTAGAGTCTAGACCTAAGCCAACCTAACGTGCATAATAAGCCAAACAAGAAAAGGAGCCTTGCATGCAATCAGAACCAGTGAAGAAAAAATTATATAGTTTTACACGCTATTTTATTACTCATAATTATATGAGTAATAAAATGGCGTTAATGTATGTACGCGAATGTTAAGATGCATGTGTGATGTGACAAGGATAGACAAAGAATGAATATATTACAGTAAGTGAGACAGTTGCACTAGTAAATGAAAGATTGAGAAGCGAACGACTGTCATAAATGGCATTGTCATATCATGAGAAGAGATAAAAGTTGTGAAAAAGTTCAAAGCATGAATGTTGTAAGCCAGTGCAGATGAAGAACACCACATTTCACCCTCAAAATGCACGCCATTTAAGCCCCGTACTTCATTTAAATTATTTTACCCAGTGTTTTAACCACATTTCCTTTCATTATCAACCGGTCTCATGGTGTTAGTAATTATTTCCCATTTTCATCATTTTTGACGTTATCTGCACTGGCCTATAGAGGCTTAGAACATGTAGATATAAAACACTAACCTGCACTAATGAAGTTATCCTGTCATTAGATTTTGAACATCGAATGTCCGCTGAATCACGAAGGACCTTTTTGTATTTTAGAAGGAAAATCTGAAACCTTGGGATAAAAAAACAGTCACACCGCCACGGGTTGTCTCCCAGGAATAAGTTCATTATATTATTGTTCACTTGAAATGCTTTGTCGAAAGCATAAATTGGAATCTGTGAAAAAAAAAAAACAAATCAATAAGATTAGTCATTCCTTAACACTTGATACTATTATCTACTAAAATAGCTACATATACAGCAAATGCGGATGTTGACTAATGCTATATTTATTATGTACTGTAAAGAACAAAGTATGACTTCTGAATACAAAGCGGTATACTTTTGTAATCGAGGTAATATTTAATTGTCGTTGGATCATTAGGATATACGCAAAGTATAAAAAGTAATCGTACAGCAGCTCGTTACCTACCTAATTTGCGATTTTGTCAGGGTTGTCACATTAGTTTATATATTTAATTTACTATCTGCATTATTTATTTATCCCCTATTTAGTATCTTTGTACTATCAAGGCACATCAAGTAGTAGTAGTATAAAAAACGGGACGATGTTGGCTATTGCGACTTTTGGTCGTATCTCCGGTTCTACTCAACCAATTTTGATCAAACGTAATTATTTTAAGTCTGAATTTGAAACTGAATCTGAATTTGAATTTGTAAAATGGATATTATGTCCTTACTAGCAATCCGGAAAACCTCGAAAACGAACCTATTTTGTTTTTTATTTTTAATTTTGCGTCCGCCCTCTTTAATCGCTAAATAGGTAATATATACGTAATCAACAACCCCAAAAACGATACCTGTGTTGTTTTTTTTTTTTGAGAATGTTGAGTCCGCCATCTTTATTCGCTAAATGGATGATATATTAGTAATGAGCAACCCCAAGAACCCTGAAAACGTTACTCATAAAGATTTCTTTGACAAAATCGAGAGAGCCATCTTTGATCAGCAGTCCTAAAAACCCTGAAAACGATACCTATATTAATTTTATTGAAAAATTCGAGTCCACTATCATTGCTTGCTAAATGCAATGTAAATGTAATATTCGTAATGAGCAACCCTATATATGGATAATCGTAATCGAAATTGAAAATTGCAATTTTAACAACCAATACGAGTCAATAAAAAATCATAAAATAAAAAAACGTGATTATAAATGAGACAGCCCTGAATCTTTAGTACCGAGAAAAATTTATGGCTACTCGGTACGGTACCCCCTCTCCTGGCATTCACTCACCCCGCACGATTGCTCTGGCTCTCGCTCTTATACTGTCTGTCTATCGAAACGGAAGACTGTGTTCTAATAACTAATAAATTTTTAGATCCAGAACCATCAATCAATCGGCACATCGCTGGACATAGGCCTCTTTAGTATTCAGTCTGCTTCAGGTACTTTTTCAGGTCATCAGATAATCTGACTGGGGTGCGTCCCATCTTCCGTTTAACAATTCGTGGTCTCCACTGTAGGACTCGTTTGTTCCCACAACTATTGATCCTTCGACAGATGTAGCCGACCCATTACCACTTCAGTGCCCCAAGCACAAATTATATTCGAATTCATAACGTTTCACAGTAGGCAAGCGGCCAATCGCATTGCTCCGTTCGCTTTATAAATCTACCATACGAATTCGAATATTATTCTTGCTCGGGGCACAGGCCCCTTATTCTGGGATATAGTTCTTTGTTATCGGATTTTGCTCTCGCTAAAGAAAGTCCCATTATTTTCGGTGACAAACCGTTTCATAGCTACGTACGTTCGTTAAAACCGTCACATCTCAGTTAGTCTAGATTCCTGCCATTTCTCTCTTCTATGTTCACCAATTGTAATCCATCGTCTACTTACCCTCTGGCTCAGTCCAGAAGCATAATAATTGAAAGAATTTTTTTACCTGCTTCAACAAATTCCCGCGTAGACTCAGAACTCGGAATGTTGTGAACCATTCGACGCCTTCCAGCTCCTTGACTGCCGTTATGCTATTGTTGTCCAAGTACAGATCCACGACTTTCTTGTATTGTGGATTGTGTATTAGATTGTGTACAATCACACTTATTGTTTTTAGCTGTAATGGAATTGAAAATTTTGGTTAAGGGTCTATTTTCTCCTAAATACAGTGCGATAAGGCGAGTTCTATGTGAAACTACAATTGTGTAACTGTGCGAATTCCTTCTAGTAATTTATGAGCGAACTTCACGTATCTATTTGGGTTATACTCTTGCCTGTACTACACACTGGTGACGGTGACCGCGAGGCGACCCTGAGGGTCACGACCGCAGTTGCTCAAGTCGTGGAACGGATCCGGCGGCTGGGTCTCGAGGTGGCTCTGCACAAATCCAAGGCCAAGTTCTTTCATGGCCCTCGGCGCAGGCCAGGCCCGGAAGCCAGCCTTACAGTGGAAGGCACTCCCATCGCCATCAAGCCCCGGTCGAAATACCTGGGTCTCGTGCTTGACGGTCGATAGGACGTCGGTGAACATATCCGAAGTCTGCGCCCCAAGTTGGTGACAACGGCGAATGCCTTGGGCCGGCTGTTGCCCAACTTGAGGGGCCCAGAGGACTACTGCAGGAGACTCTGGGTACCTCGTATGGGCGGACACCCTGGGGCCGGATTACTGCCTCTGCTCCAAGCGGCGCAGAGGACGGTGGCCTCCAGGATCATCAGGGTTGCCGCACGATATCCGTGGATCCTGGAAGCGAGTACCCTTTTGGCACTGTATCGGTTCCGAAGGAAGGCGCGGGAGCGGGGATTCGATCCCGAGCCCGAAGAAGCAACCACGCGCAGGGCACGCCGTGATTGCGGCGTGCCCTGCGCTGTAAGACCCATCATGGGGGAATGGCTAGAGAGGCTAAACGGTGGCCTCTCGTACCGTCAGACGGAGGTCATTACCGGACACAGTAACTTCGGGCGGTACCTGCATCTCATGGGCATAGAGCCAACGCCTGAGTACCATCACTGCGACGCGAGCGTGGAGTCGGGGCTGCATACGCTCACCGAGTGTCCAGCGTTCGAAACGCCGAGGCGGGAGCTTGTGACGGCTCTGGAAGTAAGAGTGCTCACGCTGTCCACCCTGCTCGCGGCGATGGTCCGCTGCGCGGATGCGTGGGCGGCTAGCGCCTCCTTCTGCGAGCAGGTGAACAGTCGTCAAGTCAAGACGGTATGACGATATATGGGCGACCTGTACAACTCCCTCCCTGGTTGGCCAATAACCAACCACACGAAAAGAAGAAGTCGGCTCTATATGTATCTCTTATTTATTGTAAATATCTACCTGTTTACAGTGTTTACTTTGTACTTTATAGCATTTTTGATGCGAAACTTATATATAGATAGTAAAGCCTTTCATGAGTGGGTAGAAAAGTATTATCATACTAAAGCACAAAATATTTAGACGTATTATTGTAAAAGCGTTTTCGGTTGACGAATTCGAAGTTTAAAGTGATGAAAGTCTAGCTCTAAGTTACCTCTATTTATATATTTTCGGAGTCAAGTGGAATTATATTGCAAAAGTTTATAAATCCACCTTAGTACAATTCATCTCTTAGGCTTTTCGCTTGACCCACCATCGTTTAGAAGTATTAATATTATTTATTTTTTACTTTGTAGTTGTTTTACTTATTTTTCGGTTTAAAAAAATAATGAAGGATTGCTAAATCATCTCAGATTTGAAACCAACTTTATAGTGATCAGCTAATAATCAAATAGCTCACAAGAGACGCTTGAAAATCTGAAAAAGTGAAAAAATCGAACACAAAAACAAATTTCTTTTATGTGAATAATAAAATAGAGCCTTTCTTGTTATTTGCATACATTAAAAAATAACATTTTCCTTTTAAAGTGTAATTTAAATTTCTTAAAGGGTGGTACTCTACCCGCTACTGTTTCGCCGCGTTAATTGTTGTGTGAATTCTGTGTTGAGCAAGAAAGAGGCGACATCGATCCTGGAAGAACTTGAAGCGAAAACACTTCTACATTTAATGAAATCGAAAGCAATTAGTTTGCTAACTATTCAAATCGTTTTAATGTATAGCAGAATTTCGAACGCACAAGAATTTATATATATTTATATATATAACACGTCAATCTGACTTCACCTCGCCTGATGGTAAGCTAAAGTTACATACATGTACACGTAACAATGGTGGCACTCAGCTTGACGATCTCATCAAAAGACGATTATCGTGGCAGCACCGCGTGACAATCACCGGTCCCACTGGTGCTGCGACCACAATCCCCCCTGCCCGGCTATGCACTAACTGACCCTTGAACGCAATCCAATCAAGATTGGACTACAATGGCGGGTTTTCCGCAATAAGACACGGTTGTACCCACCCGGCTAATAATTGGGACAAATTTGTGCCATCAAATTTCTACCACTATGTAGTGTGTCTAGCTCACCGGTTAGAGAATTCCTCCTGTAAGGGACTGCTTATGGATCCAAGTTCCGTCTGAGCAATCTCTTTTTCCAATCTGAATCGAATTGAACACTTGTATAACTCTTGTAACTATTTCTGTGGTATACTACACACCATTATAGGTACGGCAGTACACAACAATATCAGGGCGCCACTCAGTATGAGGTAATTTATCTTTCTTATTATTATTTCCCTAGGGATTAATAGTAGTACTACGACATTGAAGCACTTTATCAACACAGCTACCTACAGGTCTAACAGTTTCACTCCTTAATTAACGTTCAGCAATATAGCTTCAGGCCGCAAAGGTTAATGGTTGATCTTCTGGCGTACTTCATTTACTTTTGAGATAGGACTAAATATACAAGTTGTATTGGCTAATTAAGTATTTCTCTGTGGTAAAATAAATTATTTAACTGAGTTTATTAAATTGAGATTGGTAGAAGGGTAGTAAAATTTGTCTTTATTTTATCGTTTTTAATTATTTTTCACTTCTCATGCTCTTAAAATGTTACTTTAGTCTCTGCATATCGGGACTAAAGTTCCTCATTAATCTCTAGGGACTAAAGTAATATTTTTTTAATTTACTTTGAAAGCTCCTAAACAGCCAATCACGGTGTTTGTGAATGGTAGGAATATCACCTTTTTAGTGATTGTGTATAGAAATAACCTCAAAATGCATTTGAACAAATCTAAAAAATCCATTTAATTTCGTGAAACACGATTAATGATATTAATTTAATTAATTATTATGTAAGTATTAAAGATTAATTAATTTTATTATGCATTTCCAATTAGTTTTAAATTATTTTTCAAGTTGCATCTTTTAGCTAAACATGCAAGCATTTAAAGCGTGCGTCACTTAACAAAAAGAATACCGCGGGACAAATTTCTTTGCAATTTGAATTTTGAATAGAACTTTTCTTAGGTTAAATTAACGATTAATACGTAATTTTAAGAAACTTTGTTATTATAAATATTATAATTTTGTATAGAGCGTCGATTTTTTTCCTCGCTTTCAAAGTGAAAAGTAGAGTGTTTAACGTGGGACTAAACAACCATAATGACACTTTGAACTATTAGCCACCCTCGCTTCGCTCGGGTGGCTAAAACATCTCGTGCCATTATGGCTTGTTTTAGTCCTGTGGCGATACCACATGTACCCAGCGCCATCTAGCGACATCAAGCAGAACTACTACGATAATACAAATCGTGCATCGCGAAAGTGAAGTTCCTGCGCTGGTACAATACATATACAACATCCCAACGACAATCGTAGGGCCGCGGCCCGCCAGGCGTGATCACCTTGCCTGGTCGGAGGGTCCTCCCTTTGTATTGGAGGAACATCACACCTCGTTCCTCCACAGTGGTAACCCCGACGTGATCTGATCACGTAACCTTCGCTGAGCATATCAGCAGCATTCTCATCGTCACATTCTATTCACTTCTTCCGCATGAGCGGTAATCAAGTCTTCGCCATCCAGCACCTTCGGCCCTTACAAGGCTACCATAGCATGCAGCGATCGCTGCAGCCTGGTTACCCTTCAGCCACGCCTGCATCTACGGCATACAGTACACGTTCATACGGTCACGTAAGAAGAGGACATCTCTCCCGTCTACGTAGTAACTCAGCCATTTCGCCCCAATACACGGGGGACTACCTCGCCTTATCGAGGATTCGCCCCGTCACTGCCGAGGACTCACCTCAACTCACCGAGGATTCGCCTCGCCTCACTATCGGCTCGCCGAGGTTTCATCTCGACGCTTCGAGCCCCAACTCGCTGGGCATTCAACGCAGGACCGCAGCACCGCAGCACCGCACTTGCCCCGCATCTTCGGGACCAGCGGTAGTCCCGACTCACTGGGACTAGCGTGGATGACTGTTCCGTCAATGGAATAAGCGGCGTCCAGATCCGACGAAACGGAACTACTCAAGACTGGCAGTGGCACGCTCCTCAAGAGAGCTAAGACAGCTGACTCATCGCAATCAACCTCCGGTCTTGGAGGGGAGTGATGTGGCGATACCACATGTACCCAGCGCCATCTAGCGACATCAAGCAGAACTACTACGACCAATCTGTGATGCAGCTGAACTTCGATATTTTCAAAAGGGACTGCCAAATGACCTCCACAGACTATAAGCAATCGGGTTAGAACAGTCGCACTTTATTAGGGCTTTTCAGTAATACAGATCTCCTATAACTAATCTGCTCTGCACTAATCTGCTCTCCTATAACTAATCCCACGCTATAACTAATCTATATTACAGTTGCTGACCAAAGAACCCTTTGATAACTTGATTGAAAGTGCTATTTTTTAAATCATAATAACCTAAAAATACTCGTGCAATTCTCGTTTAATCGTCATGTCAGGGTAAAATAGAATTCCTGTGCGCTTAGAATTTCTAAACTATGTGACGGAATTTGAAGCAGATTTTTCTCTCATCTAGACTTCTACGGTAGTTTTTAATAACTAACTAAAGAAAAACGGGAAATCAAACTGCAGCAGTGCAAAACCAAGCAGTTCTTCCAACGTTACCCCGACAAACTTTCCTCTGTTTCCAAGTTTATAATTCGTAAACTTTGAAGGAAATGAAAGTTAGCTGCAAAATTGCGTAAATACTTAACCTCGAACTTTGTCTTATAAAGATTTGTTATAGATTTCTATAGCAGGAAAACGTTTTAAGGCCCCGGCAAGATTTTTGGAGCCCAAGCAAACCTCATGAAAAATGCCAACAAAAATACCAGCTGAACCCCGATTCTGTTAATTGTCAATCCACAGATACTGCAAAAATACCATTTATTGGCATTTTTAAAGTGTCAATGGTATAAAGTGGTTAATAATTAGCAGAATCGATGTCTTGTTATACCTGATGACTGACAGATGAGGTTATGAAGCAGGGTTTCTTCTTGGAGTTTTTTTTTGAGAAGAATATAAGCAACCGATATTACTTATGAAATATATATAATCTAACCCCTCCAACTAAGCTATATCGCTTGTGCTAGAAGTGGGTTCACGTCGATAGAGTAATGGCCAGGTTTCGAACCCTGGTCCTCTACGACGCGTTGGGGGAGATCAGGTGTCAGTAGATAGGTGATGGTAATAGTAATTAACGTCAAACCTTATCACCTGTTGCAACAAAGTAATAGTTAACATTCTTAGCTGTTGCCGAAAACAGAACCATTTGTTCGGCTCATTGCTGCCACCGACTGACTTGCTTATAGTTTACTAACTCAAACTTAGAAATGAAACCTGAAACGTTATGCCCACCACTACTAAATCACTAATTTTCTGAATGTTTATTAAAGAAACCTTGAGTCTTAAGTACTTTGTAAGTATCGACTGGTTTAAAGACGCCTTTTTACTATTGGCTCGTTATCATAACTACGTTTAAGTTAAATTACTAGAGACCATGGAGAGGATGGACGAAAGAAGACTATCAAAAAAGATTTATGGAGCGAGGGTGAATAAACCTGGTAGGGATCGATCTAGACATACGTATGTCAATCAGATCGAGGGTATGTTAAAGAAAGGACCTGTAAAGAGTACCTCAAATCGGTGAGCATGTATGAAAAAAATTATGAAAGTAGAAGAATGCTAGGATGGTAGCAAGTGGAAGCTGTGATATCTGCCTTTCCCCACGGAAAAGAGGTTTTACAATTGAAATGTCTGTTTCACAAGTTAGTAATGGAAAGTTTCAAACTTGTTGAAGACAACAAATTATCCTTTTTGTTACCATTTCAAGAGATTGCTTGCACGGTGTAGTAACTTTCCCAATAATTAAACTTTTGGTGGTGTCAGCGGAAATAAGGTTCCCTCTAAAATGACACCAGTCCTTAAACTTTCTTGTTTCATGAAATATAATCTTCGAATTATCTGACGTTTTCATCAAGTTACGACAGCCGTGGTCACGGGTTGGCTGCATTTCAAAGGGGCATAAGTCATAACATAGGCAATTGAAATTGTCATGTTGTTTCCCTTAACGTCATTGTGTGATAATTAGATTTAAGTAAATATAAAACAAAGAAAAGTCTAGCAAGAAAAATGTACTTACAACATTTAATAACATTTATAAAATATATCCACTTCTAACACAACCAAATTTATGTCAGCTGGAGGCTGTAGCGACAATATAAGTAAATACGGTTTTTAAAACAAATATGAAAATTTAAAAACAAAGTTAGCAGACAAACAAGGTTCATTCGCTTGGCAAGTTCAGTGGTTAAAGTGGTCACCCTACTAACTGTGTGGCAGTTATCCAATTTAGCACCCAAATTGTAGTTAGATTATTTATATAAGTACTACACTGTACTCATTCTGTCTGAATATAACAAAGACTATTGTGTTGTTTTTACCTACACTAAGGTAATGCTTACTTTTCTCTAACCGTTCCGATTGATATTGTCGTTAGTTTACGCGAACGTTGCAATTATTAATTTAGCGTTATTCTATTATTGATATTAACACTTCGTTTCTCGCTCTTTGATGATCACTATGGCCGACTTGCTAAAGTGTGCCACTTGTCCACACACATGTACTCCGAAGAAACTGAGAACGCAATCAAGATGCGGTACAGTAAGCAAACAAAATTTGACAAATATTCATTCGACACGACAGAAGATTTACACTGAGCACGAGATTTCGATTCTCGGTTACTTTTCAGCTGTGGAAAAGCGACTGAAATAATAATAATATATCAATCAGTCATCAGTATACAAAATCATGTTAGCATCCTTTAAAAACAGTTTTAATTTCAACGCTCTAAATTATCTAACTTCTTCAGAATTTACTGTAATTTGTTATATTTATTATACAAGGTGTAGATCCTCTTCAGTATTTTGCACTTTTCAGAAAACATCTGTGTTCCTTCTGATAAGCCGATTACATAAAAACCCTATCATCAAAGTTAGGCTCGTAACCTAAAAAAAGTGAATAATTTTTACTTGCTTTGTTTGGAGGTTTTTAGGTCATCGGGATATCGGATTTCATGTTTTGGTTATGAATGTTATGATACACTTTTCAAGAATAAATTCTTAATTATCGGTATATCGACATCATTGAGCAATATCCACAGGTATATAGAACACATATACTGGTGTATGGAGGTTGTCAGTGACCTCACCAAGTCAAGTCACCTCACCTTCTACCCGGTACACACCTGGTGAACTGAACAATAATCGTCATCGCGCACTTTACGCATTTTAACAATAAAATAAATATTTTATGATTCACTATCTAAACTCAATAATTTCTTTTTGTATCATTGATCATTAATATTATGTATTTTTCATATCTTCGGCAGTAATTTTTTTTTTAATCCTTTATTTTTTATTTTTTTTTATTTTTAAGTGCACATCCTATCGCAAACATCAAAAAAATGTTCGTACCGTTTTACCTTGTTGCCCTCCAGTCGCAGAGTGCTGGTCCCCGGCGGGAGTTCCGCTGGCGGGGAGTCCAGTCCCTTGTAGGCGCAGTCAACCGTTATCAGCGGGATCACAGCCCCTGCGGTGTCGGACACCACATGGGTCATGGTACAGGAGCACGGGACTGGACACGTGCGATGGATAGTCTGTAAATACAGTCATATGTTAGACTAGTTGTTCCTCATGGCTCCAGCCGCGTGGAATTCTGATCCTCACCAGCATCGTTCGTGACGTATTTTAAGCCCGCGTTGCACCCCTTTAACCCAAATTTAATAGATTTCAAATGGCTAATCTATGGAAATCTACCGGACGGATTGACATTTTTGAATATTGTTCCTCTCTCTTGGATAGTAGATAATGATAATGCAGTTTTCTGATTTCAAAAGTTTTTTTGAGTTTATAACTAGTACTATATACCTAGAATCATCATCATTTATTCTGTGTTGACTGGTTTTACATTATGTCCATATACAGAAGATTTCTCAGTTGCGTCCATAGTTTGCATTTTGGAGCCTGAGGCAACTATTTCTTCGTTTTTTTTTAAATATTAACTTTTCTTCTCTTTGTTTTTCTTTTTCTTCCTTTCTTATTTTCTTTTTTATTTTGTCTTTTAGGTAATTTGTGCTTATGTTCCGCTTATTCATCAATATAAAGCCACTGATACTATAAACTTAAACAGTAAAAACCTTTTATGTTATTATGTGGCTACTGAGGAAGTTCTTTTGGCAAACACACTCACGGGGCGAACTAAGAGTTGAATGATTCTAAGATAGTCGTTATTTTTAGGGTTCCGTAGCCAAATGGCAAAAAACGGAACCCTTATAGATTCGTTGTCTTTTTGGCTGGAACTGGAGCTGGAACTTGGTCAGTAGATGTATTCTGTGAACCGCATTAAGATTTTCACACAAAAATAGAAAGAAAAAACAATAAATTTTGGGGGTTCCCCATACTTAGAATTGAAACTCAATAAATATTTTTATCGAACCCATATCTATGGATTGGTCTTCAAAAATGATATTGAGGTTTCTAATATCATATTTTTCTAAACTGAATAGGTTGCGCGAGAGACACTTCCAAAGTGGTAAAATGTAAGTGTCCCCCCCCCCCCCTGTAACTTCTAAAATAAGAGAATGATAAAACTAAAAAACACCATGCAACCAACAATTGAAAATTGGTTTGAACGTGATCTAGCAAGTAGTTTTTACGTCATACATAAATCATAAACCGCAATTTACTTACTTGCTGCTACGGAACCCTTCATGGGCGAGTCCGACTCTCACTTGGCCGCTTTTTTAATACTTCATTAAAATTTATTGAGAAAAAAGAAAATCATACTTGGCACAAAGTTATCTACTGTTAATATACCTTTGTTTATTTCTTCGCGATATTATAGGCATGCATATTGTAAATTCAATTGTGTATATTTACAAAGACAACGTCAATTTTGTATCCTTATTCAATAACATTAATCTAGAGGCTACTGTTCGTCTTTTATATTTATTTTTTATATTTCTCCTCCAATACTAACTTATAAGGGTTCTCATCATAACATCTTATTGAAAGTGATATAAGTAATTGCTACATACGTATATTTCACGAAATATCACATAAATGTCTGTACTATTTTTAGCACCGTGGTAAGGTTTCAACACAGAATACAGAAAAAATTGTTACTGTAAAAAATTGTTCTGTATTCTGAGGGTTTCAAATATCGATATTTTATCTGGCTCTTTCCCGGAAACTCGTTCCCAGAATAAATGGATAACCTACCTATATGTCCAGATTCGTGAACTCGTTTGAACATGATTGAGTAACAAACATCCGATCATACAAACATACAAATATAGAGAGATGGTACACAGAGACAGAAAAGTAAAATAAATCAGCTAATGGCCAAATCTTAGCGTTATTCCCGAATACATTCGAAGCTTTCACCTCAGAGTCCGGGTTTCTGCTTATTCTCCCCCCCTTTAAAGCGTTTTCACACTATCCGATACCCGATATCCGATATCAGAGGAAGTCAAATGTATGACATAATTATGTATCTGTCTTTTTCATTATTCGGCCCGATATCGGTTATCGGAGCCGACACCACTGTGTCGACCCGATATCGGATCACAAAGAGACTAAAACAGCGACTGCAAACAATTTTCGACCTTAATGATATTTTTTTAGTAACGTGTCTTTTCGCGTTAAAAGATGACGCTGATCACGATATAAGAAAGGCAACTTGATACTATGTCATGTCAATAAGGTCGAAAATTGTTTTTTTTTTCATCCTTAGCATCACAAACTAGTCTGTGCTTTCGAGCATAATGGCCGTATCGGGCCGATTTTATTGGATAGATGTAAAACAGCACATGGTGTCGGCTATCGGCGTCCGACACCGATATTGAATATCAGATGAATGTGAAAACGCTCTTAAGCTTATACAACTTTTATAGCGGTGGCTGCCACCTGAGTCCCCAATCTCGCGAGTCCAGGGTCCAGAGCCTCGTCCATCCATTAGCGGGTGCACCTACTGACTCGTTGAGATTGGTTTAAACCCCGAAAACGTTTGGTTGGGCCCTTAAAACATCGAAAATAAAGCAGTAGAATGCCTTATCGCTTAAAACAATTTTACCAGGCCACCTCTGGGTGGAACAAATTGGTAGGATTTAGCGATAGTTGTTAACGTATATATATAACAGATAGGTATATATTTAATTTCTTAAATAGAAGTGTTTCTTTCCTTCTGGGTAGCAGTGTTTTTCCTTAAACACGAAAATCCCCTTGGGTCCTTTAGATGATATTATAACGCGGTATAAGTCTATGGTCTCGTAATCCCGATGGTCCAAAACAAGGTGAGTATTAATAGGCATATAAACGTGTTATGATTTGGTTTATACATGTCAGTAGTTGTAGAATGCTAGATATCATATATTATGTACATTACGTGTGTAAGATTTAAAAATACATAGACAGATACATTAATAGTGAGTGGTAGGTATTCAAAGTTGGGTGCCCTTTACGTGTCAAGATAGTTGCACGGTGATTTCTACATTCGAGGGTGCCATCTGGAAGTCAGCGATGACCCAGGGTAAGCCAGGGTGCAAGAGAATTGTCTTGTTGGGCCATCTTACACCAGCATTTAAGACGCGGGACAGCGCCGTGAATCGCCTGCCAGCTGGGGAGAAGGGTGTCAGTGAGAATACTAATGATTTACGAATTCTAATTTACTGATCACCTTACCACCCCGGTTTTTATTTCATTAAAATTCCAACGTAAAAATATCCTAAAGCTAAGAGGTTATAAAATATCGTAACAATGAGACATTTACTCGCTAAAACGACGAGCAAGTAAGATTAAACAAATAACGATACTGTCAAGTGATAGCAATAATAGGAGCCAATAAACTGAAAGGTACTAAAAGCGTTTGAGGACGAATAAAAAGATTAAGAAAGAAATAGAGATGAAAGAACAAAGAGAGCGGCTGTTTACTTTTTTATTGTTGATGTTTGTATGACCGTCTGTTACAGCTTAGTGAATCGAAAGATAATAATTTACAATCTATTTTGGCATCTACATTCCCCCATAATGCAATAAAGCGTAAGCCCCTCTAGACAAGTGGCAATTCGCTAGCTGGCGTTTGGTGGAATAGAATGACGAATATATGGGATTTGACGTATATGACAGTCGTTAACGCATGTCAAATACGTCAAATCGCATACATTCGTCAATCTATTCCATCAAACGCAGGTTAGCGAACTGCCACTTGTCTAGAGGGGCAGGTGTGATATACAGGGTGTAATCGTTAAGTGTGTCCAGGCGATTATTCCATAACTATTACAGATATCAAAAAACTTTAAACTGATATCGAAAGTACGTTACCTAATGAGTAAAATGACATCAATAACTTTTTTTAAATCAAACGAGAGGTATCTAATATTTTGACATTAAACACTCCCATACATTTAGTATGAGATTAGTAGAAAGGTTTTAGGTACGTACACCAGAAGGGACTTCTCTATCTGGGTACTCTCTTCTGTAGGCGATAATGGCCGCTCTTTTGTTACAATCATATTTGTAGTCAATTTTTAGCATATCTCTCTTTTCTCTTTTGGAATGCCATTTTGCAATCAATAAATGAAACAATCACGAATTCACGATTATTAACGCAAATTAAAAAAAAACAACGATAAATTGGCGGGAACAACAACCCGAGATAAAAGTTTTGAATTTAGAACGAACACCAAAGAGTATCTTTTTTTTGTAGTGTGTTGCTTTTCAGTTAGCTCAAAATACTTAATGCGATATTAAAACACGGTTTATTACTAATTTCAAGTGGTACCTAAGATAATTATTTTACACATGTATCTATTTGAAAATCATCATTGTCATATTATACGTAATCATAAAATATGATTAAGGTAAAATGGGTACTAGATCACTTAAAATAAGGAAACTAAAACCTTTCTACTAATCTCATATTAAATGTATGGGAGTGTTTAATGTCAAAATTTTAGATACCTCTCGTTTGATTTTAAAAAAGTTATTGATGTCATTTTACTCATTGGGTAACGTACTTTCGATATCAGTTTAAAGTTTTTTGATATCTGTAATAGTTACGGAATAATCACCTGGACACACTTAACGATTACACCCTGTAGATATCTATATAATTTCTTCTTCTTGAAGTTTTAGTAAGCACTTTTTAGAGATTTAAAAGTACAGTATTACTTATTTCAGTAATACTGAAATAAGCTAAAACTCACACGAAACTCAAACTCGAAGAAGGCATGTTTGTGACGGCCACACAGGGCCCTTTATACATTTAAGTGTAACAAAATCAACTCTCAGAACTTTGTGTGATTACTTGGTATTGGAAAATATGTGTAGGTAAAAATATTCAAAAATATTGGGTAGGCCAATTCTGTAAAATTCAGTAGTAAAAATTTCAAAAATTGATATCAGCGCCTATGCTAACCGTAGCACATCGATATGTCCAGCACATGGGTTGCAAAAAGCAGCTGCCTGTCAGAAGTCAATGACCGACGGGGGTTACAATGTTGCAATGTTTCTCTGTCAACATTTCTCGGAGAGGTCGTAAAAATATGAAGTATCCGTAGGCGACAGAGTTAATGAAGCGTCACTAATCCTTCTATGATTTAAATTAACACGTTCGCAGCGTTATTTTTATAGCGCATAACACGACAAAGTATTATTTAGTATATATGATTTTATCCTGGTTTGAACGCAAATCCAAGGTATTGTGTGAAAGCGTGAAACCCTACTCAAGCGTTTTGTATGGACTAATTTCTCGTACGTTAATCGTACTAACGTGGTCAAGCGGAAAATTCTCTGTGAATTTCTTCTTTTTCTTACACGTATACGACTTGAAACAGCAGACTGTTACCTACTGCTAGGCACTAGCTTGAAATTTATTTATATATAGCTGATGCAGCCGTTCTCATGTCATGCCCTTTGTAGATCCATTTTTAATAACATATAGATATCGATATATTTCCGTCACGTACAAAGCCCCGAATTACGAAGTCATAACAAAAGGCATATCGTAGGCATTCTGTTGAGAAAATAATATAGTGACACAGATAATATCCATGTTCAGATACCCAAATATATCTGAACTGAGCATATCTGAAAACCTGTCTCATTTCTGAGAAAATGTTGGAGGCGAACACTTCATAGAAACGAATTCTTTTGTTTTCTCGCTGGATATGAGCACAAAAATATCATCATGTAGATATTTTTTGTACTCTGGGCATGGCTCTTTTTCATAAATAAGTTAGAATTAAGAAAATTCAGAACGTGTTATTAATGATTTGTTGATAAGTGAGCAATCGAATTTTTCTTACGAGACTCTTCCCACCCCCATTCTCATTACTGCAACTCCTGTACACCAGGTTCATCAGTTATGACCTATAAAATACGGGTAATGATAGATAATAAATCAGTGCCGGCAAAGTTAAAATGTATTAATTTCCATACGGATTCTATACGTAAAGAAATTAGTCAGTAGTAAATTAGAAGGGTTAGAATCATAATAAATTGCCTCCTTAGAATTCTTAACAAACAGGCAACTTGGGTCAAACAAAATAGGCAAACTAAATAACTACCAACGAAAATAAATAAAGCACCACGTATGTAAGTACACAAATGCATTATATGAGATGTTATTTTTTAAGTATTATGACAGTCGAATGAACTCACCCCTATTGGTGGTTATTTTAATCATTGATTGATATATTACACTAGATTAGCAATTAATGCGCCAAAATCTATGCCACTACAGATCTGTTCACGGCCATATTCGAGGCAACGGCAGCTCAGTCTGAAAAGTCAATTTCATAATGTACCAATACATACATCCCCACATACCGGTCAAAATCGAAACCCGCATTATGGTAAGAATATAGATTTCAAAAATGTATTAATTATTTTCACTACAAAATTGGTAAAGAAATTCTATATTATCGTGGGTACACACGTCTCTCAACACTGGCCCAGAATCACATGTATAAACTTTTTCTTTGTCTAATCTCAGCGCGCGATTGAGACATATAGAGGTACTAGCTGTCGCCCGCGGCTCCGCCCGCGTGGATGTCGGTTATCGCGAATCGGACTATAATTTGAGATTTAAACTATCCTATCTCTCAAGTTGGATCGAACTCTACATGGTGTGCGAATTTTATTATAATCGGTTAAGTGGTTTAGGAGTCCATTGAGGACAAACATTGTGACACGAGATTTATATATATTAAGATATTTCGTTTTTACCTTCATCTTCTTCAATAGTTATGCAATTTCGGGGTGCTGGTTGGGTAACCTCCACGTCGGCTTCTCCGTTTCTTCCCCCTTTGGACCGCGGTCCTGGGGAGCGGAAGCGGGGGGGCTGGTGCACCCTGGACAACGGCTAACAGACTCCTACCTTGGGAGTTCTGTTGGCCGTTGACAAATAACCCGACGGCTGACCTCACGAGGAGGTCGTGGGATGGCGGGCCTTCAAGGCCCGCGGGAAGGGGTCCGTAGGACACCCTTCCATTCCAACAGCCCTTTTAAGGGCTAGCTGACCCCATTGCACGAGGGGGTCGTGGTATGGCGGGCCTGCAAGGCCCGCGGGGAGGGATCCGTAGGGTTCCTCCCACCTCAACAGCCCTTTTCAGGGCTAGCCGTCGCTCCCAGTACCCCTCTGCTTTAGCAGAGGAGACATGGGAGAGGCGACGGGATCCGTAGGATCCGGGGACGGGTCGGCCCACTGCTCGCGCAGGGGCTGACGGGCATTCGTGCCTCCGTCGGCGTTGGGAGAGTTGGCTACTCCCCCGCATCGCGTAACCTCCGAGATATCGACAACGACCTGAGTGCTAGCCACACTCGGGAACGCCGATATCCTGGAGGCCGTGGGGCTTGCCTTAACTGGCCGGCCCGCGACAAGGAAAAGTCTGAAAACCCGACAGCGAAGTCGCTTAAAACCTGTGGATACCTGGGGACCTCCACAGTATGTACCCCGCTTCCTGGAATGGCCGTCACCCAGGAAGTGTGATTAGAGCGGTTCTACTCGTGGGACATCATGAAAGAATCTATTAAAAACCAAAAAACCCCCCCCCAACCAAGCGAAACAGTCTGCGCGGAGGTCGCGCAGCACCAAGACGCGGAGGTCGCGTCCCAAGCGGTGTCGGAGAACTTCGACACCGCCGACAGCCGGGACAGAAGCCCGGTGGGTCTAAGGACCCGAAAATCGAAATGGCGTAAGAGGAGCGCCAAAGTCAAAAACAAAGTCCCTACCCGACCGAGGACAGAGTCCGATGCCGAGCGCACGCTCACCGACTCGTCCTCCAGCAGCAGTCACAGTGGTGACGAAATGCTGCGCCCACCCCCGCCCAAGCTGGTGGCGGTTAGCCGCCAAAAGGCGCGGGGTGGTAAAAAGGTTGCCTCCCAGGCCCGTCCATCGCGGGCCTCTGCCCCGGAGGATGTAGTGGCGCCGCCGAGTTCCTCCACCTCGGCGGCGCCCTTGGCCTGTACCGGCGACAGCACCTCGACAGAGGTGATGGAGGCCCTTAAAGGCCTGGCCAAGGCCCAGACCGGGACAATGAAGCCGGAGGAGGACCGGCTCATGCGGGTGACGGTACGCCTCGTCGAGCATTACAACCTGCTCAGGGCGGAGCTGGCCAGCGCGCAGCTCGAGCGCGCTGAGCTCGGTAGGCAGCAGGTTGCGGTGCTCGAGGAGACTGCGCGGCAGGCAGCGGAGTACCGCAGCGAGATGGCCAGGATGGCGGCCGAAATATCGGCGCTGCAGGAGGCCATGCCGAGTGAGCGCGTGACGCCGCCGCCATCCCTGGCACCGCGGTCGCCGCCGTCTCCGCCGTCGCCGCCGGTGCGGTCGAGGTCGCCGGTGCGGCCGAGACTGCCGCCTCGGGCGCGGCCGGTGTCGCTGGCGCCACCGCCACCGCCTGTACCGGCGCGTTTACCGGCCCCGCCGCCGTTGCCGCCGCGTCTGCCGGCCCCGCCGCGCCTACCGGCCCCACCGCCGCCGGCGCAGCCGAGGCCCACCAATCCGGTGGAGGCCTGCATGGCGACGATGGCCGCCATGGAAAAGCGGCAGGCGGCGCACGAGGAGTGGACGCGGAGTTGTCTGGAGGCCATTATGGACTCCATCCGTCGTCCGCCCCTGGCGCCGCCGAGTGGGGGCTACGCCGGAGCAGTAAAGCGGGGCCCCAGCCGTACGGTGACGGCGGGGACCTCGCAGGAGTCGGCCCGTAGTGTGCCCACTGCGCCTGCTGCTCCGGCCGCTACCGCCGCCTCAGCCGGGAGCGCCCAAGCCAAGGGCAAGGGGAAGGGGAAGGGCAAGGGGAAGGCGTCCCAAGTCCCAGCCCCGGCCCCGGCTTCGGTCCCGACTGCCTCCACGAGCTCCGCACCGGCAGGGGGCTGGGAGGTGGTCGGCGAGGCGAAAAAAAGCCGGAACGCCCGTAAAAAGGCAGCTAAAAGGGCCAAGAAGGCCCAAGCTGCTGCGAAGGGTGCGTCAGGTAAGCTGCGCGTCCCCCGTACCACCGCTGTCGTCTTAACGATGACACCGGAGGCGACGGAGAGGGGCGTGCAGTACGTGGACCTGGTGAAACAGGCGAGGGGCCTCATTGATTTGAGGGCCCTCGATGTGGCGGGGACCCTCCGAGTGACACACACTCGGACCGGTGCCCGTCTCATCCACGTCCCTGGCGCCTCCAGTGGTCCCAAGGCCGATGCCATCGCGGCTAGGCTGAGGGAGACACTGGATGCAGCCGACGTCCGGGTGTCCAGGCCCACCAAGTGCGCAGAGCTGCGCATTTCGGACCTGGACGACTCCATCACGGCCGAAGAGATTCGGGTCACCGTGGCGGAGGCCGGGGGTTGCCCCCTGGAGGCGGTAAAGGTCGGAGCGATCCGCTACGGCCGTCGCGGACAGGGGGCAACAGTTGTCGGCTGCCCCATCGCAGCAGCCCAAAAGGCTGCCGACATGCGGACCCTCGCGGTGGGCGGAGTTGTAGGGGTGCGGGTACGCCTCCTACAGGACCGACCGGCCAGGTGCTTTAGGTGCCTGTCGGTCGGCCACGTGGGAGTGCAGTGCACGGCGGAGGTGACGGTCGGAGACCGTTGCTTCCGCTGCAGCCAACCCGGTCACAGAGCCGGCAATTGCGAAGCTCCGCCGCACTGTTTCAGGTGTGCGGCGGAGGGCAAGCCGGCCGACCATAGGGTTGGCAGTAAGGCCTGCACCCGCGGGGAGCCGCTGCCGCGAGGCGGGCGTTCCGCAACCGGTTCGAGGCGGGATGCGGAGATGGTTCCATAATGGATCCCCAGCTCCGCATCCTGCAGGCGAACGTGGGCCACGGTGTCGATGCTCAGGCCCTTCTGCTCCAGAGCATGGCACAGTGGTCCATACACGTCGCCGCTGTCGCCGATCCATACACTCACCGGCCCCTCGGGCCCGCCTGGGTGGTCGACCTGGATGGATCGGCGGCACTGGTGCATAACGCCGCTGCGGGTGCCCCTCCCCTTGTAGTGATCGCAAGGGAGCATGGCATCGTAGCGGCGCGTGTAGGGGAGATTGCGGTCGTGGCCGTTTATCTCACGCCGGGGTCACACCGACTCATTGGGCAGTATCGGCGGTCGCTGGAGCGGCTGACCGACGTCGTCAATGCCTGTACGCCTCGTCAGGTTCTTGTGCTCGGGGACTTCAACGCCTGGTCTCAGGCTTGGGGTTCCCGGCGCACAAACGCGCGGGGCAGGGCTCTGGAGAGCTGGGCCGATTCTCTCGGCTTAGTTCTCCAGAATCGCGGGGCCGAAGCCACGTATGTGGGCACCTTTGTGGCGGGGGAGCGCAGGTCGATCATAGACCTTTCGTTCGCGAGCGCTTCCCTGTCACTCCGCGTGCGGGACTGGCGTGTCGCCGTGGAGGTGGAGACACTATCGGATCACCGATACGTTCGGTTCGATGTCTCCCCTCCTGCGGGTGATGCGCCGGTCATATCGGCCCAACGCGAGCCGCGCTGGGTGTTGGGGCGACTGAATCGGGAGGACCTCCTGGAGGCCGCCATCGTACAGGCCTGGGCCATTGCGCCGGACAGGCCTGTCGACATAGACGATGAAGCGGCCTGGTTCCGGGAGGCCATGACACGGGTCTGCGATGCGGGTATGCCTAGGGCTCCAGCCTATAATCCGAGGCGTCGGGTCTACTGGTGGAATGCGGAGATCGCGAGGCTGCGTCAAGCCTGCGTGATCACGCACCGCCGGTGGGCTCGACTCCGTAGGAGGCGTAGCCGTACCGCAGATTCGGAGCCCCGACTGGCGGAGCTTCACGAGGGATACAGGGAGGCCCGGAATGCCCTCCGAGCGGAGATCAAGCGGTCTAAGGCCGCTTGTTACCGGGAGCTCCTGGAGACGCTGGAGCGGGACCCATGGGGGCGGCCTTACCTTATGGTAAGAGAAAAGCTGCGCCCCCGGGCCCCTCCGCTGACCCAGGTGCTCGAACCGGCTCTGCTCGGAGGAGTGGTCGACTCCCTGTTCCCGGCGCGAGCGGAACATGTTCCGCCGCAGATGGCTCCGCCGCCTCGGTCGCCTACGGCGCCCAGTGCGGTGATTGACGACGACGTGCCCGAGGTCACTTGGGTAGAACTAGAGCTGGCGGTGCGAAGGCTGAGGGCCAAGAAGAACACCGCCCCGGGACCCGACGGCATTCCAGGCCGCGCGTGGGTCCTAGCTCTAGGGGAAGACGGTCTCGAACCCCGACTGAGAGGGTTCCTCAGCGCATGCTTGGAGCGGGGCCAGTTTCCGAAGATGTGGAAGACGGGGAAGCTGGTCCTCATCCGCAAGAAGGGACGCCCGGCGGACGAGCCGTCCGGGTACCGGCCCATAGTGCTGCTCGACGAGGTGGGCAAACTCTTTGAAAGAGTAATTGCCAAGCGCCTCGTCGAGCATCTCTCTAGAGTGGGGCCGGACCTGGCGAATACCCAGTTTGGGTTCCGCCGGTGGCGTTCCACTGTGGATGCCATCATGCGTGTGAGGACTCTGGCGGAGGATGCGGTCGCCCGGGGCGAGGTGATGTTGGCGGTGTCCTTGGACATCTCCAACGCCTTCAACGCCTTGCCCTGGAGTTGCATCAGGGAGGCACTCGTGTACCACGGTGTGCCTCTCTACCTCCGCCGCATAGTCGGGGCTTACCTAACGGAGAGAGCCGTCGTCTACCCGAGTTCGACCGGAGTCGGTAGGCGTGAGATGTCGTGCGGTGTCCCACAGGGATCGGTCCTGGGGCCGTTACTGTGGAACATCGGTTACGACTGGGTGCTTCGCGGTGACTTCGCGTACGGTGCCACCGTCACGTGTTATGCGGACGACACGCTGGTGACGGTGGGCGGGGCTACGCACCGCGAGGCGACCCTGAGGGCCACGACCGCGGTTGGTCAAGTCGTCGAACGGATCCGGCGGCTGGGTCTCGAGGTGGCTCTGCACAAGTCCGAGGCCATGTTCTTTCATGGTCCTCGGCGCAGGCCAGGCCCGGGAGCCAGCCTTACAGTGGGAGGCACTCCCATCGACATCAAGCCCCAGCTGAAATACCTGGGGCTCGTGCTTGACGGTCGATGGGACTTCGGACAACATCTCCGAAGCCTGCGCCCCAAGTTGGTCACCACGGCGAATGCCCTGAGTCGGCTGTTGCCCAACTTGAAGGGCCCAGGGACCTCCTGCAGGAGACTCTACGCGGGTGTCGTGCGGTCCATGGCCCTATATGGGTGCCCCGTGTGGGCGGACACCCTGGGGGCCAGATTCCTGCCTCTGCTCCGTACGGCGCAGAGGACGATGGCCTCCAGGGCCATCAGGGGATACCGCACGATATCCTTCGAAGCGGCGAGTCTCCTGGCCGGATCGCCACCGTGGATCCTGGAAGCGAGGGCCCTTTCGGCACTATACCAGTTCCGAAAGGAGGCGCGGGAGCGGGGATTCGATCCCGAGCCCGAGGACATTCGGGCCGAGAAATCCCGGCTCCACCAGGTCATGGTGGCCGAGTGGGAGCGACGACTTGGGCAACCACGCGCAGGGCACGCCGTCATTGCGGCGGTAAGGCCCATCATGGGGGAGTGGCTAGAGAGGCCACACGGGAGCCTCTCGTACCGTCAGACGCAGATGATAACCGGGCACGGTTACTTCGGGCGGTATCTGCATCTGATGGGTATTGAGCCAACGCCCGAGTGCCATCACTGCGACGCGAGCGTGGACTCGGGGCTGCACACGCTCACCGAGTGTCCGGCGTTCGAGACGCCGAGGCGGGAGCTTGTGCAGGCCCTGGGGGTGAGAGTGCTCACGCTCTCCACCCTGCTCGCGGCGATGGTCCGCTGCGCGGATGCGTGGGCGGCCAGCGCCTCTTTCTGCGAGCAGGTCATGCTCGCGAAGGAGACAGCAGAGCGGGCGCGGCGCGGTGAGCGAGAAAGACTCGCTGACATCGCTGCTCGCGCCCGAAGGCGGCTCGGGCGTCGGAGGGCGCTTACAGACCTCCGCCCCCCATGAGCGCGGGCCTGAGGGTGACGGGTGGAGCCACCCGTCACCCTAGCAGAAGCAGGCCACGGCGGCGGCGTGCATCGTGGGACGATGCGCGCCTCCCCACACCGGGGTTGAGTCGGGGACGGCGTGGTCCCCACCTCCCGAGGAGGGCCAGACCGAAAGGGATGGCCCTGGGTCAGCCGGGGTGCGAGGGATATGTCGCAAGACAACCTCACCTCCGGCCTAGCACCACGACCCACAGACGGCGTGCGGTTTAGTCGGTTCGAGTCCGACATAACCCACCCCTCCGGCTCCGGAGGGGCGGGTATCCGTGGGGATTTCCCGCACGTAAAAAAAAAAAAAAAAAAAAAAAAAGTTATGCAATTTCTAGTGTAATTTCTCGTACTGAACTTGAAGTTTTAAGCTCACAAGTGGTGACGCTTATTGTGAGGTCGCTCTGTACTGGTTTACCACTCTCATTATTTACCTTAGTGACTTCAACATACAAATAATTTAATATGCATTCATTTGGAGCAGTTTCCACAATACCGTATGCCTACGCTAATTGTGTGTTGAACAACCATTTTAATTGAGGTCACATTATTTCAATACACATCCATGTGTTACACATGGTCAACCCAAGTAACACGCCGCATCAGCATCGAACCATACTCATTGCACAACAGCGCCAATTACGATGGGTGCAGCCAGAGGACTCAAAAAAATGCAAATGCATAAAAACCAGGCAAGTGAGAGTCGGACAGCGGATAGCGTGTTCCTTTTTTACTTTGGTTACGGAACCATAAAGACAAACATTTCAGATTGTGTGTGAAATCTCTAATATAGCATCCTTTTATTTTTACGGGCGTAAAATCCCCACGGATACCTCTCCGCCGGAGACGGAGGGGGAGCTTATGATGGACTAACGCCGTCTGTGGGTCGCAGTGCAAGGCCAAAGGTGAGGTAGCTAGTGCATATCCCTCACACCCCAGCCTACCCATGATCCTGATCAGTAGATGTCCCTCTATGATGGTAATGAACGCCATTGCTATGCAGGTGAACGAGTTCGATTTCGACCCCAACTGAGTCTGAAAAAGTCTCAAAAATGTTACTGATTTTCACTCACTTTGTACCAAATTTTAGTAAACCCTCTATCCAGTACCGGGGGTGAGTCGGGGACTATAATTCATGAGAAGTTTTTTAATAAAACTCAGTAGAAATATTTATATTCGAGCCAATTAGAACTATGTTCAACACTTTTATTGATTTTGGAACTTCCATTTAGACTAAACTTTACTTTACGAACAGTTCATTAAGTAAACTCATCATTTTTTGAAGTTGGATACCGTTCTGTCCAATTAAATGTTTTTCAACACACTCATAACCTAGCTCGAATTTCACCGCAATTAGGCACATAATGACACCCTATTCAAACTGTGGCTTTTTGATTGTTATAATTCACAAGCTAAATAATAGAAAATTTTTATATATAAATAGCTAAATTTTGTAGGTTCAATTGCTATTTTCTTAAAAAAAGGTTTTGATACAAAAAAAGGTGGTATTCAATGGAACAAATAAATTAATATGCTTATTAGATGCTCATTTCATGCAACTCCGTATTTAAATAGATAAATTCGCGATCAAGATCGCAAGTTCCCCTCCGTTGCTCTGTGTAACGTGTCACACAGAGCAACAAGGGGAACTTGCGACGCGACGGAGGGCGCGGACGCGCTGTCCGCCAAATCGCGTCTTTTGCGGGCAAGTTCACTGAGGGCTACCGTAGCCGCGTATACGTATTAGGTAGGACAATTATTAACATGTGTGTCGCGATACTGTATATAGTAGTAATACTGTGATATTAGTATGGATTCCATATCCTAAAGTAGTATTATGTGGCGACAACAAAACTAGTCTTTATTTAATATAAACTTATTAATATTAACGTGGCAATGCTGCCAGCCTTTTTTTTATTATTCGGTTCACTAAACTGGACCCACAATACAAAATAATGGGCTTAACATTCGTAACTTATAGTTTAGGTTAGTGTCTGTCCTTCTAGAAGTGAACACTGCATGCAAAATTAACTAAAGTTAGAGGTAAATTGTTGCATAATTATGAAGCAAGGAGGATTATCCAAGATTCTGCAGTCGCACTAATTACAGTCAACACTCACCGTTGTACCGTATGTGTTCTGTTTTAGTTCTCAGACCCGCCACATTTTGATACAAAATACTGAATGTGGTACATCTATTACTCGCGTTTGCCACTATACTCATACAATACTACTATGCAACAAAAATAAAAAACAAATGCAAAATGAAAATAACAGAGAAGAAAAAACGGTAGTATAAATTCCTATAAAGACTCCAGAAAATTTAAGTCTTTCACCACTAGGTTTCGACTGTTGATGTCTTTCTTAAGGTAAATACGGCCGTTGCGCACCCACACAAATTGAAAGCCTTTGTCTTTTGCGACTCGGCGAGTTTTAGCGTGTAACTGCTTGTTGGTCGGAGATAAGTGTTCACACACATACACAGGATTCTTGCCGGCTATACCAAGGTGAGATGAATTCAGCTTCTCGTTAGGTTGATTCTTGTTAAAAGTCTTGACAGCTGCTAAGATTGTATCACGTATAAGTGGATTAGATAGTTTTACCACTATTGAACGCGGACGGTTAGATTCCTGATTAACCTTAGCAACACGGTGGTAATTCAAGAGTTGAGTCTCTGAAAGATTGTAGCCCACAGTAGCTGTCAGTTGCTGTATGACCGTCTTGAGATTCTCGGATTTATGCTCGGGGACACACTGTATCTCTAAGTTGGACTCTCGCGATTGTTGCTCGGACTGGTTCAGCCTGTGGTTGATTTCAGTTATATTTTGTCTCAGAATTTTATTCTCACTCCGAAGATCCTCTATCGTTTGGGTTCTCGAATCGAACTCCTCTTTGAGCTGATCGTATTTTGCTGACATTAAGCTAATCCCTACAGTGAGATCCTCTATTTTGCTTCTAGTTTCAACACTTTCCGAAGCAAGATCTCGCTTAAAGTCAATCAGAAGTTGAGACAATGAGGCATCAAGCCTTTTATTAAAATATTGCTTGAGCTCCTCGATACCATACAACACGGGGAAATCAGCAGTCATACCCATATCCCCAGGCTGGGAGAGAGTGAGTGAGCTACCACTTTGTTTCCGATAGCTCTTGCAGCTCTCACACCGCCAGGCAACTTTATAAGCTTTGGATTCCTTTGAAAAATTTTCTATAGATACGCCCAAGCACTTGCGAAATGTGGGAAATAGAATGTCAGCAAGAACCAGGAACGGGGTATTTTTAGGAACTGACCAGGGGCTAGGGATACGTTAGGGTGTTTTTGTGTGACAATAGGGACTAATAAGAAATGGTACAAAGCTTGATAAAAAAAATAGAGTGCTTATACTACGATAACAATACTATTAAATCTAATAATTTTCGGGACAAGCTCGATAAAGATACAGAGTGCTTGACGCTTTAGTGTTAGGCTAAGAATAAAATAATTATGATAAATGAAAGAAATAAGGTCTGTGTGAAAGTGATAGAGTTCGTGTACTCAAGATGACAATATTGAGATGAAATATGGTTTTAAAACGGTTACAAGTTCGTTTATATAACAGATAACTATATAGAGATAGAATATAATAATAAGATAAAGGTAGTTTAGGTTAGGGCTGATTAACTTTAACATCAGACAGATATGTACAGCCCAGACTCAGCCTCAGATGCATGGCTCGAGTCAACAATAGTGTCCGGAATATGGCAATAGGCTTAACCCCTATTAAATGACACCGAATACAGATTGGTGAAATGTGGGTGTTAATGCACCTCTGCCTAACGCTCCGGGGATAAAGGCGTGAATATATGTATGTATGTATGTAGTCTAGTTATACCGGGTGTAAGAGGAACGCTCCCGAAGCCGAAGGCCCCTAGTAGTACTCCGGGTACACTACATATTGGCATATTTTTTTACCTTGACCTACATCATATTACTAAAGCTCAATGAAACGACAATTTCATAAAAAACATTACTGTAAAAAAAGTACGCGCTCGACACGATTTGTTATTTTTCTGTACCTCTACCTAGTGGTTTTCTTGTGTTTGAAAGTGTTTAAAGGCGACGATAGAGATAGAAGATAGAGAATAAATTATGGATATGGAACGGAAAAACAATTAAAAAACATTTTTTCATTTCATTTTCATTTTTTTCATTTTCGAATCGTGAAAATATTTATGCCAATAAGTATGTCGTGTACCCGGAGTACTACCAGGGGTCCGGTATAGTTTATTTATTTAAAATATGTTTTTATAAAAATTCGCTACAAGATTGTTCACCTTTAGTAAAAGGAATTTAGTGTATACAATAGGTACGGTATGTTCTTTGTTGCGACACGGCATAGACGCCACTTGACCTACAATTTATAGTATAACGGTGTATGTTTACAATTTATTATGATATTTAAGAAAATTACTATTCCTTAATAGACTAAACAATGCTCTCAACAAAGCCTTTGTTATAGTAAGGCCACTTATTCCATTTTAGTTTAACTTCGCTCACTGAAGTGTGCTCTTTGTTATTAGCCGAATTTGAAAACAATCACCACTTATTGTGAACTCGTATTCGGAGCAAGGAGTTCAGAATGCGACCTAATGTGGTACGAGATTGTTATTTTTTGAAGTGAAAACTTCTTTAGCGGCGTTGGATGGGCAAAAATTGTAAAACTCGCACGTCAGGATCATTTGACCTTTGAACCGTAACTGGCGACTGACGTCATACAACATTAGCTATAGACTGTTTATTTTGCAAGATATGTGAGCGCTTCGACTGTAAATATTTATGGTTTCAGTTAGTTCGAACGGGTTCGAACCTGGGCTTCAGACACTTTTTGTGATTATTTTTCTTTTTGTAATTTATTATTTTTTCTGACATAAAATTAGTACAAAATTAGTGATAGGTTCTATGATTCGCGCTATATTATAGGTATGGTATGGTATGTTCTTTTTTATCTTTTTCTCTGTATATAACGAAGAAACAAAGAAAGAAAAAGTTTTCACTTCTGCCGGCACTCCTGGAGTGCAACCCGTCTTTTTTTTTTGTTTTCACAGTACAACGCTCAGAACAATTTTCACTCTAGACTCTCACAGAGCCATTAGAACTCTCATCTAATTACAATACATACCTACAATTTATACAATCAATGCAATATATTACCATCTTTCCTCAGATACCGCGACCATAATAACCTCGTGTAATATTCCCGGCGGTGAGTAGGGTAGTCAGAGCTCACTGGAGATTTTTTGTGCTGTCAGTGGGAAGGCCAAAGGCTATCCCTGCTTTGTCTTCTACGCTGACGGCAAAAAAACTCTGTGTTTACAGTGTCCGTAGCATGAGTGTGACTCCCCTGGTGTTGCACACGTCCATAGGCCACGGGAGCCACTTTCCTTCAGGTAGGCCGTGTGCTTATCAGCCACCTCAGTGGTATGAAAAAAAGATCTAGCTATAAATCAAGATTTAGTCAGAACTGTGTATCGTCCTGAGATACAGGCCTTAATCTTAATGAGTTTGAATTTAAATTGAATCCGATAAGATCACGTCATTAGGCTTACGCGTTTTACGGCATAAGCATAAAGTAAGTAAACAGAATATACTCGAATGTAGCTTCAAATATTTCTCCTATGCGTACATATATACGAGCATATTCTGCGATTGTGTTAATTTCATAATAACGGTCAGTGGAACCATAAGGTATTCGGTTTTTTGATTTGTTAGCATTTGATATCTTATCATCATCATATCATCCGTACACAGTCCACTGCTGAACATAAGCCTCTCCTATGGACTTCCAGAACGACCGATCTAAAACAACCCGCATCCAGCGCTTCCCGGCGACCTTGATGAGGTTGTCCTTCCACCTGGCGGTTGGGCGTCCCACACCACGTTTGCCCGTACGCGGTCGCCATTTCAGAACTTTTTTGCTCTTTAATATATATTATCTTAAAAATTAATCAATAGGCTTAGTACCTACACCTAACCAAAGCTTTTTCTGGTCAAGGTACACTTCAAATAAATATGTTGGTAAACCAATACTGCATAGTACAAAAAATAAATTAAAGAAATATTTTCAATTTACCTAAATTTAAAAGAATTAAAACGACAAAAAAAGAGTAGGAGCATCCAAAACGAGCTGCCTGCAAGGGGGATATTTACTTTGCCTTCCGCGGAGAGAATAAGTTTGGTATAGTAACTATAATTATATATAATAAACAATGATGTAAAAAAATAATAGCTACTACTTAATTGAATTTATATTAAAATAAAGATAAACTGTATTACAGAAAAGTCTTAAGAGTACTATGTCTACACTGTAGTAGGCTCGGATGAGGAATGATGTCTGGACCACGCAGGGTCGCTTATATAATACAAATGAGGTACATGTGTGTGCGTCGGGTGTTCCCGGACGCTTGACCATATAAAACTAATGGTTTGGAGTTAATGGTCCGTATCTAATGCGAAGGGTAGGCGAATCACCTGTGCAGGTGATAACTTTGCGGATTTAGGTGACTTACATTGATGTGTAAATGATAATTTCTGTTTAAAGCTCATAAACTCCGATTATTTTTATAGAGTGTGACCACAGTTGGCTCTTTACAATGTAGTTTTAAGGGATGATAAGGTAAAAGCATAAATTTAAAATTAGTATTACGATCTGTGACGGTCTCAAGTGTGGTTTTACGATCCTGGGAATGGATCGTGGAATTATCAAAGCAAATACCTTATCATAACTAGCTACTTGCTTAATATTATTAATTTATATGAATTCTGTTATTATTCATACCAACAATAATATTATTATTACAAATTTATTATTCAAAACGTATTTTTCTTCCGTAGCGCTCCGTCGCGTCTGATTGGTGCATAAGATGACGACTATACTCATAATTTTTTCTCGCCATTTAGAGTCCAGACAACGCATCTACAGTTTTTCTACACTACTAGTAAAAAGAGGAAAGATTTGTATTTTTGTGTCTATGTTTGTAATGAATAAACTCAAAAACTATAACGCCGATTTCAAAAATTGTTTTTTCTAGGGGAACGTTTTTCGCACGGGTGCGAAGCCGGGGCTGATGGCTAGTAATACATAATTGTGTATATGAATGTATACAAAGAGTCTTACCTGAATGATATCCATGACTATGTGCAAAGGCTTCCCTTTATAGAGTTGCTGTTGACATATAAGATCATAGTAATCCATTATTTTTCTTTTCACCGTTCCATTTTGCGGTTCCATTGCCAGCCAGTCCAATCCACCGTCGCTACAATCCCAATTATTACCTGCGGTATAAAGAATACATTTTTTGATAAAATAATCATTTTCATGAAATTTTTAAATGTTGTATACTAACTATTCAAATTGATTAAGATTGCAATCCGCTACCAATCCTTTACAGGTGGATTGCTCTGACCACTGAGCTATCGAGCCACGCCTTGAGAGCATTCCAAATTTTCAACGGTTAAAGAAATACCGCATACCTATTCGAAATTTCTCAAAGTATAATATTATCTACTTATTAAAGTTCAATTCTATTAAATTTATGTAACACATATGGAGAAGAAACTGTACAATAAACTCCACTGCAACAATTCTTTGAGATATCCTTTCTAAGATACACCAGATTATCTGACTACCCACTCTGCGATATGGCCACCTCACCGTTACCTGTCCGGGAAGTATTATGCAAAAAAGTCCGCGTACAAAAAATGTATAAGTGTTCGAAGATCACATAACTTTCTTTTTTTTTGTCACGTCAAGTGCACTTAAAACGTCAGGTCAGGTAATAAAATAGAGTGAAATATGGCAATCATTTCTTTGAATGCGTTAATTTTTACAACACTCGTATATAAAAAATGTATAAGATAAATACTTTTGAAACTAAAAATTTATAGTTACACAAAACTGTTTCACTGAATTTAAGGGGTGTTAATAGGCAAAAAGAGCAAGTCAAGTGTGAGTTGTTATAATTATGTGCATGACCAATCATTAAAAACTGACATTTCAACGCTACAAACAGACACTTTAATTTTATTTATTTGCATAGAGAAATACCCATTTTTCCTCCCACGTGCCTTAATAGGTCAACAAAGGCACCCTATCAAAACCAGATAAAGACTTGTGGCTAACCCACTTTGATTGTCATGTAATAGGTGTCTAAAACAGCCCGTTCTATGTGCTTATCTTATACTAGCCAACCTGCCCGGCTTCGCCCGTGGCATATTTTGAAAGACGTTATTTCTTTTGTCTGTGTTTGAACCTGTAATTTTTTATCCTTCAAATTAAGGATAGAAATCTGTCGAAAGCGTGAAGTAATTATAGCCCATAGCCTTTGCCAATAAACTGACTATTCAACACAAAAAGGTTTTTTCAATTCGAACCGTCCCTGTTCGCGTTCAACCAAACAAACAAACGCTTCAGCTTTATAATATTAGCATGGTATAGTGGAATTCCCGGCAGAGTAGAATTTGGGCCACCCCTACTCTTCCCATGTGGTGTCGTACAAGGCGACTAAGGGATAGGGCTAATTAACTTTTACAGCAGACAGATATGTACAGCCCAGACTAGCCTCAGAAGCATGGCTCGAGTCAACAATAGTGCCCGGAATACGGCAATAGGCTTACCCCCTATTACGTGGAACCGAATGCAGATTGGTGAAATGTGGATGTTAATTCACTTCTGCCTAACCCTCCGGGGATAAGGGCGTGATTATATGTATGTATAATTGTATAATAGATTACTACGTCTATTCGCTACTGAGCCATTAAGAGATCTATCGATAATCTGTTTCGTAGCTCTAGTTGACACATTATATGGTTAGTCGATTCCATTTCATACTTGTATACAAAACACTTAGTTTTTTCTTCTATCGTG
Organism: Eilema caniola; assembly: GCA_949126895.1. NCBI lineage: Eukaryota > Metazoa > Arthropoda > Insecta > Lepidoptera > Erebidae > Eilema > Eilema caniola. The sequence goes on from OX421472.1 coordinate 20,815,359, forward strand.
GTGTAAACTCATAGCTTTTATGTTATACTGGTTCGGGACTTATTCGCGATAAGTCCCGAACCAGTAAATAAAAATTATACTTAATTTTTGTTCCAATCGATAAACTTAAGGAGCTACCATTCACGATATAATTATAAATGCACAAGTAACTATGTCTTACTGTCTGTCTGTCCGTCTATCTGTCTGTCTATCTGTCTGATACGCTTTCACACCGAAACCACTGAACCTCGGTACAGATATGGACTGGAGCTTTGGAAAGAATATAGGCTACCATTTATCGTTAAAAACTGATTAAAAAGGTTTCAACAGGGCATGAAAATCAGTACATATGAAAGTTCGTAATTTTAATTTAATTTTTCATTTTCAATTAAGGTAATTTGATAGATAATAGCTTGGGAAAGGACATGATAGCCTATGTCTTGGCAATCGCACTAAACAATCTAATTAATATAAAACTAGCTGTTGCCCGCGGCTCCGCCCGCGTGGAATTCGGATTGCGGCTATAAATTGAGATGTTAGCTATCCCATCTTTTAAGTTGGACCATTAAATGGTCACAAAATTTTATCAAAATCCGTTCAGTAGTTTCGGAGTTTATCGCGAATTTACATCGTGACACGAATTTTTATATGCATATAATATAAGATAAGATGTATTACTTGTGAGATATATTGTGTTTTCATGCGATTGCCGAGTCAATATATTTTTTTAAATGTTAAAGATTTTTTAAGTGAAAACTTCTTTAGCGGCGTTGGATCGGTAAAAAGTGTGAAACTCGCGTCAGGATCACGTGACCTATGTCGCGTCAGGATCGCTTGATCTTTGACCCGTAACCGACGACTGAAGTCATACAACATTAGCTACAGAGTATTTATTTTGCTAGGTACGCTAAAAAGCTTCGTAGCTTAGCGGTAAGCGCTTCGACTGTAAGTCCTTATGGTTTCAGATAGTACCGGGTTCGAACCTGGGGTTCTGACCCTTTTTGTGATTATAATCTTTTTGTAATATATAACTTTTTATCATTATTTGTTCTTTTATTGTGTTGTATTTATTTCTTCTGACAGAAAATTTGCAGGAAAATAGTGATAGGTTCTATAATTGGCGCTATATTATAGGTATGGTATGGTATGGTATGTTCTTTTTATATTTTTCTCTGTATATAACGAAAAAAGAAAGAAAGAAAAAGTTTGAAGTGTCGTCATGTATGGAAATTTTTGGCGATTATCTGTATAATGTTTGGTAAAATAACCGCGCGCGACCGTGTTAAAAGATCTAAGAAAAAATAAAAATATGCAGATCATATTTTGGTTTTTTAATTTTAAAAATAATAAATAAAATAAGGACAAGGATGTACAAAGGATGCACAAAGCGTAAGTAAGTAACTCCATTATATTTATATTTTATTTTTTTTGAAAACAATATCTTTACAGACAATAAGAACAATAATAACTCAATCCATTTTATGAAATTTCATCACAATAATTCGCCCGAGTTCAATATCAATTTAAAAATGTTCATTTATTTATTAAATGGTATACTTAGCTGATATTGAAAATTAAAATAATTAAAAATGGGCCATCTGTCGGTATTAGGCCAAATCATTTGTGTCTAAATGGTTTTGCTATAATCCGAAAGACGGCCTTATTTTTCAAATTTATTTGCCTTATTATAGATTATTCTAGAACTAGAATGATAACGCATAGAAACGGAATATGCGCGAGCGAAGTGAAGCCATTTCAACCAAGCCGGCTTACCTATTATCAGGGTTACCAGTGTTATCACATAGTTAGGTAAAATATTGGGGGATAAGGTTGCTCAACGTCCGTAGGATTTACCACCTATTCCTAGGCCCACCCTACACGTGTCCCCCGGGTGGTGCTAATTGAGCAACAACGCCGAACAACGGGCGGCGGTCAACTAACCCGACCGGGCCACCACAGGCCAAGGGGCACTAAATACCCCCTAAAAGCGTGGCACTCTTTATTTATGTAATTGTCTATTTATTTATCTTAAACAACCTATATATGTATCTATCCTATATTATATATCTATATATAATGTGCCGAACCGTGGCGGCCTAAAACCACACCCCGGCAGACATTGCCGTGGGGCACTAAATCCCCCCAGAAAGCTGTACCACACTCACCTAGGGCAGGAAGTGTGAGTAAACCTCTGCCCCAAACAAAAAATGAATACACAGGGAAAAAATTCACTACCCCAGGAGGGTACCGCTTGCGGAGAATCCCTCACTGAGCCCTGCTCAGTCTGCCCCTCGTATTCTGGGGGGGGCAACCTGTGTTCAGGACCAGGCGCAAGCCTGGACCTGTCCAGCCTCTCGGAGGCCATACCAACTACGAACGCCACGAGCGTCGTACAATGGACCGTTGTCGGTCACAAGCGCCCTTGCAAAAGGGATGCTCAGCCGACAGCGGCAACCACCAAAAAAGGGCTCGGCCGAACGGAACGCAGTCGCCCCAACAGGCGCGCGAGAAGGGAGGCCCTGCAACCTACAAAAACGACAACAGGGTTGGGTGCCGCAGCAGCGGAGACGCAGCGCGAACCCACACCATCCACCTCAAGGGGGACGGCAGTAACCACAGCCCCTCCACCACCACCGAGCAAGCAGTATAAGAGGAAACCCAGAGGTGCTCGGGGTCAACGAAACGCTGCGATGGCTCCCAATTTTCCTGGAAAGGAACAAAAGGGGGCGGGGCCCGTCCAGAACGAGCGTGTTTCATCGAAGCGCGCTCGTCTGGACGATACCCGGTCCCCCAGAGGGGAAGCCAAACGCGCGAAAACTGACTCGCGAACCAAGCGGACGGTGAGCTACGCAGATGCCAGTCAGTCGCATCTGCGAGTAGCGGTCACTACCGTTCCGCCGAGGGACCTTACCAAACTCCAGGCAGACCAGCTGAGGGAGGCTATTGACGACAGCATCCTACAGTCAGTGTTGTCGTCAACAATTTCGGGTGAGCAAGCTCCATCTTTCCGCGGAAGACCCTTCCTATTGGAAGGGGTGCTGGCGATGTGGTGTGAAGACGAAAATGCTCTTACCTGGCTTGAAAAAGCTGTAAGAAGCATTACGTCCCCGATACCAGAAACCACCTTGGCCGTAGTCAAGCAGTGCGACCTGAAGAAGCGACTGAAAGCCGGGCTTCTTCTCCACACTCGCATCACCGAAGCCGTAACACTGCGCAGAGTGCTTTGTGCCCAAAATCCGTGGTACAAAGTGGATACCTGGCAGTGTTACGACATGACAGTGGATGACCAAACCACCGACCCGAACTCCAACGAGAAGGTGGTACACCTTATTCTGGGAATTCCCGAAGACCAGAAAGAGGCCATAACCACCAGGGACCGCCGAGTTGCCCACATGTCGGGAAGTGGGTACATTCGCTTCTTCTCCCAAGAAGAAGCATCGGCCGGGGAAGGAACCGCGGCAAGGGCAGACACTCCAGCTCAAGAGCCAACACCAGAGGCTCCTCGAAAGAGTAAGAGCGAGATGGAGTGTAGCTCGCCGCTACAAGAGGGGGGACACGTCAGAGATGATGATGACGTCCACACCGACCCCTGATACCATAAATGTCATCCAAACAAACCTCCAGCACAAACAAGCAGCAACGGCCACTCTACGCAGAGTGCTGGAGGTAAGCAAAAAGACCGTAGCCCTGATCCAGGAGCCCTGGATCAATAAGAACGTAATCTGCGGTCTAAATAACATAGGCGGTAAGTTAATACGAGATGCGAGGGTTGAAAAACCGAGAACATGCATCTTTATACCTAACGCTATAAACACCACTTTGCTTAACCAATTCTGTTCTAGAGATCTCACCGCTGTGAAAATCCATTCAGATAATGCAACCATCCTAGTACTAGCTTCAGTGTATATGCCGGGCGAAGGTGAACCACCTCCAAAGGAGCTAGCCGACCTGGTACAACACTGCGAGGCTCACACCTGGGACTTAATCATCGGCACAGACTGCAATGCTCACCATCCTCTGTGGGGAAGTAAGGACACGAACAAGAGAGGTGAGTTATTAACCGAATACTTATTCCAAACCAACCTAAACATCATGAATATAGGCACGGAACCTACTTTCGTAACCTCATGGTGTCAAACCATCATTGATATCACGCTGGCAACACATTCGGCAGCCAACCTCATTAAGGGTTGGCATGTGTCAATGGACCCGTCCTATGCAGACCATCGCCGAATTTGCTTTCAAATACAATGTAAACTAGCAGACCCTGTCCCATATCGTAACCCCCGTAAAACAGATATAGCACGGTACACCAACGCACTAAACAAGGCACTAAGTGAGTCACAACTACCTGACACAACACTTAGTACGGATAACATAGAACACAACGTACAGTCTATCACTGCAGCTCTGCTGGAAAGCTATGAGCCAGCATGTCCTGTCGTAACACCCAAAGGTCCAGAAAAGAGCACCTGGTGGGGGCCAGAACTCGAACGACTACGTGGAGGCCTGAGAAAGCTCTACAACAGAGCAAAAAACACCAGAACCCCTGAAGACTGGGACAAATACAAAAACGCACAAAAACACTACAAGAAACGCATCAGATATCGAAGAACTGAGGCGTGGCAGAGTTTCTGTAGTAGCATAAATTCGACAAACCAAGCCGCAAGAGTAAGGAAAGTCCTGGCCAAGGGGGAACTCAACCTCATGGGCTCAATTAAGAGAGAGGATGGCACTTACACAATAACGGAAAATGAAACCAGCGCAGTACTGCTAGAAACACACTTTCCTGGTTGTCAGGTCACACCATTCACCGACTCAATCGACTGGCCACCGGAACACTACAGTGTACCAACAACCCAAGAATGGGAGACCGCAAACAAGGTAGTAACTGCAGACAAAATAGAGTGGGCCATAAAAAGCTTCAAACCCTTCAAGTCTGCAGGGCTAGATGGAATATTCCCAGCACTACTACAATGGCAACTGACAAAGATAGCAAAATACCTACTTCCAATCTACAGGGCCTGCATTGCTTTCAAATACATACCCAGAGTATGGAGAGAGGCAAAAATCATCTTCCTACCAAAACCAGGTAAGGAGGATTACACACATCCCAAATCATTCAGGCCCATTAGTCTCACATCATTCCTCCTCAAAACGCTGGAGAGACTAGTAGATCGATACCTAAGGGATGGAACACTAAAAGAAAACCCACTACATCCTCAGCAACATGCATACAGGAAGGGTAGATCAACAGAGTCCGCACTACACATGGTAGTGCACAAGATAGAATCGGCTATCACAAATAAAGCCTCAACACTAGCTACTTTCATAGATATAGAAGGGGCTTTCGACAAAACGGTACATAGCAGCATTAACGAAGCCTTGCGAAGACGTAGGGTAAAACCAACCATAAGGGACTGGATCACTCAGCTAATAAGCAAAAGAGCGGTCCAGATAGTGATGAGTACTACCACAAGAGCAAAGGTAGTCAAAGGATGCCCCCAGGGAGGCGTCCTATCGCCACTTCTATGGAACATAGTAGTAGACAGCCTCTTAAAGAGACTAAACGAGAGAGGATACACCACCATTGGGTACGCGGATGATCTGGCAATACTGATAAGCGGAACGGCTGAGAACGTGCTATGCAAAATCATGCGCTCAGCCCTTCAGATGGTGGAAGAATGGTGCGAAGAACACCGACTATCAGTTAACCCGAAAAAAACAGAACTTATCCTTTTCACCAACAAAAGGAAGTTACCAGAACTACAACTACCAAAACTATTTAATACAGAACTAGCTCTAACAACTCAAGTTAAATATCTGGGCATCATACTTGACAATAAGTTGAATTGGGCTAGCCACATAAATGCTAAGATGAAAAAGGCCTGTATAAGTTTTTGGCAATGCAGAAGACTCGTTGGTAAGAACTGGGGTCTTAACACAAAGATAACACTTTGGCTGTATACGGCAATTATCAGACCTTCTCTAACCTATGGATCAGTTGTATGGTGGCCCAGAACAGAACTGATCACTGTGAAAGAAAAGCTCCAGAGTTTACAACGCCTAGCGAGTACAGCGGCCACTGGATGCATGAGAACCACTCCATCAGTCGCACTAGAGCACCTCCTAAACCTGAGACCGCTGCATCTAATCATACAGGAGGAGGCCAAGGCAGCAGCTTTAAGGCTGAAAAACAATGGGCTTTGGAAAGGGGATACTGGAACAAAGCATTCAAAGATTCTACAGGGAATCCTAAAGAAGATACCACTTCTCGAGGCTCCCATAGACAGAATACCATGTCACCACGTCTTCGAAAGGAAGTATCATATTCAACTTTCTGAAGAAAAAAGAGATAGCTCTGGCGTCAAAGAAGTTAGGATATACACAGACGGCTCCAAAACCACATATGGTACCGGAGCAGGCGTCTTCTCGAATGACTTAAATATCAAAATAACAACCACCTTGGACAAGCTAAGCACAATATTTCAAGCCGAATGTATTGGCATAACGAGAGCGGCGGAGACGATTGCCGCCAGAGATGTCAGAGATTTAGATATAAAGATTATCTCAGACAGTGCATCCGTACTACAAGCTCTTCAAAGCAACACCATAACCTCTGTCCTCATATTGGAATGTCATAACACACTCCAATCCATTGCAAACACAAACAGGGTCACGCTGCAATGGATCAAGGGACACAGCAACTCCCTCGGCAACGACGCAGCCGATGAATTGGCCAAGAGAGGATCAGGGTCGATAGTATATGGACCGGAACCAATACTACCCATACCTCAAGCACAGGTCAAAACTTGGCTACGAAAGAGTACGGAAGAAATCCATCAAACAGAATGGACAAACACTGAAGGATGCAGGCAAACAAAGAATGCAGTTCCGGTAGCATCAAAAACGTTTAGCCGAAACCTCATTAGGCTAAAAAGGGACCAAATCCGCAAGGTCACAGGCATCTTGACCGGTCACTGTCCCCTAAACAAGCATCTGTTTACAATAGGTGTGACGGACAGCCCCCTATGCAGAGGATGCATGGGGGCAGAAGAAACGCCACGGCATGTGCTTACAGAGTGCATGAGCGTGGCCGCACAACGGGCGAAATTCCTCCAGTCATCAGCGTCACTCCGGGAAGCATGTGGAAACCTGAAAAGGCTGCTGGCTTTTTGGGAGGATCTGGGTTGGTTGGAATGAGAGGTAAGATGGTACGCACAATGGCCCAATCAAGAGGCTAAGTGCGGAACAGCCCAGGTAAACTAAACTAAACTAGGTAAAATATTGAAAACAAATTCATTGGTATTAGCAAGTTTCAAAATACTCCATGGATATATAATTGGTTCGTAGTTTTACTTACTGCTTTTAGATACGTACCAAAAGCTGTATTTTGAATAAAAATCTATTTTTATTTATTTTTTTATTCATAGCTATAGAACATTAACATATTCGAAGCAAACTTGAAATAATAAATAAAATATTTGCAAGTATATAATGCGTCGATAACAAATTCTACATGGACACGATTTATTATTTTAAAGTTTTCACTTCTGCCGGCACTCCCAGAGTGCAAACCGTCTTTTTTTATATTGATTTGGTCACTATATATATTTATATATATTTTATTTATATTGATTTATATGGATCTCACAAGTTTTTATGGTAGAACAACTGAGCCGTTTTTGACAAGTATTATTTTTTAAGCGATCAATTTTACTTACACACGTCTCGTAATACTAACTCATCTCCCTATCCTATGTTCCTAAAACTTAAATTAACACAATATTTACAAATCGTAGGCGTTCTTTTCAGACGGTGTGGTTCAGCGTACTGGACAGTAAAACAATCTTCACTTAACTTGACACTTAATTAGGTAAGTGCTCTCGTAACAGCCCTTTACAACAAACTCCTATTAACAACTTCTAATTACTGTTCTCTATCGATACTCTTCGTAGTTTCCAAGAAAATAAGGGGTATGAGATTATCTCCATTTCAATTGTAGATTAAGACCGTATTGGAATTAGATTTAAATTTCTTCAAATGCAACGAAGTCTCATTTATTGTCATGTTTTACGAATGTAAATGTGCAACGAAAAAATATCTAACAAATAAATTGTAAAAAGGATAATGTCCAATATTATAAATGTGAAAAAAAGACCTTTTGTCAAGTACACATGGACAAATCAATTTTAATTTTGTATTAAGCACTCAAAAAACCTGCAATCACTTAAAGATGCGAAAGAATCTACTTACGTCGACGCTATCAAAAGATAATTTCGTGTATGCTTCCCTTTGATATTCTTCAAAGAAACTCTAAGCGTATAAGTTTTAGAATATTTGAATCTCACTAATGGTGCTTCGTATAGGATAATAAGTAATTTTTTTGAATAACAATACAGAAACTCTTTGTTCATGCAGTCTCGGAATCGCGAGTATGACTTCCCTGTTGTTGCACACGTCCGTAGGCCATGGTATCATCAGGTGGGTCGTATGCTTTTCTGCCACCTAAGTAGCTTAAAAAACTTTTTTACGATTAGGTAAACGAAATTTTGGTGCAATCTCCTTTATAAAGCCCGGATAACATTTAGCGGCACTTAATGACGGAAATGCTAAGACCCACAAAAGTGCAGGGCACGCCGTGATTGCGGCGGTAAGACCCATCATGGGGGAGTGGCTAGAGAGGCCACACGGTGACCTCTCGTACCGTCAGACGCAGGTCATTACCGGACACGGTATCTTCGGGCGGTACCTACATCTGATGGGCATAGAGCCAACGCCCGAGTGCCATCACTGCGACGCGAGCGTGGACTCGGAGCTGCACACGCACACCGAGTGTCCGGCGTTTGAAACGCCGAGGCGGGAGCTTGTGACGGCCCTGGGGGTGAGAGTGCTCACGCTCTCCACCCTGCTCGCGGCGATGGTCCGCTGCGCGGATGCGTGGGCGGCGAGCGCCTCCTTCTGAGAGCAGGTCATGCTCGTGAAGGAGACAGCAGAGCGGGCGCGGCGTAGCGAGCGAGAAAGACTCGCGGACATCGCTGGCCGCGTTCGAAGGCGGCTCGGGCGTCGGAGGGCGCAAACCGACCTCCGCCCCCCATGAACGCGGGCCTGAGGGTGACGGGTGGAGCCGCTCGTCACCCTAGCAGAAGCAGGCCACGGCGGCGCCGCGCATCGTAGGACGATGCGCGCCCCCCCTCATACCGGGGGCGAGTCGGGGACCGCGTGGTCCCCCCTCCCGAGGAGGGCCAGACCGAGAGGAATAGCCCTGGGTCAGCCGGGGTGCGAGGGATATGTCAAAAGACAACCTCACCTCCGGCCTAGCACATCGACCCACAGACGGCGTGCGGTTTAGTCGGTTCGAGTCCGACATAACCTCCCCCTTCGAGTCCTAAAGGGGGGCATCCGTGGGGATTTCCAGCACGTAAAAAAAACCCACAAATGTGCAAACATCCTAAACATTTTCGCACAACCCTAAATTTTTCTAGAGTTTGTTCTATATATGAAGTTTGACATTATTCTCCAAACTATTAGACGGAGAATTACAGATGCGTTCAGCTACAGGTCAACTGCATCAGCTTAACTGAACTTTTAGAAGAGATGTCGTCTTTTATATGCTCCTTTCCTATTTAAAATCCCCTTAGTCAAAGTCAAAAAATAATTTATTCTGTATAGACCATTTAAACTGCACAAACAAAACATCAATTAAAAAAACTGGACTAATATAGCAAATGGACCACCGGTTCGACGAAGACTCCGGCAAGAAACTCAACGAGTAATGTACTATAGAAAACATATAAAGTTCACCATGTAATCAAATTATTACTTATTAGTTTAAAAAGAAATCATTAATAATTAGTATAATAACAAAGCATTGAGTACCTATGAAGCAAACAATTAAATGTGTAGAGCCCTATCAACTTACTTAATACTTTCAGAGCCCAAGCCAATCTCATCAGTCAGTCGGTATATCTGCTAAACAACGGATGTGCCTTTGGCGTAAGGTTTTCTCTCGGAGTTGGGAGGTCAGATAGTACACACCTAGAAAAACCGACGTACCAGTCAAAAATAATAAGCGAACCCTGAAATTCAAAATGCAAACGTCAAACATAACTGGGAAATTGCTGAAATGATGATTATATTAGTACACCTCGTCGGGGCACATATTTTGAACCTATGCCGCAAGTACTGGCGTGCACGGATTGTTTTGTAATCTATGCTTAGTAATTTGAGTTCGTCTACCGGCATAGCACCCTGTGTAAAGGTGATTTTCCACCAGAGGGGCGAGACGAGACGAGGCGAGAAGAGAATTGAAATCGCATTGACCCTTTTCCAGTAAAAATTGCCATCGCGAGCTCGCGCGTGACCGCCGCGCCCCGTCGCCCGTATGCTTCATATATAAATGTATTTTCGACAGCTCACACACAATGCTCGATATAACTTTGTTCTAGCGTCAATGCCGAAAACTCTGAACAAAAATTAGTATTCTCGTCTATCGACACTGTTTCCACCGAAGATGCACTGGGAGAGGATTGAAAATTTGTTATACAAATTTCAATTCTCTCCTCGCCTCGCCTCGCCTAGTCACTCCGGTGGAAAATCACCTTGAAGGTGATTTATACTCTATATCGGAACCAATACGGTTCATTTTTGCACAAACAAATATTTCAATTCACGTCTCGCATATTCTCGTCAATCCACACTGTTTCCACCAAAGATACGCTGGGAGAGGATTGAAAATATACCATACAAATTTCAATTCTCTCCTCGCCTCGTCTCGTCTCGCCCCTCTGATGGAAAATCACCTTTATCCTCTAAAGACACCCAAGAAACGCGTACTGCACGTATGCATTTATTACATATGTGGTATTACGAAGCCGCCGACGAGGCAAGGTCTCTGAACTCGTCGTCTCCCGGACCTGCGCCACTGAAGATGTCGACCGCAGTGATCGACGCAACGTCTGGAACGCAAGTTTCAAATGGACCACGGCCGAACAGCCCGGAAGCAGTATATTCTACATATGTAGTATTCATTACAATATTTATTAATTTTATTTTCTTACTAATGAGTTGACTTTTAATGCTCACAAAAATTGTTTACTAATAAACCAAAATCATACACATTACATGTTTCTCCGAAAACTTCCAAATAAACCACACAACGGACTTTGATACGGTTTTCAATATCATTTAGATAATATTACCTACAGATGTTGAAACGTGTAATTCATCTTAAATACGCTTTTGAAGAACGGGAAATCAAATTTCACCCGAGCGATTCAGAAGCGGATCCCCATTTTGTCATTAAAAGAAATATTTCTTTTAAATTTAACATAAAAACAGATTAAGATAAGGCCGGGAAAAAGATTTAAAAGCTCAATAATGTTAAGGGGAATTAACGCAAGAACATTGTTGGACATCGTGAAACGCGAGAGTTTAAAAGATTTAAAAATTGTTCCTGTTTTGAAGCGGAAAAAAGACAAATACGAGAATAAATAAAAAGAATCTGATTAAAAAGTTGAAAATCTTTCAAGGTCTATTTGATTCTCTTTCACTGTTTGTAAAATAATCGTTTGAGTGCCTACAGTAGGGATCGAATTTTTCACTTAAAAGTCAAATTTTGCTCTTCTTTTAATTTCAAGTTTAAGTAAATTTAAGTTTATCCGCATTCTAGATTTCAGGACACAAACTAGATACACTATGCTCACTTTGGGTCCAGATAGCGTTGTGTAGAATTTCGTACCTAGGATGTTTATTTTTTGTTATTGAATCGCTTTTAATTTAGTTTTCTTAAACTGTTATTCATTTTTTATTATTATTATATATATTATATATTATTATAAGTGAAAAGTGTGTAAAATTTCAAATCAGTGCGACGTTTTGAAGTCCTCCAAAAGCGAGTACGTAAGTACAAATATTCCGTTACAAACAAACATACATTCAAGTAAGAAAAGCGCGTTGAAAAGCAGAATACGCCATTAGAAATCAAATTATTAAACCCAGAATACAAAACGAACTTATTAAAGCAGGCCTTTTCTTGAAGTCGACGAAGAAAAAACCTTTATTTGACAAACAACGTTTGACAAAATTACAGTTAATAAACTATTGTTTGTTAAACTACTCATTAGACATGACGAATTAAACGAATTAAATTAAAACCGACTTGGTATTACATGGATCTCACAACTTTTTACTGTAGACAAATTGAGGTGAGACCTGCAGGGCTAACATGCGCGCGTCGTCAAATATCTCGAATCGAGATGAGATATCATCTCGAGTCTTCTCGAGCGAAGTAACGTCGACATATTTTGTCGCGTCAAACATTTTCAATTATTGTCTATGGCATACACATTTTTTAAATATTTTAGTTGCTGTTTTCACATTTATCCGATAAAATCGGCCCGATACGGCCATTTGCTCGAAAGCACAGACTAGTTAGGGATGCTAGGTATGAAAAAACCTTATTGACATGACATGCTATTGAATTTTTTTTTCTTATATTCGTGATCAGCGTCATCAATTAATGCGAAAAGACACGTAACAAAGGAAATGTCATTAAGGTCGAAAATGGCTTGCAGTCGCTGTTTAATTCCAAAATGAACCGAGCTCAAGAAAAGAATACACGAGATAACTTCTCGTCGACCAAATGAACGACGGAAGACAAAACATTTTAAATGTCAAAATTCGAGTAAATAAGGGCACGTATGTTACAATTTGCAGACACCGAGTAGAGATGATTTCTCGAAGTCGAGTTATGTCGACATCTGACAGATCGCCATGAAATTTGCCATGTTACTAACAGTCGATATCGACATAAAACGGCAAAATGCCTCGAGATAGCTATCTCGTGGCGCGCATGTTAGCCCTGCATGTTACCAACAGTCGACATATCGACATAAAACGGCAAAATGCCTCGAGATAGCTATCTCGTGGCGCGCATGTTAGCCCTGCTGGTATTTTTGATAAGTATTGTCATTTTTATGGGATCTCATTTATTTTTGTAGTAGTTCTACTTTATTCCTTTTCCGTAGCTTCTACTTCTTGTAGGCATATGCCAACAACAAATTTTCTTAAAGCACTTACTCTGTCTTAAGAGCTTTTCTTATTTTTATAGGCAGCCTTCCTTATTTGTCCTTTCCGGTCGGTTATTTACAACCTTACGCACATATGAATACGCACCTACGTTTGTGCATTAGTTATTAGTTAGTAATATTTAATGACGCTCTCGTCAAATGTCTCGGTTAAAGTTATACCTTTTAGTAACTATGCAATTTCGGGTAATTTACTCCACTTAATACTCCCATTCTTTATTCTTTATTTCGTTGATAATTTTACAAGTTGCCTTTGATACTATTATTCCATTATATTATACATATACATATATACGTACACTGATTAATTAACTGCAAATTTAACTTAGTAATTCTATATATTTAAAAGGGATTATAAAGTTATTTATGCCAGTATTGTATTTAAAAAACTGGACCGAAATTGAAAATTATTTGAGATTTTCCTTGATTCCTACTTTATATGTATACTTTATACATTAAATTATATTTTAAATTTAAAGCATCTTTGTCTGCTAGAAGTGCCTTAGAGTTTTGATGATATGTCAGTCAGTGAGTGACAAAATAAAGAAACTTTGACTCATTATAATTCTTAAACTACTGCTTCAAATTGATTGAAGTTCGAAATAACCTAGTTATAAAATGCCTGCTTGGTTGCTGAAAATTCAGGCTTCTGTGGTACGGCCGTACCGCTTTTTGTTTTGCTCTACTTGGCGGTGGCACTGTAGTGCCACCAGATCAATATCATTAAAACCGTTTTTACGTAATATTTTTAAAATAAAGAGAAATAAAAAATGTTTATTTCATATCACAATTTTTGTACAGACAATTACAGTAGGAATTTCCATAAGCTATTATGATGCTCGTTTTTGGTAATTCCGCCCTTCCAGTTTATAGTCTTTCCTAGTTGTCCTTATACAATTGTACTTAGGTAGGTATACTTATGAAAATCTACTTATTGCTTTTCCTGGCTGTATCTGAAGTACGCGTTTAATACAAAGTGCGTTACACCTCATTTGAGAAAAAGTCGGGACATTTTACTTGAAAGAATTTTCACTAGTGCAATCCAGCCTTAAAGACAAATGTGCAGTTTTGTTCTGGAAATATATTTTTATTAGCAAGCTTTATACTTTTGCATCAAAATAAACAAATATGGTGAATCTGTCCCCAAAATTGAAAGATAAGATAAGGTAAGATAAGCCACTTTGTGATAAGATTAAGAACGAAGAAAAGATAAAAAGGACTCATATTCGTATCAGATAATCTGATATTCGTATCAGGCAACGCGATATCCGAGCAGTATTGCAGTCACTCGATGTCCGGAAAGCCAGTGGTCCGGACGGTATTCCAGCGGTGGTTCTGCAAAAATGTGCAGCGGAGTTGTCTCCAATGCTTGCGCGGCTGTACCGGCTGTCCTACAGCTCTGGTACAGTGCCTTCGGCTTGGAAAGAGGCGAATGTACAGCCGATCCCCAAGTAGGGGGATCGCTCAGACCCAAACAACTATCGACCCATAGCCGTCATCTACTGAGAATTATGTGCTCAAACACCTTGCACAGCACTGGCTGTGCAAGGTGTTTGAGCACATAATTAACAAACAGCTCATGCGTCACCTTGAAGATCACTCCCTAATTAATGACCGGCAATATGGCTTCAGGCCGAAACGGTCAGCGGGTGATCTTCTGGCGTATGTTAACCATATTTGGGGTGAGGCTATGGACAAGCACGGTGAGTCATTGGCAATTAGCCTTGACATCGCCAAAGCTTTTGATAGAGTTTGGCTTTGGTCTGCCTCCTAGACTGTGCGACTGGGTTGCCGGCTTCTTGTAGGAGCGCCGTATTCGCGTCCTTTGTGATGGACGAGCCTCGGAGTTCTTGCAGGTAAATGCCGGCGTACCGCAATGATCTGTCCTATCGCCAACTCTCTTACTTCTGCATATCAATGACATGCTGTCGACCGGCAGCATTCATTGCTATGCGGAGTTCACGGGAGTTATCATGGACGTCCTGCGGATAAGCAGACGCATATCGCGGAAAAAAGGCAGCTTCTTGTCACTGAGCTTGACCGGATCCTGAATCACATTTCCCAATGGGGCTCTGAGAACATGGTCGAGTTCAATGCCAAGAAGACACAGGCATGTGCGTTTACAGCAAAGGTATCTTCTTTCCTTCCCCTTTCCACTCTTCAGAGCACGCCACTGCCACTGCAGGACTACCTCAATATCCTCGGTATGGATGTTCGCTGCAAACTGAACAGCAAAAACTACATCGAGAGTATCATCAAAGCAGCCTCGCGTAAACTCGGAGTCCTGAACAGAGTGAGACGGTTTTTCACGCCGGAGCAACGGTGTCTTCTTTACAAGACACAAATTCGTTCCTGCGTGGAGTACTGCTCACCTCTCTGGGATGGATCCGCAAAGTACTTATTAAATGCTCTCGAGAGGTTGCAGCGACGTGCGGTCCGCATTATCGGAAATCCTTAGGTCACGAGTACCCTCGAGTCTCTGCAGATGCGTAGAGATGTTGCTTCCTTGGCAGTTTTTTACCGTCTCTACCATGGTGAATGTTCTGAAGAGCTATTCCAATTAGTCCCACCCTCCCCCTTCCTATACAGGACGACACGTGCAGGACTTAGATGTCACCCCTATACGGTGCAGAACATTCCTTCAAGAACCTAGCGGTTCGGTGACTCTTTTATTTGTCGCACCATTAAGACCTGGAATTCCTTGCCAGCTCACGTGTTTCCCTCTTCCTACAGTCCCGGGTCCTTTAAGCGGGGCGTGAAAAAGCATCTGATGAGGCCGTCAAGCTGAGTGCCACCATTGTTAACATGGCACGTGTATATAATGGTGGCCCTCTTTCTTGAGACTTTACCTTCAGCTTACCATCAGGCGAGGTAAAGTCAAATTGACGTGTCCTATTTATAAAAAAAGAAAGGAGAAAAAGGCGTGAAGACGGACCCTGTCGACGTCGTCACTCGAGACTACACTATAATTATATTATCTGTGACTTTAGCAGCAGCAAAACATTACATCTGTACTATTTTGCCTCCACAAATCATCTTTTACTTTGCAGTCGGCATTGCTAAGCACATTCCAAGTTACCGATCACCTTAGCACTAACACGTTACATAAAATACCTACAAAACAAAAATAGAAAATGTTCTTTTTTTATCAATTTACTTTTGACTGTTTTTATTTTTTTAGTATTCATCCACCTCATATTATACCAAGATATATTTTTTATCTTGCAATACCACAATATATAAAAATATATATTATGGACGGCAATTTCTTTTTAGATACGTATTCATCAATTTTCTTTATATATAATGAATCGAGAGCGAGGGGCTTACCATGACGTTCTAAGGCGTCGTTCGTGTTCCGAGCGAGATTATGAGATTTATTGTTATTTATTTATATATTTGTGTACAGCTTCATCCCTTATTCTCGTCCAGAGCACGGATGCTTAAACACGTCATGATAAGCCCTCACACAGCTTTTCATCATAGAATAGCGGCGTTTACACGTGCAGATTGGAACGAATCAATCACCACGCGAAAGTCCAAACTGAAAGTTCGGAACGAACATGTAAATGCTAGCGACGCGCCGGGAACGACAGTTCGATCTGGGGGTGGATGCATACGCATCGTTTCACAGTTTAATCAGCGGTCACCTGTAAACGGTATCTTAGCGGAATGTCGATTTGAAGCACGGAGGCCATTACACAATTTGTAACGACAACAACAACAGCAACCGCTATGTGACCTCCAAACCCCATTGGCGGTATTGTGGCATTGCAGTTAGACCAGTTGTTGGACTTTTTAGGGCTCCAATTACCCCTCACGACTGCCATAGATGTTTGTATGACAACCGGGACTGACGGTTTAATGAGCTCTCGAGGTACGAACAGAACAATGCAAACACCTATATTCATAGCTACAAATGTTTACATTGAGAAGAAATCGAACCGCAGCGCCTCCTGCATAGTGATCGCGTTCACTACAATGAAACAATAGGAACTTGAAAGATCTGCCTGCGTTCCGAACTGTGGTCATATTTTTAGTCGCAATATAATCACACCACAGTTTTAATACATCATCCGCAGTTCAAACTGATAGATCGTACTGGCGATTTGGAACGCAGTTGCGATGCACGGTTATACCTGCACGTGTAAACGCAGCTAATATTTATATCTACTGTCATGTTTTTACAAAACTTTATTCGGAAATTGGACCTATTTTTGTTAATATAGCCTGTGAGCATGTATAATATAATAATATGCAAGGTATATATAAAAAAAAAACCTAACATGCATTAAAATACCTGAAAATCTTCACAGATTTTCATATTCGTATTTTACCTAGAATCCTACTTGTTTTAATTGATCGAAGCCTCTGTGTTTATTTATTATCTGGTATAGGTACATATCGGTATAATATACTATAGCCCAAATATTAACACCCCAAACCAACATAGACGTATTTATTCATGCGCGAATATTACGTTCACGATTACTTAATTCTAATGGGAAATAACATCTGGTAATAACATTGATGTTAATATGCCTACTCGTAGCGCACTTCGCGGTTTCTTTTCACACAGAACCAATATATATATAAACCAATGATTCCCATGTTCACGCCTGCCACCGTGGGCGGTTAAATATGACGGAGTCGAACCGACACGACATAGATACCTAACCTACCTAAGTCCTAGACGGACCTAAGTCGCGAGTCGCGAGACTGACGAGTCCCTAGTGCGCGTGGATTGTTATAGCGCTTTCGGACCGCTCCAATACAATTGTGCGGGTTACAAAGTCGAGAATAGGTCATTAGTTTTATGTTAGCAGTGGACAGGCCCTGTATCGTACGATTGTGCGAGAAGCGAACTTTCGATTCCTGCATTTGTTTTACTTTGCTTAGTCTTAGTTAGCGAGCAGGTTTCAGCCTGTACGGTTTGTTACTGATTGCGCTCCCCGACTTGACGAATGTAAGTACCTACTATGCTTTTATTTTGTAAGTGTAAATTAGTTACGTATAGGATGTTTTTGCGATAAAATTGACTATGGGCAAGCGAACGCTTTGGAGTAACGGCTTAACAAACTTTATTGACACAATTGTATCGACTTGGGCCATTAATTTTTTTACAGTTTCTGCATCATGATTCACATTTAAAACGACGCTGATATAGCAGATATGCTTATAGACTCTAAGGACGAGAACGATGACAATGTGTGAAGGCAACTCTGGCGTCGTTTCCATAAGCGCGGGTCTGGGAGTGACTGGTGAAGCCACCTGTCACTCTAACAGAAGCAGGCCGAGACGGCAGCGCGATTCACGTTCCCCACTTTTGTGGGGATCTATGGAGATGGCGTAGTCCGAAACCCGAGAGGGCTACCTATGGCCCTGGGTCAATCAAAGTGCGCGAGGCATATATCAGAGGCTACTACTAACCCCGGATTGATGGTCCGAGACGGATATGCGGTTTTGGTCGGTCGAGTCCAACATAACTACCCAAACTGGCTCCAGCGGGAGGTATTCGTGGGGATTGCCGCACTTGAAAAAAAGAGAGATCCAATTTGATAGGCACAACTGTGACCCTCACAATTGTAAGTAGGAAATGGAGGGCCCAGTTTGATACAATTGTGGGTATATGAATTTTCCAAGATTCGTAATTTGCGGTCCCAAATTACTTGAGATTCAAGTTCAACATTACAAATTTCTTTGTAGTTTAGTCACCGGGTCGAAAGGGTTATAACAATAAACTATGCTTGGTAAATTAGATATTTTCCACCGCCGTAGTGCCCCGTTTCTATCCTCAAAGGTCACCCAAGAAACATTTACTGCCCATATAAAGCACATTTGGAGCACATTTTAGGTCCAAAATCCAAGATATATGTCTTGGTCGAAGATATATATTATATTCTATTCTAAATAGTAAATAAAATAGAAGAAATTGATCAATGTATGGGATTGACACAGGTACGTTAACGACTGTCATAAACGTCAAAATATGTGATTGTCTCACACTGACTTGACATTTTTAGTAATACTGCAGTGTTGCCATTTACAAGGCAACCTTGGTACATGGCAATTTGAGACTATTCAGGAATAAGACACCACACGGAAATAAGTACCTATATTTATTGCCGTGTTCTAAAACACGTAACGTTATAAACATAGCAATACAATTTTTACTGTATTTCATTATAATGATTATTAGTCGACCAGTCATAACATAATACACATCACTGGACCATGATGAATTGATGACAGAAGAATAATATGTAATGTTTTATGTAATTTTTAATCTTATGTATTAACCAACAATAAATACTTGCGATGACACAAAAACGACTAAACGGATTTAGATGCGTTTTTTAGTTTAAAATAAGGCCTTTCAAACAATAACACATCAGCCTTAAAACCTTACATTTGTTTCGTCACCATTGGTTCAATTGAACCGGAGATATAAACAAAAGTTGCGATAACCGATATCCTCTCGGGCTCAGACGCGGGCGGAAGGCTAGTTTGAAATAAATAAAAGTGTACACAGCAATTTTGTAGATTTTATTACACAACACCGCAATCTAGATCCAAAAACACAGCAACTTTAAATTTTAAGATAGCAACCCTAGTACTTGTTCACCTGTACTATTGTTTCTCAAGGTCTAATCTACCTCTATACCAAATTCCATTAAACTCGGTTCAGTGGTTTAGGCTTGAAAGCGTAACATACAGACAGAAAGACACAAATAATTACTTTCACATTCAATGATATCAATCAATCAATCAATTAGCCCACTGTAGTCCACTGCTGGACATAGGCCTCTCCCAATGTGCGCCATTTCGTACGATCCTCCGCCTTCCGCATCCAGTCCGTCCCAGCCATTTAATGATATGAAATTGGTGAAATATGTCACCAATTTAAATTCTTAAATTCGTGACATATTTTTTTATTATTTATTTAAATAAAACAACAAAAGTAAGTAAATTATAATAACGCCAATTACGATATTACCATAATTAATATTACAACGAGCAAAGCCGCAGCATAAAGCATCATCATTGCATCGTCGCATCGTCAGCACTCCACGCTGTCACTTACTTATTTGACAGCCGAAGGAGTTAAAAGAAACTGAGATTGAAGATAATAAGAATTTAATTGAATAAATTCAGTTACAATTAGGACTTATAATTAATACTAAGTCTAGACTTGGATGATGCTAGTACCAAAGTGAGTTATTAAAATATATTTATTACAGAATTCTCGATGTACAATAAGTTGCGAAATGCATTTAGCTGACGGTGCAGGCACGAGGCTGAGCGCGACACGAGGCGTGGAGTGCTGACGATGCGACGATGCAATCGGGTCGCATGATGTTGCTTTATGCTGCGGCTTTGCTCGTCGTAATATTAATTATGGTAATATCATAATTCACCCATAAAAGGCGTGTTATTATTATTTCATTTGTTGTTGTCACTATCTACCATTACTTTGATTACGTACACGGTTTGCGAGTTCGCCTTCTCGCCTTAGTATAAATATGCAAAAAATAGTCTTACCACTTAAAAACACTCGTTCTAGCCTCCCGGGTCTGGTCAGCAGATCAGCTTTCATGTGCCTCAACATATTCCCTCGAAGATCCATTTCACGAAGTTCTCCCATTTCAGTCACTACTTCGGCGGGGATTTCCCAGAGATGTGGCATGCCATGTACAGCGAGTTTCTGTTGAAAAGAATGGTACGTAATTAAATACATAGATACCTATACCTAAGCAATAAGTTATAATATATACTACCAAACTGATGGGGTCATTCATCAACTCGCGAGCGTCAAAGGCGCGCTAGTATTTTGTTCTTGTCGTCAAGCCGCCCAATTTTATTGTCAAAATTGATATATTTAGGTATAAGATTCAAAGGCACAAAGTAAAAAAGATTCATAGTATGAATGCAGAGGACTTTAGGAGTAGAGGTAGGATCAAGGTAAGATGGTTGGATTGCGTGAAAGAGGATATGGCATAGAAGGGAGGGACTGAAAAAATAACAACTGATAGGGATGTATGAAAGAGAGAAAAAAAATTGTAACAGTGCTGCTTAACTTTTTTGTAGAGCTATAATAATATACCTAGTTGACATGAGAAAGAATAAACACACTATAACCACATGTAGTGCATGTATAACCACAATGCATATGCACCTATAACGCCATATAGGTAGTACCTACAGAATATATATAGAAGAAGCCATGTTCTTTGCCAAGTTTTTTTTTTAATTTGGTAATTGGAAGCGACTTGAATAGGTTTTATTTCAATTGAACAGTTTTTTATTTGAAAATTATCATAGACTAGAAACTTTTGACATCATACACGATTGTTTAGGACTCAACCACAGAATAATAATAAAAACCGCTGGAGACGTAAGCATGCCGCACACCAAGAACCTTGTTCTTCACTTACACCCACGTCATAGACGCGCCACAACGTCTGTGGTTTCAGGTTAAGAGCGTTTTCACATTCATCCGATATCCGATATCGGTGTCGGACGCCGATAGCCGACACCTTGTGCTGTTTTCACATTTATCCGATAAAATCGACCCGATACGGCCATTTCCTCGGAAGCACAGACTAGTTAGGGATGCCAGGGATGAAAAAAATTTAAAAAAATGCAAGCAGTTTTCGACCTTATTGACCTGACATGGTATCGAGTTGTTTTTTCTTATATTCGTCATCAATTAACGCGAAAAGAACCGTAACTAAAAGAATATCAATGAATGAAAATCCGATATCGGCCCAAAACAGTAATGTTGGCTCCGATAACCGATATCGGGCCAGACAATGTGAAAGACAGATATGTCATAGATTTGACTTCCTCCGATATCGGATATCGGAAAATGTTAAAACGCTCTAACTTGGGCAACAAAACAGTCTTGTTAAGAACTTACTAAATTTTTAATGTATGTTTTACATAAAAACTTAGGTTTTTTTAGAAACTCAATTAGACTAAAAATCGAAATTGATTACACTATCAATTTCTGTTTTTATTCTAATAGAGAGCCCGCGCAATCGCGTCTTGTGATTCGCGTGGTCTAATACGCTTGAAAATTTTGTAAACTTTGAACTTCAAGAGATAATCGCGCATGATTATTACAACGCGCAATCCTGGACGCACAGGAACGCGCGATTGCGTGGCCGTGTAAAGACGGCTAATGTCTGCGTCCCGTACTAAATTTTGAATTTACTACCACGGATCATGACACCATTTGAGCCTCCTAGGACATGGATGACGAAATCGAATAAAAATAATTAGTATGATTTGTCTAAAATGACAGATATTATATATCATGGCTTATCGCCGATGCGCATCCACAGACTATGTAGAAAAAATCCAGCCGAAGTTTAAATAAATGTTTTAATATTCTGTGCGTAAAGACTAATGACAAGACAAGACAAAGACTTCACTAATGACAAGGCAGTATGGTCATAGCACCTTAGCCTATTCAGAAAGGAATAAAATAAGCAAAAAAGAAAGTAAAGACCGCCATAGTTTAGTTTTATATTTTTTAATGTTTTCATTTCAGTAGAGAGTACATAAAATGATTTGAAAAACGTCGTATGATACACGTATGTATTCTTAATTACCACCCTCGGCTCTGTTAAGACCTGACTTGCTGCTCGGAATTCAATAGTGCCTGAGCGGTAATAACCAATTTTATACACTTGTACCATAGAGTGTACTATTTACATCTTGACAGTCTTATGAACTGAGTTTTTGTCGACTTCCATGCACACGAAGTCGAAAGCACATCTAATCAATAGTATAGATGTCTAATAATATTCTGTATTATCGAATCCACAAATCCAAACCATATCACCACAAACACTCCTGGGAAATAGAACACTCTTATCTCAAAATATAAAATACATTTCGAACAACTGAACTGGCAAAGCCGTAGCAAATAAATCTAAGAAATTAAATTAAATAAAACCCGTGCGAAGGATCAACTCTCATTATTCTTATTTTCTGTACATATTTACCTTGTTATAACATTCAAAACATTACCTATGCCAACGGCTCCGTTAACGACCGCTTTTCGAATAAATCCCTCTCATATTCTAATGTTTCGGATAATTAAAACACGCACGTTGACAAAATGTGAAATATGAAACCTGATGTATGTTACGACAACATAACATCGTGTACAAGTAATAAAAAATTAAACAGGTAGGTATTTTCAAATACCTACCTGTTTCATTTTTTATTACTTGTACACGATGTCTAAAAAGATGAATTTTAAATGATGACGACAATAACAAATAATGAATAATGTAAAAAATAACAAATAATGACGACATGATGACATCTAATAAAATAAAAAATAACAAATAATGACGACATGATGACATCTAAAAAGATGAATTTTAAAATAGCACCAGTGAATGAAGTATTGAGAAGCGAGTGACTGTTGCGGTATGGACCTACTATAAGAATAGATGAAAGTAATTTTGTAAGAACGGTTCAAAGTATTAATGTAGAAGAAAAGATGCGAGTATGGATTTCGTGGAAGAGGATGTGGCAACGGAGGTAGTGTCTAAGGAAATGGCATCTCAGCAATTTATGGTGGAAAATGACATCTTGGACTGACTTGAACAATTTTTACGAGGGCAGGTAGAGCATGACAATATATTGTTTGAGGGCCTCATTCGTATTTAGATCTGCTGAGTATCAGACGAAGTACAGGCGCAGGCTTTTTTCGAAGTTGAAGCATCTCAAGAGGAATAAATAATAATGCCATTAATAAAAATAAAATAAATAATAATCTTTGATAGAAGCAAGGATATTGCTGTTGATATTGGGTTCTATTTCTTGTATGTTTCTACTTGAACGTTGTTTACAAGGTAAAGGTTTCATGATACGATGCATGTTAACTTGTGTTAGTGCCAAAGTTACTAAACTCGAATAACGTAACCTTAGTGGAGGAAACACTTAGAACGCACGAGGATTAGGTCACTGAACGTTAGAGAAATATAGGTAGGTATAAAGGCTAGATATCGCTAAGAATTTTTTTCTTGTTTATACTGGAGATTGATAGCACTTGGTGGAAATACTACACAAATGGAATAATAATGACACTATTACTTTTCCACACTTTATTTTTATTTTTACCTGACCGGTTTCACCTCACAGTGTTCCCTCATGGCCGCAAACCTTTGATAATCAAAGGTTTGCGGCAGTGAGGTGAGACGGGTCAGGTTAAAAATAAAAATTAAGTGTGCATTATTAAAGGTTTACATTCACTATACTTGCGGCACGCTATGATGGCGGTTTTGACATATTAACTAAGTTAGTAACGTGACCGAGTAAACGGTACCTAACGGCCGTGGAAAAAAGCAAGCCCTGCCAAGTTCTGCATCATACCTTGCCGGTAGTGTCAGCAGGGGTTACACAATTAATCAATATCAATAGATCAGAAGCATCCGATACCGGTAGGCGTGTATGACTTTAATGACAGTAGAGGGAGCTCGTGAAAGAAGTAGAGAATAGAAGCAGATGACAGGCTACTAGCTCTGCTTACCCCGGAGGGCAATAGCCGTGAGGATATGTATGTACTTATGTCTATAAATAATAGTCTAACAACATCAACCAGTGTCAATATGGTCGTACTGTGGTCTTTCGGTACCGTAGTTATGTAACAGTAGGTTATTAGAAGTCGGCTTGTAATACCTCCACTTGGCTGAAAAACTGTCAGTCCCTGAAGTGGTAATTCATTGGCTGGCGTATTATAGAATCCATATCCATACTAATATTATAAATGTGAAAGTAACTCTGTCTGTCTGTCTGTATGTTACGCTTTCACGCCTAAACCACTGAACAGATCTTCATGAAATTTGTTATTGAGGTATATTAGAGTTTGAGAACGGACATAGGCTACCTTTTATTGCAAGAAATGGGGTTATAGGGGAGGGTGGGGGGGGAGGAATAGTCATTTTTATAGATATCCTAATGAAATTTGATACAGAGGTGAATTAGAGCTTGGAAATGAACATAGGCTACCCGAGAAGGGGGGTAAAAGGGGGGAGTAGGGCCAAGGGATGAAATCCTGATGATTTGTGATACAGAGGTAGATTAAAGCTTGGAAACGAACATAGGCTACCTTTTGTCACGAGAAAGGGGTTTAGGGAGGGGGGGGGGAATAGGGGATGAAAGTTTATCAGTTTTGAAGAAATCCTGATGTAATTTAGTACCGAGATGGATATGAGCTATGGAACGGACATAGGCTACTTTTTATCGTGAAAAAGGGGAGTAGAAGGAGGTGGGTAGGGTTAGGGGATTAAAGTAAAAGATGTACTCATGAAATTTGGAACAAAGGTGGACATACTCGACTATGTCCGTTTCGAGCCAAATATAGAAGCGAGTGGATAGGCGTGTGGGAAGGGTCAGAGGCGAAAGGAAAATAGAGTGGATGGGCGAGTAGAGATGTGAGTACAGAGACCAATGGAAAGGCGAGTATAGAGGAGAGTACAGAGTCGAGTAGAGAGAGGAGCAGAGAAGTCAGTAGAGAGTCGAGTATAAATTGAAGTATAGAGGCGAGTACGTCAAATAGAAAGTCAAGTAGAATCGACTACAGGGGCGAGTAGATATACGACTAGAGAAGCCAGTGGAGAGGTGAGTATAGAATCAAATAGAGTGCAGTTGACAGTCAAGTAGAGAGGCGAATAGTGAGGCGAGTGGAGAGACAAATGTAGCGCCTCTACATTACAGTAGAGTTCGAATAGAGTTGAGTAGAGATTCGAAGAGAGATGTGAGTAGAGAGGCGAGTGGATAGGCGAGTGGAAAGAGTCACATAGAGAGGCGAAAAGAGAATAGAGTGGGGAGTTGCGAGTACAGAGACCAATGGAAAGGCGAGTATAGAGGATAGTACAGAGTCGAGTAAAGAGAGAAGCAGAGAAGTAAGTAGAGAGTCGAGTATAAATTCAAGTATAAAGGCGAGTAGAAATTCGAGTAGAGAGTCGAATATAATGCTCAATAGTATCCCACCACCACCATTATTACACATATACCTTACATACACACCTTATATATATATATATATATATATATATAAGGTGGTAGATTTTAACCTTACCTGCTGTGCAATTCTCTAAGCATACAGAACAACACTCTTGACAGATGAATTCGCGGTGAAATTTTAATTGCACTTGCTCTATATTTGCTGACGTCACGTTTGAGCATGCGCAATTGAAATCTCACCTCGAATTCAGCTGTCAAGTCCGTTCGATCGTTTGAAACGTTCTTACAGCATGTGCCTGCTGGAGGGGAAGTACTCTAAATACTGGAGATAGCGAGAGATAGTTTCACTCAAAGGAAATATTCCTTTTTTTTAAGAAATAAACGGCATTCAATTTTTTTTAGAAAATCACTTGTCACACTCGGTAATCAAACTGACTAACTTCTAAAAAAAAAAATTCTGTATTTTTATGTCATCCAGCGATAAATTCAATCACAAGGATTAAATCTCTCTTACAAACATGGTAAATTAAATGAAAGGAAATCCTTGAAATCTAAACTTCTAAATTAAATTTGACAAAATGAAGCACTTTAACTCAAAGGCTCATCTGATATCATACTAACAATAAAATTCAATATTCAAATAAAATTACATACTATTTATATTATTATTTTTTCGTGCCGATTCTTACGCTGGTCAGTAAAGGACATAGTTTGTGCAGTTAGCAGTGTAGTTTGAGTTCGAAAAAATCTTCTATCCAGTACATAGTACGGTACCAAATACCTTTTTCCCTCGATCTCTCGTCAAATTATTCCTGCCCACATATCCTACACTGTACCTTTATCCACCTAATTCATAGTCAGAATATAAAGGCAAAATGTTTAATGCCATCCGAACAAGCTTCGTTTACTGGATGGTCAACATTATCGTTCTCTTCAATACCTATTATGAAGTAATTAAGATTTTCAATTGAGTTAAGATTTTATAGACTTCCTTTTATTCTGACACTATCGATTGATGCCTTAAAAATACAGGATGTTACTTTTTCGAACAAGCGAATTTTTAATGATAGTTGAATGCAGTATTGTTTCTATAAAAAAATACAGGAATGTTTTATTTGAGTGAGATCTCCAGTATTAAGTACTCTAAAATCTACAGTATTAAGTACTCTAAATACTGGAGTTGGCGATAGCCCTAGGTAAGGTCAAAATCTTCTGATGAAATGTCACCGCCAACTAGTTTAATCAGCCGTTCAATTAACTGCCTAGGCTATTAACTAAACGGTGTCATTCAATGAACGGCTGGAATGATATTCAGCTATTACATTTATTACAACATTTAATAACCTGGCAGGCTAATGCTTAGGTCATTCGTAAGATTGGGCAACACCCCGAAATAAGACAGAAAATTACATACATTACATACATATACTCACGCGTGTAAAATCCCGAGGGGGTAGGCAGAGTAAAAATTAGTGATAGATATATTGAGAAATTTGCGCAATCCAATTTACGTAGGTCACACTAAAAGCTTTGCGTAACTTAAAAAAAAGACGGGTTGCATTCTGGGAGTGCCGGCAAAAGTGAAAACATTTTCTTTTTATCTTTCTTCGTTATATACATAGAAAAAGATAACAACATACCATACCATACCATACCTATAATATAGCGCTAATCATAGAACCTATCACATATTTTCTGCTAATTTTCTGTCAGAAGAAATTAATAAATTATGAAAAGAAAAAATAATCACAAAAAATAATAAATTACAGAAAGAAAAAATTATCATAAAAAGTACTAAATTACAAAAAGAAAAAATAATCTCCAAAAGTAATAAATTATAATAAGAAAAAACAATCACAAAAAATCCCTGAAGGCCAGGTGGTTTGAACCCGATACTATCTGAAACTATAAGGACTTATAGTCGAAGTGCTTACCGTTTAAGCTACGACGCTATCTATCGTAACTTGCAAAATATATAGTCTGTACCTAATCTTGTATGACGTCAGTCGTCGGTTACGGTTCAAAGGTCAACGAATCCTGACGCTTCCTTAACATTTTACACCCATCCAACGCCGCTAAAGAAGTTTTCACTTCAAAAAACTTTTAGTGTATAATTGTATAATGTCTAAGTAATTAAACGTCATCGATCCAAGCTATTTAACTAGCCATTTAATGAACTGGCTAAACATTATTCTGGCCGCTCTCAAATGTAAATGTGAGTTAATTTCCATTACTAATATTCTTTTTAAGTCAAAAATAAATTATTAGACACATACACAACAATAATACGAAAGAAATAAAAAAAAAATCGGTATAAGAAAGATTATGTTCAATAGAACAAATAAATGAATAAACCTACCTACTGCTTGTTCACTCAAATAAGTATAACCTGTTGTTTCCTCTCTGTTTAAAACTTTAAGTAAATTTACTATTTTGTACGTACAATAAATAAATAAAAGAAATACTGTCTTTTAAGGTGGCGGATTTTCAACAACATTGTGGTTCTATCATAAAATAAGAAGTCACATAAATCTCCTAGTCACGTAGTTGAAAACTGACACAACAGTTATCTGTCAGGATTAGAAGACAATTGAAAAGGATCTCGAAAGACTGCGATGGTATTCATTCGAGTATCAGCACTCAGCAATAAATGAAATAAAATTGTTCGCCTTCAACAATTTCCTTGTATCGTTTCCTCTCAGAAACTGCTCGATACGACGACAAGCTATATTGCAGTTCCTATCACGTTCCACTATCAACGAATGGACTACATAGCGAACAATTTAAATAACGTTTTATACTTCTCAGTTAGGTACGTCTCAGAAATTAAAGCGAGATTAAAAGACACGTAAGTCAGTCTGTCCCTCTACCTATATTGGGGCATCGTGCTGTCTTACGATTTTGAATTGATTATGCCGTTTCTGTATATTTCTCGGCCGAGAAATGCCTATACAATGGTACTTACAGGGTAAGGAAGGTTCATGAGAATAAAGTGAAAAGAAATCTGGAGTTCCTAGAAATATTACTAAATATCGCCTACTGCTAGCTACTAGCTAATAGATATAAGCTAAAGGATTGTATTGTGTCAGTGTATTACCTATGGTGGAGAAGTTCATCTTTATCATATAACTGTCCTGTTCATGTGCACTAAATAGATGCTATCCGAAAATGAGTACCTATTAACAAACCTGAATTTTGTTTGCCGCACTGAAGCGACCCTTGAAGTACCGCAAGCTTGTAGAATTAATAAATTCTAGAACCAAGAGTTCAGGATAGTGAACCTGCAACTTTTCAAGGTTGAAACAGTCCCCGGGCCAGTCCACTAGCTGTAACCGAGTTATTTCTCGCCTGTGAACAAAAAAACGTATTTTCATTCCGCACGACTAGGTAAATAAACTAAAATAAAAGTTAATGCCGCTCTGAGGGTCAGCGCAGATAGAGCGGCTAACTTATCATCAGCCTTATTTCATTTAGAGATAAAGCTGCGGCGGCACTGTGGGAAAGCCCCATACAACGCCGTCTCAAAACCCTTTTAAGCGAAAGTCGAATATAATTAATCATTTAATATAGTACATTATCTTGCGATTTGCATAATTTATTTTATTATAATTGTTAAACATGATATAAAAATCAGCATCAAACCTAACTCACATTCAGAGACGTCACATTACTCGTAAACTTTTTACAGAAGTCTACAAGTATTATACATTTTTGGAATGCCTATAATCTCCTTATTTTGATACGTAATTAATAATTTATATTATTTACGTATCACAATGATACTATAACTATCTATCGAATACCATTCAAGATGACACGTTTTTGAGATATTTTTTTTTCAACAGGAGGTTCTTAGGTCTTTACCGATGCTTGCTGATGTTGAGATATTTATTGAATGATAATCTTTTATACGTTATATTACAATATAAATGAAAAAAGTGCCAGGATTTTTGAACTTTTCGAAATAACTTCAAAAATGTATGACGAGGTAAAAATTGCGGTTTTCTCCAACTTCGTATAAAATTATTTCCTATCTATTACGGTTAAATTGATAACAAAATAATTACTGTGGTAAGTGTTATTTATAGTTTATTATGTGGCTGATGTAGTTTTAACCACCTTGCTTGATAAAATGTGGTCTCTAATCAAGTTAGGTCAAAGTTGATAAAGGTTGGTTATAGAAGAATGCATATTGGTTTATTATCTTTTTACACATTGTACTACCTATTAGCCCTAGCTGAAGCAAAAAATGTGTTATCCTCCTGATTCAAACATAAACATTACTAATATAAGTGCAAAAGTTACACTTACAAAGACAGTTTAAAAACCTTAAATTATTTTATAAATAGGGCTGTGATGGCTCCTCAGGCCAGAGTAAGTACAAACAAGTTTTGCCGGAAGAACGCGATCTTAAATCATATTCCAACCTTTTCATTGCTTCTCCTGTACCCATTAGACTCATAGGTAGACGAAGTAACTAACAGTGTTGTTTGAAGAGCGAAACTTGCTCATCTGTCCGATATTGCATATTGTAGAATTTGCCAAAGAAACTCCTGAAAAAACAGCGTTTGTTGTAGCCGATGTCAAATGTCAAATACAGAATCTGTCTCCTTCTTTGATAAATAAGAATGGTGAGGTAATTAAAGTAACGCATGACCTATTTTTAACTATGATTGATGGCAAAGTAATACAAGTTCTAACTGAAATTCGCTCGACCGCATCTTGTACTGTTTGTGGTGCTACTCCTCGACAGATGAATGACTTGGAGGATGTTAGAGCTCGTGGCATCAACGAAAATTAAATTCATTTCAATACGGACTTTCTATATTGCATGCTTGGATCAGGAGTATGGAGATGATTTGACCCATTTCTTACAGCCTGTCTTTTCAAAAACGGTCAGCAGTTACTCCTGAAAATAAAAAAGATAAGAGTGACAAGAAAAAACTAGTGCAAAAGCAGTTTAGGAAGGAACTTGGCATGCATATCGTCAAACCTCGACTAGGATCCGGAAACAGCAATAATGGAAACACAGCTCGAAGATTTTGGCAGAGTTATTCATGCTCTGCAGATATTACAGATGTTGACAACTTATAAAATGTATGTATATTATATTGCAAACGATGTCATCTGAAATGGCTATTGATTCCAAAAAAAATATATACAATTGGTATTACATGCCTTCTTCAGAGCATAAAATTTGATACATGAGAAAAAATAATTGATTACTTTGCAATATTGCCGATCGGCCAATTATCCGAAGACGCCCAAGAATCCAGAAACAAGGGTTACAAGAAATTCAGACTTGATCACTCTAGAAAATGTTCAAGAGTGGCTACTAATGAAGATGTGTTTAATGCCTTATTGTACACTTCTGATCCATATATTTCAAGTTTAAGAAACACTTCAAAAACAATATCGAGAGAACTATTCGACGAAGCCAAAGCTTTCCTTGCTGTCAATATTTAAGAGGTTACCTTAGTAAGTACCTATTTATTTGTTTTTATTATGTTTGATATTATATTTATGCACAATTACATGCGATTTTGGGTTAAATTAAATTAAAAAAACAATCACTGTATGCGTTTACTAAGTTTTATTCTTTTCTTCTAATTATTAAGATAAGTATTAAAAAGAATTAAAATCAGTTTTATTATAAATAATCCATGTATATTTAAGAATATATGGTCAAAATTACAGCTAATTTGAAAGAAAATCAACAGAGATACAGAGTTTTGAGACTAAACATACGCAACTTTCCTATCGCGGCGTCGCGCATTATTGAGCAGTGACGCATGTGTTCGAAAAATGCTTTTTGGGGGAAAGACATTATAGATAACTTCAACAGCTTAAGCGCTGTTCCATACCCAAAGGATATAAACGGAACCCCATTACTAAGATTTCACAGTTCCGTTAGTTTGTCTATATGTCATTAGGCTGATACTATTTCAAGAGCCGTAATAATTAGACAGTTGAAAAGCTACTGAACAGAGAACAGTACGGTACCCCTTGTGCGCGAGTTCGACTTACACTTGTCGGGCTTTATTAGACAAAAGCTTTTATTTTGCTAAATGTTACGTAGATTTTATTTTGAGATATCTGTAGATACCTTTCGCTATAAGAATATATGCGATGGTTCAGCTAAATAAAAGTGTAGTTAAGTACGTAAATATTATGTTCGATTGAATAACAATAAATAATTGTCTTTTTTTTATATACCGCTTGGGTGGCAGACAAGCACACGGCTCTCCTCATGGAAAGTGGTTACCATAGCCTATGGACGAGTGCAACACCAGGGGAGTGACATTCGCGCCGCCGACCCTGAAGAAACCTTTTAATGCCCATGCCCCTTCTTGAAGAACCCCATATTGTAGTCACTTGAGAAAACCACAGCAAGGAGTTCATTCCACAGATTGAGAGTGCGTGGGATGAAGTTCTTTTTATACCGCACGGATCACACCATTTCTGTTTGCTATGTGTGGGGATGAATTCCCTGTCTATGGCGAGCGGTGCGATGATAGAATGTGGCTGTAGGCGTCATGTCAAATAATTCATCTGATCACAAACCATTGTATACATAATATACAGTCGACAAAGGAAAACCCGTTCCACCTCTACACACAATTTTATATGAAAAAGTGCGTCCGTATCTCATTTGTGGACTATACGTCAACCTTTATAGATTGCATGAGGCCCCATTAAGATATTTGTGGCCCAAGGGAACCTCATCTGCTAGCGGGTACTACCGGTAAACCTACTGATTAATGAAAGAGGCTCCTTAAAAGCCCACGGGTTTCATGGGAACGACATCCTTGGGGACCCCTAGGACTTTCACCTATTTTACAATAAATAAATATTCTATGATATTATTCAATTATTCTATGATAGATTCAAAGTTAGCATAGCTTAGCAAGCGTGTGTTATGGGGCTTAGAATCTTTTTTTATTCCACTTAGGTGGCAGAAAAGCACACGGCCCAGCTGATAGAAAGTGGTTACTGTGGCGTCCATAGGCCATAGTAAGTAATCTAGCGGATAAACATAGCTAGATAATAAGTATGCATAGAAAATTTGAAATCCCCGGATCAATGCAAATATTTATATCCATACTCACAAATATTTGAACAGAGCGGGCATTGAATTCACGACCTTACCTTACGCCTATACGCCTTTTCCGACTTCAACAGTCAACTTCGATGAAAAGGCGTTTTCGACTGACAGTGGGTTAAGTATAACAAAGTGGTCTTTTAAAATTGTCTCCACATCATTATGATAATAAAAGGTCTCAGAATGTTATACTGCTTCGTATTTCTGTAATATTTAGTGAACAATTTTTATTATGATAAAGCGGTACAAAAATAAATCAGCCAAGATTAAAGGGTAAAAGTTTATGATATAAGAGAAGAATATCTCAAAGCCTTTGCCAAAATATAATAAGTTTAAAAATAGGTCAATCGCGTAATTGGAATCACGTTGCTTTTGATGTTCATTAATTTATTTTGCTAAAAATAATAAATGTTTTTGAACTTACTGACAATTATTTATTGAATAAGACGAGTACAACTCCCTTCGGAAAAAATATCCGTAAGTTTCGTGGGTACAGAACGGAGACACTGCCTGATACATAGTAGATCAAAGATCTGTCAGTTTGTTGTTATGATAAGTTTTTGAAGTGAAAACTTCTTTAGCGGCGTTGGATGGGTAAAAAGTGTTAAGTCAGGATCGCTTGACCTTTGAAACGTAACCGACTACTGACGTCATACAACATTAGCTGCAGACTGTCTTTTTTTGCAAGATACGATAAATAGCTTCGTAGCTTAGCGGTAAGCACTTCGACTGTAAGTCCTTATGGTTTCAGATAGCGGGTTCAGACTTGGCCTTCTGATACTTTTTGTGATTATTTTTCTTTTTGTAATTTATTACTTTTTGTGATTATTTTTTATTTTTGTAATTTATTACTTTTTGTAATAATTTTTTCTTTTTGTAATTTATTAATTTCTTCTGACAGAAAATTAGTGATAAGTTCTATGATTGGCGTTGTATTATAGGTATGGTATGGTATGTTCTTTTTATCTTTTTCTATGTATCTAACGAAGAAAGAAAGAAAGAAAATATTTTCACTTCTGCAGACACTCCCAGAGTGCAACCCGTCTTTTTTTACATATTGTTTTTTTTATTGATCTATCAGGGATGTAGTCCAGACTGTCGATCTAAACATAAAAAGAAGTAAGCTCTTCAGCCTTACCTACGGCTCGTGATATATATCCTGGCCCTAGAATATGCTATATACGCGCAGTTCACGTTTTTAGGTGTCTTTTCAGAATAACACGGGTTGCCACAGTTGTGAACGAACTTACCAAGCAAAGATTATTGGGTAAGATAATAATATCATTTAATGACATTTGGCTTCAAAGCTTGTTACATGTCATTACTCAGCAACAAATGAAATACCAAGCACAAGGAATATTAGTTACTAGCTGTTGCCCGCAGCTCCGCCCGCGTGGATGTCGGTTATCGCTTAGTGTTCAGTCAACGCTATTTTTCTAAAATAAAAGTAGCCTAAGTTACTCCTTATTACATCAGCTACCTGTCAATAAAATGGGTCCCGTCAAAATGGGTCCAGCCATTTCAGAGATTAGCCGGAACAAACAGACAGGCAGTCAGACAAAAATTGTGAAAAATGTTATTTTGGTGTAGGTACCGTATTATATTCATATGCATGTAGTAAAAAACGGTTATTTCAATATTACAAACAGACACTCCAATTTTATTTATATGTATAGATGTATAGATTGTAAAAAAAATTATACAATCTTACCGCTGACTGTGTATGCTTTGTAATTATGGGATTTTACGGAAATGACAGTCGTTAACGCATGCCCTAAACACATAAATTCGTCATTATATTCCATAAAACGCCGACTAACGAATTGCCACTTGTCTAGAGGGGTAGAGGTATACCGTGATGGCTTCAACACATAGTTTTTCACGAGAGACAGAACTACAATAGGTATGCGGGTTTAACATTCTAGTTCTGGCACCACTAAAAACTCTAAAGTATAATTACAAAGCGTAGAAATTCAACGGTAAGATTGTATAATTATTACTAGTATTTCTTGTGTTTAGTATTTCATTTTTTTTTTGCGTAATTTTGCGTACATCTAGCAGAGGTTAAAAGCTTTGTAGCCAAATGACATTAAGTCATATTATTATTTAGTTATTGTAGTGTCGATTTAAAGGAATACTTTTGAATTTAGTGCATAATTTAATTCAAGGCCCTTATCAGCGTCAACCTCGTTTTTTTTTTATTTATCATACAATGATATATTCTATGATGTTGACAAAAAGCCTGCAAAACTGTTCTAACAGTTTGACTGCAGGAAAGAGTCTCTTTTAACTATAGGTAAGTACTATCTAAATATTACATAGTCATATCCATATCTGCATACATATATTACAGAAGGGCTATCCTATTATTTCCCCTTTAAGGCTGTTTAAAGGCAAACTACATTTTTATTTGCGGACGTATTTAAAACCTGTTAATACTGTGTTATTATTATATAAAAATGATAATGATAAAATGTTCAAACTGTAGCCTAAAAAGCAACCTTCTTAGCTAGAGTTTGAATATTTGATCTTTTTTTTTTTCACTTTAAAATTACTGGGTCATAATCGTTCCCAAAGCAAAAGAAAAGAAAATTAAAAACTACTTCTAAGAGGAAAGGAATTTTTACATGATTTTCTAACTAATATAAAGGTAAGCATGTTATTTATATATTATTTATTTGTATAATTCATCATTGCTGTATATATTAGGTATATTTATATTTTGCTTGTGTGTGTACATAAGTGTTTTTTCTCTATAGTTTTATACACACATAAACACCTATTTTCTTGTTCTACACGATCTGCTCTCGCCGGTCTGCTGGAAGAAATTTCTTATAGAAATAAGCAGTATATATGTACAAATTTTTCAACATCCAGCGTTTATTCTTTAAGTTTTGTGTGCGAATGAATCTTAAATAAATAAAGATTTGAAGTACATATTAACTGTACATTTTTCTGTTTAAACAATGATTTTTCAAACCACAGGCCTGGTTTTTGGTTTTTGTTAGTATGTCGAGAGGTTGGTTTAGCGGGTGCCAATGCGGATTGCGGGGGCCGGATGGCAGTGCCATTATGGCTGTTAGACGGGGAGGACGTGCTTCACATATTTGCGGCATTGACAGCTTCACGAGTCGACGTTAATGCACAGATAAGACACTGTTTTGAGACGCCGAAAATATATATAGAAAAGAAAGCTAAAGCTTTAAACTCTTTAGAAATACATGAAAATGTGTTGATTGTTTTATTCACACTTTATTTGTTATGAACTATTAACCGCGGCCCAGCCCGCCTCGGTTTCTGATCCCGTTCCCGCTACTAATCCTTCCTGATAACTTGATGATATAGCCTATATACATGTACAAATAACATGGGGTGCTATTGGTTAAATAATTTAAATAAGCCATATATATATAGTATACATACACTCGTGCCTGTAAACTCCCTAAGGGGAAGGCAGAAGTGTATTAACTACCACATTTCGCCTATGATTTCAGTCCCATGAAATAGGGGGCGAGCCTATTGACGTCAAATGCGGACTTAGACATGAGCTTTTTGTTTACCGTCGGATGGTCAATAGCATAACATAAACTCACGCCTATATCCCCGAAGGGGTAGGCAGAGGCGCTAGCAACCACATATCGGCAGTTTATGTTTAGGTCCCAATGAAATAGGTGGCGAGAGTTTTCTTTCCACTAGGCTACCGCGAGAACTAGGGAGAATAGCCCTATCCTTTATCCCTTGTCAGTTTTGTGGCGTGGTGGTAGAGAATGCGGCCGCTACGCAGGAGGCGCGGGTTCATACCCACTCAGTGCAAATATTCGTATGCATGAATATGTATATTTGCTGTTTATACTGGAAATTGATGGCACTTGGTGGAATCTGCTACACATATTGAATGATTAAACACTTGTACTTTTCCACATCATTATATATTCAGTAAATCTTTGATAATGCCGTGAGGTGAAACCGGTCAGGTTAAAAATAAAAATAAAATAAAGTGTGGAAAAGTACAAGTGTTTAATCATTCAATATGTATATTTGCATCGATCTGGGTGTTTCTATGTATAATATGTATGTAATTACAAAAAAAAAAGAATCTTAGTATGTTTATCCGCATTCTAGATTCCGTAACACGAGCTAGTTAACCTATGCTTACCATGGATCTAGATAGCGTTGTGTGAAATGTTGTGGCATATTTATAATTTATTATTATTATTTATTAGTGGCTTTCTAAGACACCCACAGGAAGAAAAGTGTTGGATCTCTTTTACTTCAGGAACCAACACGGCAATACTATTATATACATATTATAGGTACATAATCACTACATAGTACATAACAAACTACAAAGTCGCTTCCCGCTGTCTATCTTTCTGTCCTTATACATGCTTCAATCTTTAAAACTACGCAACGGATTTCGAAGCTGATTTCTTAGATAGAGTGATTCAAGAACTAGGTTTATATGTACAGTACAAAGCATAATCATAGTAAAGAAAATCTCTGATAATTTTTGAGGTTTCAAATGTGATGTCAAAAATAAACACATTTTTGTGCTTTTTTTATACTACTTAGGTGGCAGTCAAGCACACGACCCACCTTTCGGAAAGTGATTACCGTGGCCTATGGACGTGTGCAACGCCAGGGGCGTCACACTCGCACTGCCAACCCTGTTAAAACAGAGAGTTTCTTACACTGCAAACGCTGGCTCTATGGGAATGTGTAATGTGTGTGAATTATTATGCCTATAATATGCTTATAGATTTCATATACTTCTGTCTACACCTACCTCAATGTGTCTATGCAACAAACACTCTAACCAACGGGAATATACATGGATTAAAATATTTGCACTGAGCGGGAATCAAACCCACAATTTAATCTGAATTAGCAGCAAACGCTCTACCGCTACGTCACAAAGGTTTGTACGACTAATATCAGTAATGTATTCACCGATAAAAAAAAACTTCCCAATAACTAAATACCGCAATGAAAACCATTTTTTAGAACCTGTTATTGTAACAGCAAGCTATCCTTAAGAAATAAATGATGTGGGTACCATCGCGGACTTTTTGTAACCTATAAAGGAGAAAATACTCCACCATTATACTAATTTGTTGATACATATCTCAAAGGGATTAGACAGCGTACTGGATTAAAGCTCCCAGTCGATTTGATTCCTTTCGTCAACTTGAATACTTGTTTTGGATCAACAATTTTTTTTTACCTATTTATTTTATAAAATATTTTTTATATTTTATTGCTTACAACAAATTAAAAGAAAACAGTATCGAAGATCATAACATTCATAACTATTGCAAGTAATCTTTCTCCTTAGTCTATACGTTAATGTTTTCCGTATTGTTATTTATACTATTTTTTTTATGAGCGGTAAATCCCCACAGATAACTCCCCTCCCCCCCTTCCGATGTCGGACTCATTGTTACAATGTGAAGTCAAAAGAAAACACATTAAACACACTAATCAACACGTGACAGGACTGTAATGATATTAGCGAAATTGAGCTACGCCATAATACCGACTTAATTAATCTGAGTGCTACCAATTACTTATTGTGTGATTGGGACTTTAGTACCTTGTCGCGTAAGTTTGGAAGTGAAATATGTTATTTTCAACACACTTGCTCATAAACTGGATCCAATTTCACCGCGATTAGGCACATAATCACACCTATAATCAAACTGTGGCTTTTTAATTGTCTTTAATTCGTTTTGTATTTACTTCGTTTTTGAAATTTTATTGGTTCATAAATGCCGTGTTCAATAGAACAAATAAATTAATGTACTTATTACTTAGTCATTTCATGCAACTTCGTATTTTAATAGATTATTTTAACTTGTACATATTAATAACAATTAATAACCTTAATAACTTTTGGTTTCCTTGTAAAAACTTTAATATCCGCATTTCGTTCGCGACAAATTAAAAAAGAAACCTCTTTTAGTCTATGGCCGACCTATGCGCGCATATCTAAACAAATTAATCTTTCCCACTATTGCGAAAAAAATCACAACACATTTTCACTTTTAAAATTATAATTATTTATTAATTAAAATGTCTTAAGTACTAGTTATCTAGAAAATTATTTATGTAGTATAACGTCCAATATAATATGATTGATATGGAGCTCTTAACATTATGCGACCAAAATCTTAACGTTATGGACCTGAAAACTGCAAGAGTAAATATCTATTTTAGTTATTAAAGTACTCTTACCATAATCTTCTGAAATTTTTACCATAACGTGACGCAATCCGATAGCACCATACTTGAAGAACAGAATTTGAGAGTAGACGCGCCGTTGATTCGACAGAAACAGACCATTGACATTAATTACGCAAAGATGATTAATTAGGCAAATGAGTCAAGACGAATATTTTAACTGATTAAAAATGGTAGGTACCAGAGTAATATTCATACTACACTACTTTTCTTCATCATTCTAGCGTTAATCTCAGTCGTATCCAAAGCTTTTAACTTGCAGTCTGGGAGTCCAACTGCGGATTTGTGCGACTACCATCTGACCTCCACAACCCAAAGGCGATATCATACATACATACATACATATAACGCCTTTATCCCCGGAGGGTTAGGCAGAGATAAATTAACACCCACATTTCACCAATTTGTATTCGGTCCCACGTAATAGGGGGTGAGCCTATTGCCGTATTCCGGGTACTATTGTTGACTCGCATCTGAAGCTGAGTCTGGGCTGTACATATCTGTCTGATGTTAAAGTTAGCCCTATCCCGTAGTCGCCTTGTACGACATGTGGTGTCGGGAAGAGAAGGGGTGGCCCAAATTCTACTCTGCCGGGAACCACGGCCAAGGCGATATCAAAGCATACTACACTACTATTTAGACAAAAAAAATCGTTATCTTATAGGTAATATTGGTTTTTATTTTCGCATCGTGCGCAAAATTCCCACGAAAAACCGTCTGTGGGTCGGTTGCTGGAGGTGAGGTTGCCTTAAGACATATCCCTCGCATCGCAACGCAAAGTAATATGGGTCCTGGAATAGGTTAAATATTCTAGGTATAACTACTGAATCTACTGATCTTAATTTTTTTGTAACTACATTCTACTAATATTAAAAAAAGCGAAAGTTTGTCAATATGGATGAATGGATGATTGTTACTTTTTCACGTAAAAATTACCGAATGGATTTTATTGAAACATAGGCTACAATTTATTACGATAACTGATATTATAGCGGTAATTGACATCTACGCGGGCGGAGCCGCAGGCAAAAGCTAGTATATATATATAATTATACACAGTAGATAACCAGAGTTCCCTTTAACCCTATTCCTACAGGCTTTCCAATTGGTTGCATGGTGCATGATAAACTTGATCGAGGCAAGATCTATTTTCCACCGGATTCAGTTTTCAAAATTTTCGCTCTTTGCCTCTGATATCACAGAAACACCCATTAGACATTCAAATATAAGCACATCCCTAGGTTGGCTTTAGCATCCCACATAGGCGAAGCCGTCGTCTAATAAATCAAAAATTGAAACAACTTACTTGATTCCTCTTGTCCAATATGCAGAGAAGCCGCCAGTGCAGACTAGTTCGTATTCCAGCTGTCTACACTGTGCCTTAAATATGTAATCTTCTAGAGTACAATGGTTGCTCGCCGGAGCATCAGATGCATTCTTGCTCTTCAGCTGAAAACCTGGTGTTACTCTTGTTACCACGCTGAGTACCGACACGATTTGTAGCAACACTGCGAAGAAAATAAAATCACGCTAGAACTTCAGACCAGCAAAAAGATATTTGTTGGTTAAAACACAGCAAAGTTTAGTCCATACACTGCCTGTTGTCTGTGAGTGATTTTAGTAAAGAACTCGGTAAATAACCCATTCATTGATTCATTGACGCCGAATTCATTGCTTCATTGACGAAGCTTTGTTCAAGATGCTTGTATTTATTTATAACTAGTAGTTTTGTGAACAGTAGACCTCGCGAGCACCCTTTGCTTCATTTTTCTGGTAGGTACCTACCTATTTTAAACAGCCCCACTAAAAATGATGTAGACCCGTTATTAAAAAACACACAAACAGGGTGAAGTTTGCTGTGTTTTTATCATCTTCTTTTATAACGAAGTTCACCTTCACGTTTTTGAAGTGAAAACTTCTTTAGCGGCGTTGGATGGGTGTAAAATGTTAAGGAAGCGTCAGGATTAGTTGACCTTTGAACCGTAACCGACGACTGACGTCATACAAGATTAGGTACAGACTATCTATTTTGCAACTTACTATAGATAGCGTCGTAGCTTAAATGGTAAGCACTTCGACTGTAAGTCCTTATAGTTTCAGATAGTATCGGGTTCAAACCACCTGGCCTTCAGGGATTTTTTGTGATTGTTTTTTCTTATTATAATTTATTACTTTTGGTGATATTTTTTTTCTTTTTGTAATTTATTACTTTTTACGATAATTTTTTATTTCTGTAATTTATTATTTTTTGTGATTATTTTTTCTTTTCATAATTTAATTTCTTCTGACAGAAAATTAGCAGAAAATAAATGATAGGTTCTATGATTAGCGCTATATTATAGGTATGGTATGGTATGTTCTTTTTTATCTTTTTCTATGTAAATAACGAAGAAAGAAAATAAGAAAATGTTTTCACTTCTGCCGGCACTCCCAGAGTGCAAACCGTCTTTTTTTTTCAACAATTTGTGAGGAATCTTGTCCTTCATTTTACAGCCAAAAATCATGAAGTTCCGTTCATAAATAACGCGTCGGCAAACTTCCCCCCTTTTCTCCCCCTTTTTCCCCCTATCAAAAAAGCTCTCGACAAAAGTGGAGTTTCAAATGAAAGAACATGTGTGCCAAGTTTGGTGAAAATTGGTTAAGAAATGCGCCCTCTAGACCGTAACTGACAAACCGATATCTGTTCTATATCAAAATCTGCCACCCTGACGAAACGGAGACTCACGCTCGCTTCGCTTGCTCGGTCAATAAATAGTTATGACACACAAGAATAGACTTGAATATGATACAGCCCCTCTAGACAAGTGGCAATTCGCTAGCCGGCGTTCGGTGGAATAGAATGAAGAATGTATTGAATTTGACGTAAATGACAGTCGTTAACGCATGTCAAATACGTCAAATCCTATACATTCGTCATTCTATTCCATCAAACGCCTACTAACGAATTGCCACTTGTCTAGAGGGGCAGTTATAATTACGCTATAATAACTTTCAAACTCTCGCGTTCCATGATATATATCTAAGAAAACGGGAATTAACGCGATCATGGTATATAATGGTACTTACATACCTTTGATTGCCTGACGTTTCGACCAGGTTACACCGGCCGTGGTCACAGGCTGACTGGCTCAGCGGCGCACGCCCGCCATCTTCGAATCCGTGAGGAAGTAGGTTCTTCATCGACCCGCACATTTTCAATATTTTCTTTTCGCCATGTACCGTAACATACCACACTCATAGTGTCCCTATTCTGTAAGCAAACTGTCCGGTGTCTATTCGAGGCGAGAAAAGTGAGGTTGTTTGTTTTTCATCACTGGATTCCATGTTGCAGATAATTTAAAACCATCTTCCCGATTGAAATTTTTATGTTTCTTGATTTTAATCGCTTCACGTACAGCTCTTGAGTAAAAGTGACGATCCTTTTCGTTCTTTGCGTATGGTGGAATTCAATCCAGTGATTGGTGCCTGCTTCTAGCAGGGGCTTTGCAATCGCGATTTGCTATCAAAGCTATGTAAGTACCTATACCATGATCGCGTTAAATCCCGTTTTCTTACTTATTTTACACTATAATAATTGATTCGTTTTAAAAGGTTGCTAAGAACCCGTGATTAAAACAAGCAATGGTTAAATCAGTTAATCGTATGTCGCTTGTAGGAGATAAGATTAAGATTTACGTTTGACAAAATACTACAAGGCTGCGATTTTAATTTTAACGTAAACCTAATATGCAAGCTCCGCAGTTGCGGATCGAATTTTCGAGCAAACGGTTCCTTAAAACACGATTATTCCGAAATCGGATCCGAAAACGGTACGTGACACTTTGATTTGGTTTAAACCCTACCGTAGGAAATCCAGAATTGAATTTATGGTACCTACCACAGAAATATATTAGAATATGAGTGGGAAACGCGTGGCAACTTTTAGTAAATCCATGCCCTGTGAGACAGGAACTTTCGAACGCTTACTCGGTACTGTTAAGACTAGCTTGTAATAACATTGTTAAAAATACCGTGAATATACTATATTATGCTATTTCTAACTGTAGAATAAAAATGTTGAAGTAAATTTGAAAAATAAAGGAATTTCTTATCTCTAGCATTTAGTTCTATGTAGGTACTACCATATCTATTTTGTGGTACTACGTACAACTCAATGATCTGTGTAGTATTCATTTACAGTGAAAAAGTCGACACGCGTGACATGCAATTAAACACTGCGTTTGGCCGCTCTATCCTAATGTATTTCTGTGGTACCTACATCACTAAAATGGTACGTTTTTCATTCTTGTACTCTCCCAAGTAACATGAACAATGTTTCATTTTGTTTTCTTGTTGATGTATGACCTAAATCTTGACTTACAGATTTTTCAGGCCTGAAACTACAAGTGGATCTTAGCCGAGCACCGATACGTCACGTAAACCAAAAGTCGGATAGGTACAGTCAGCGTCAAAATGATCACGACTTCAAAGTCTCAAAATGATCTTAATACTAAGGTATTAAATGCAAATCAAGCTGTTTTATTAATTTAAATTGTATTATTGTCCGAACTAAAGGTGTGTACCAAATATCAGAACAATCATTCAACAGGAAGGGAGGAATTCAAAGCAATAAGATCATTGTCAAGATCTATCTGATGCTGACTGTACAACTACATAAGTGCAGGTTAGACGTAAAACAAATCTTTGTTGTGATCCACTTGAAATTCGATCCAGGGCGCCATGTTCAAGTGGTGCATAAGAACTTAAGTGGCTATATTACTTACCATAGATTACCTGCCTAACGGACTATACATTATGATTCAAAATCTTGTAACCAAACTTCAAACGAACGTTCAGTGTTTTTTGTTAATGCAATTTGAACTTTTGTTACTGTTAAGCGTATCAAGATGTTAGAGTAGATATTAAAATTATTTATTATTTAAGTCATTGAAGAATGTGTCAAAAAAGTCTAATTCACCTAAGTGTATTTTTCGTCAGTTGTACTGGCGCCTGTTAAGGGTCATATTTCGAGATTTACATAACTTTTGAAGTGAAAACTTCTTTAGCGGCGTTGGATGGGTAAAAAGTGTTAAACTCGCGTCAGGATCACTTGACCTTTGAACCGTAACTGACGACTGATATCATACAGCATTAGCTACAGATTGTTTATTTTGTTAGGTACTCTAAGAAGCTTCGTAGCTTAGCGGTAAGCGCTTCGACTGTAAGTCCTTATGGTTTCAGATAGTACCGGGTTCGAACCTGGGCTTCTGACACTTTTTGTGATTATTTTTTTCTTTTTGTAATTTATTACTTTTTGTGATTATTTTTTCTTTTTGTAATTCATTTATTTCTTCGAAAACTTCGAAACGTCTGGAACGCAAGTTTCATATGGACCACGGCCAAACAGCCCAGAAGCAGTATATTCTACTTGCAACGCCGGCCGTGAAAGCCTAAAGACTTTTAATGTTTTAATGGTTTAACTGCTATAATTGGAACCAGCAAACATAGGTGAGTGTAAAAATCAGTAAAATTCTTACCCAGATCTATT
Organism: Eilema caniola; assembly: GCA_949126895.1. Taxonomy (NCBI): domain Eukaryota; kingdom Metazoa; phylum Arthropoda; class Insecta; order Lepidoptera; family Erebidae; genus Eilema; species Eilema caniola. The sequence goes on from OX421472.1 coordinate 20,860,282, forward strand.
TACTTACGCTAAACTGATATAATAGTAACCAAAAATCCAGAGGTTTTGGTGAGAGCTTTTGGTATCGTCAATTTATTTTACGATATCATTTATCTGACTTGATTCATGATTGCTAATTAGTACACCCCGATATCTTGTCGCACTGACGTCACTATAGGGGACGAACGGGTTAAAACGACACACGGCTGTTAAGCTTCGACGGTAATTTAAAAATATAAATAATACAAAGAAATATAATAATGCCCGACATAAGCTAGCTTGAATAGATTTTCATAAACTAGAAACTACTTATATTGTTCACTATTGTTTAGCGAAAAAACGTATGACAAGCGATTATTTTACAAACAACGTTTGAAAAACTAATCATTCGACAAACTTTCATTTTGCAAACATATTCCTTCAAAAATAATCATAAAGGTTTTGCAAATGTATCATATAGAAAATATTTTAAATGTTATTTTAAAAATGCTCATTTGACAAAATAAAGTCAGTTAACAAAAAAAAATACAGTAGGTATGTAGAATGTAGCAAACATCGTTTCTGTCACAGCCCCTCTAGACAAGTGGCAATTCGCCAGCAGGCGTTTGATGGAATAGAATGACGAATGTACAGGATTTGACGTATTTGACATACGTTAACGACTGCCATTTACGTCAAATCCCATACGTTCGTCATTCTATTCCATCAAACGCCGGCTAGCGAATTGCCACTTGTCTTTGGGCGAGATGGGCGTCCTTAGCATTGGTCTGCAACCTGTCTAGGAGAAGGAAAACTCCGAAATCAAACCCGGAATTGGTGGCTTCGTTAGGCGCAAGTAGGATACAATCTGAAAAGCGGCAGTCGCCTGCAGCCAACCTGGTGGTTTCGCACGTATTGGCATGCCATTCCTGTGAGCCAAGCTGGGGAGGCCGAGAGGGTGGCGAAGGTCCTGGGCAACCCTACGTCATCAAATTGCGTCCCAGGCGATGCAGCGTCTGTGGAGAGGACACTTCACCCACGTCGTTCTGCGACGTGGATAACAACACGGGGAGTGGCAGTCACCGGTTATAAGCCCGTGCGCATGGGCGAAAGCGCGGACGCCAGGGGTCGCTCTCGACAGTGGGAGGGTCCATTGTAGGCCCACTGACCAGTTATCGCCCGCTCCAAACTGGGCAGCCCCCGGTCAATAAGGTACTGGTCCGCCTCGGTGTCGTTTGTTCCTCTGGGGTGTTGGGAACATAGGGGCAACCCGGAAGACGGCGCTGTGCTGTTGTACACCCGCGACTAAACAGCTATATAAAAACAAATTTAAAGCTAGCACTTCCACGCGCTTTGGTTCTTGGAATGTCCGAACTATGAGGACTGGTCTCCCGGATAGCTCAGAGACTTCGAATTACGCTCAAGATCTGCGTAAAACGGCTGTTATCGATCTAGAAATGACACGTCTCAATATATCTATTGCCGCACTCCAGGAAACCAGACTTCCAGATGGGGGCTCATTGCGCGAACAAAATTATACCTTCTTTTGGAAAGGCAAGGCCTCTGGCGAAAATCGCGAGCACGGTGTTGGCTTTGCAGTTCACAACACTCTCTTAAATGCCATAGAAACACCTCGAGGTGTAAGTGAGCGTATTATGGCCTTGCGCCTCAATACCAAAAGCGGCTTTGTTACTCTGATTTCCGCCTACGCTCCAACTCTCACCTCAACAGCAGAGTCTAAGGACGACTTCTATGATAAGCTCTGCTCTGTTGTGGCCAATGTACCGACCGGAGACCGACTTTATATTCTAGGGGACTTTAACGCCCGTGTAGGGCAAGATAATACCGCCTGGCCCGATTCCCTAGGTAGCCATGGCATAGGAAAGCAGAATGAAAATGGCCAACGCCTGCTAGAGTTCTGCGCCAAGTTTCAGCTGTGTGTTACCAACACATATTTTAAAGGGAAACTGATGCGTAAAGTCTCCTGGAAACATCCTCGGTCTGGTCATTGGCACCAATTAGACTTAGCCTTAACCAAAAGGAAGGATTTAAAGGAAGTTACCCATGCTAGATCCTACCACAGTGCACACTGCGACACTGATCACTCCCTGGTAGTGTGCAAACTTCTCCTGTCGCCCAAAAAGATTCACTCCTCCAGGAACCCCGGTAGGAAGATGCTAAATCTTCCTAAGACTAGGAACCCTGAGTTAGTGGATACTTTCAGTTCATTGGTGCAACGGATAGTAGCTGCCTGGGATGCGGATGCGCCCGTGGAAACAGAATGGGAATCCATTAAAGACCTCCTCACCACAACAGCCGGCGAGGTTTTCGGATATGCCAAGGTGAAATCACCGGACTGGTTTACCGAAAATATGGGCCAACTTCAGCCTCTAATTAACACCAAACGCCAAGCTGCGCTAGGGTACCGCCTTGGTCCCTGTGACGCCACGCGCACTAAACTCTGCACAGCAAAGTCATCCCTACAGCGAACCTGTCGCCAGCTCGCTAATGCTTACTGGATAGAACTGTGCAGAAACATTCAAGATTGCGCGGCCGCGGGAAACTTCCGCGGGGTATATGCAGGAATAAGGGTGGCTCTTGGTCCAGTGCAAAAAAAGACGGCCCCTCTAAAAGAGATCGACGGCACTGTTATCACTGACAACAGTCGTCAACTTAATCGGTGGGTAGAACACTACACTGGGCTTTATTCTCGACCAGTTGAGATCAATCCCGTAGCCGTGGATTTAATTCCGAACCTACCTGTTATGACTGAGCTCGATGATTTACCCACCGTGTGGGATCTTCGCGCGGCCGTACTAAAGCTTAAATGTGGTAAGAGTCCGGGGATTGATGGTGTACTCACTGAGCTCCTAAAACTCAAGTGCATATTACCAGTATTGCATAACTTCCTGGGAAAATGCTGGGAGAGGGAGCTATTCCCACAGGATATGCGCGATGCAAATATAGTAACTCTTTACAAAGGGAAAGGTGACCGCGGCGATTGTAACTGCTACCGTGGTATTTCCCTTCTTAGCATTGTCGGCAAGCTTTTTGCAAGGGTCATACTGACTAAACTGCAATGTCTTGCCGAACGCGTGTATCCTGAGGCACAATGTGGCTTCCGCTCCCAGCGTTCCACTACGGATATGATATTTACCATCCGGCAACTTCAAGAGAAGTGTCGTGAGCAGAATACTCCTTTGGTGATTGCGTTCGTTGACCTGAAAAAAGCCTTCGACGCGGTCAGCAGAGAGGGTCTCTATATTGCACTTGAGAAAATAGGATGTCCCCCGAAACTGCTGAAGTTGGTGAAATGCTTTCACAAGGACATGAAAGGCACCGTTGTTTACAATGGTCAAACGTCCGACGCTTTTGATATGCGTAGAGGAGTTCGCCAAGGCTGCGTCCTGGCACCAACTTTGTTCGGCATATTCTTTTCACTTCTGGTCAAAGTTGCCTTCGGTGATGCGCAACAGGGTGTCCATCTACACACACGAGCCGATGGGAAATTGTTTAATGCCGCCCTCCTTAAGACTCGCCGTAATCGCGAGGACTTATTTGTTGACAGCTTGCTGTTTGCCGACGATGCAGCCTTTGTTGCAAAAACTCCCCAAGAGCTCCAGGTCCTACTGGACAAATTTCACCACGCATGTGCCCTGTTCTCCATGTCCATAAATGCAAAGAAGACCGTCATCCTAGCGCAGGGCTACACCTACCAGCCGACCATCTTGCTGGAAGGTGCACCCTTGGAGGTAGTCGACAAGTTTTGTTACCTGGGGTCAACCGTGTCGAGCAATCTCTCCCTTGACGGTGAGATCGATATTCGCATCGGCAAGGCAGCCACGGCGTTCGGCAGGCTACGTATAAGAGTATGGAATAATAAACATTTAACGGTCAGGACAAAGGCGATCGTATACCAAACTTGCGTCTTGAGCATGCTCTTGTACGGAGCCGAAACCTGGACGTCGTATGCAAAACAGGAACGTCGACTTAACACCTTTCATATGCGCTGTCTTCGTAGCATTCTCAACATAACATGGAAGGACAGGGTAACAAATGAGAGAGTGTTAGAGATTGCACAGCTTCCTAGCATCACCGCCCTTCTAAAACAGAGACGTTTGCGGTGGCTAGGGCATGTGCACCGAATGAGCAGCACTCGTTTGCCCAGGCAGACCATGTTGAGCCAAGTCGCTTTCTCGAAGCGTAAAGTTGGACGTCCCATACTGCGATTTAAAGACTGCGCAAAACGCGACATGATCGCATTCAACATCGATCGCGACACATGGGAGGATCTGGCTACCGACCGTGATGAGTGGAGAAAGGCCACCTACGAGGGCTGTGAGACGCATGATACAGCCTGGTTTCAAATCCTGTCCCAAAAACGGGAAAAACGACATGCCCGTGCAGAAGGTTCCGCCACAAGAAACTCTCAGTTCGCGTGCCGTAAGTGCGGACGAAAGTGCCGCTCGAGGATCGGTTTATTTAGCCACGAGCGACGATGCTCTTCTCGCGTAGGCGCTGTTTAAATCATCTGTCAAGATGAAAAGGCCTGATGATGATGATGAGAGGGGCTGGTCCGGCGCAGCACACGAGCTTATCGTCGCAGATGGTTGTAACGCCCACCACCGCAGCTTCGGCTTTATAACCACCTGCGGCGGCGGGCTTTATAACCACCTGCTCCTCAGTTCGTGGGCCGCCTGGCCCCTCAGCGCCTGCGCGGGCTTAAATAACACTCTTGGGGTAGGGTAAACAAGACCACGTGAAGTCGGATTTGAAGAGATTTTGAAGGGTAAAACTTGTTTTGCCAACTAACATGATGTTAAGGTATAAGGAAAAGCTCGCCTTTGTACATAATATTTTACTTGTTTGTATAAATGCCATATAAGTGTATAAATAAAAATAAAAAAAGACGTGTGGTACTCGGGGACTGCCGCGGTAAAGCTATTGCATAGCATTTTGTATCAACTTATGCAATTATGATAATATGCCCTTTGACGTGCATTAGTTTTTTTTTCATTTTAGCTCTTTACGCTTTTCTTCTCTACAAAACGAAAATATCTAGGTATAAATAATTATGTATAAATAGTGTAATGACACAGCAAAACAAAATTATTCATTTAAAAGAAAATAACGATATTAAGAAGTGATTATCGACAAATTTTACAAGTACAGCTATTCACTGTTGTACATAAATACCTATATACTTTCTCATAAACAGCTGCTTATGTATTCGTCCGATTTCGGAGCAGCTCGTCTCCATTCGTGCGAGCTTCGTAGAGTCGTACAATACGGCTAGTTGCACGCACACAAACACCGTATCGAAGACTGCCGAAAAGAAACGAGCGTGAGGTTTTTTCATTACGGAATTTCTGGATTCGGTCCCCGCGCTCAAGGCCCTCGATAGAAGCTATGCAATAGCTTAAAATCTCCAAATAAATATTTTGTTTAATGGGTTATTTATTACACAATAGTTAGTAAAATGATAAGTTATATAGTTGTTATTTGGTATTTATATTATAGTTGATAAACTATAATATTGTCAAACGTTGTTAGTCAAATGAAGATTGGTCTTTCGTTTTTTGTCAAATGATTGGATACCATTTATATCACATCAGACTTCAGATACCTATATACACAGTAGACAGATACTCATACAGATGTTGCTTCCTTGGTAGTATTTACCGTCTCTACCATGGTGTATGTTCTGATGAGCGCTTACAATTAGTCCCACCCTGCCCTTCTCTACTCAGGACAACACGTGCAGGGCTTAGATGGCACCCGCATACGGTGCATCACATTCCTTCAAGAACCAAGCGATTCGGTGACGCTTTCCTTTGTCGTACCATTAAGACCTAGAACTCCTAAGCTCACGTGTTTCCTTCTTCCTACAGTCCTGGATCCTATAAGCGGGCGTGAAAAAGCATCTGATGATGCCGTCAAGTTGAGTAGCACCATTATCAAAATGGTACGTGTTTGTAATGGTGACCCACTTTCTTGAGACTCTGCCATCAGCTTACCATCAGGAGGTGAAGTCAAATTGACGTGTTCTATATAAAAAAAAATCTTATTAAGTCAACGGTTAAAAAGATCTGTATGATATAAGGGAGTTACGTTTCGTTTGTAAAACGGTTACTTTGATTGATACTTAAAATATGCGAAAAAAAAATATTTTTAAATACAATGAACTATCAACCACATTAATACAAATAAAAATACCAAGACAAAATGTAAAAAGCGGTCGGTGATGATACCTATGTACATTTGAAATAAAAATAAACAATAATGATGTAGATAGTTCATCTACCAAACTAATAAGAAATACATTTACTGCAAACAACAATATTTTTTAATTTCGAAACATCACAAATTTTTAGATGTGCCATTTCATTCCATACTTACCCTATTGTGATGACAGATAACGGGGTCTACTAATTAGTCATATTTATCATTCCGCTTCATGTACTTATGAAAATAGAACTAAATCCATCATATTCTGTCCTCCGTGACTAAAGCAGAGTAGAAATAGAATTGGAAAATTCAAAGGAAAAGTAATGCCCTCAATAATAGTCAACGCCCAAAAACGGTCGACCAAATTGGGTAAAGTAAACTTTTGCGGGGAGAGTAAAATCTACCCATGACTACAGCTGCTGAAAAGCGATCGAATCGTCGAAATTTGTGTACTTACATAAAAAATAACAACAAATAAATCGCTATGGAAGCCGTTAAAAATAATGTAACTTATTAAACATTACAGAATTTTATTTCAAACTTTACAACTTTGTTTGTAACTGGGTTCCATGTTTATTTATACCATAAACAGGAGTTGAAAATTACTACTTACATACATACATATACGTAGGCCTGTAAATCCCCGAACGGGTAGGCAGAGGTGTATTAAAACCCATATTTCGCCAACAATGATTTTCGGTCATACATAATTGCCGTCAAGCGAGCACTTAGTCCTGGGACAGCCCAGGAATAAGTGCCCGCTTGATTGAAATATACAGATGTTTATTATCCGATGGGGAAGAGCCCTATTCTACGACACCCACAGGAAAGCCCTATTCTACTCCACCACGGCAATTAATTACTATCGTCAGAAATTATTCGAAATACCTACTTGTATTGAACATTATAAGAAATCTAGTATACGCGGTCGATTTAATGCAATAGTTGATGATTAATATAATTTGGTAATCAGACGATCGACGACAGACGATTTTACTTTTGATATTTTCCCTGTAGCCATTACGCTGGGCTTCCTTGGTGCGAGATTACACGGACGCAGACGTGTGTGCAGTATCACGTACGAGCGTCTTTCCATGTTGCGTAGTCCGTGAAATCGTGCTCGCGTCTGTAAAATTGCGGATCATAGAAAGCAGCCCCTAGAGGTACAAAGGCAGTTAAAGCCTGAACAATGAACAGGTACTTTCTTGCCGTAATTAAATAAAAAGTGGACTAATGATATAGCTTTACAGTGTGATGATTACTTTAATTAGATATCTCATTACTACTTCGCTAATGAACAAGACTTTTTCGTCAACAGGTTAACTTTTTTGTATATTTTGCCATGTTGCCAATTATTTTGAAATAATGGTATTTGTTGCGCTTGTGAAATTAACCTGATCAAGTAGTTGTAAGTACCTACAGTTTCTATATTAAATAGCTACTTAAATAGAAGGTTTTTGGTAACATAAGTACAATATAGGTACATGCTATCAAATTAACAAAAAAAAAGATTATAAAAGAGAAACAATGTATAGATTTCGCAAGAATTATTGAACAATACGGAATCCTTTAAAGTTCTATTCTTAGCATGTGTGCTTTACTTGAAAATAAATTCTAAATATTACCCTAAGTGCTATTTATGGCAATTGGTTAACACTTACGTACGAAGTCGGTATTGTCACTCAATATGTTGTTCGTGGTAGAACAATTTACATCTATCAACCGCATATCAACCGTCACGACCTTCCTAGCACGTAAGTATATTAGCACCGCTTTAATAACACGTCAATAATAGACAAGTTTGTTCTAGTACATGTATTGTGTAACACAATATTTGACATCAGTATAGTCATGAAAATTGAAACATTTATTCTAAGAGCGTTTTCACACTCATCCGATATCCGATATCTGATATCCGATATCCGATATCCGATATCCGACATCCGATATCGGAGGAAGTCAAATGTATGAGATATGTGTCTATCTTTCACATTGTCCGGCCCGATATCGGTTATCGGAGCTAACACCACTGTATTGCCCCGATATCGGATCACAAAAAGACTAAAACAGTGGCTGCATGCAATTTTCGACCTTAATAACATTTTCTTAGTTACATGTCTTTTCGCGTTAATTGATGACGCTGATTACGAATATAAGAAAAAAACTCGATAGCTTGTCATGTCAATAAGGTCGAAAATAGCTTGCACAATTTTTTTTCTTTTGTTTCCATATTGGCTCACACAACATTTTTAATCCTATTCTTTTTCTTAATACTGATTTGTGTCATCAATCATAATCAATAATCATCACTTCATAATTCATTTTTATTACTATCATCGGAACTCATAACATAACAGTTAGTGATTATTTTTTTTTTATTAATACTGTTACTACCAAGAACCAGTTTAAATCCATTTTTTTATTTCAGATCTTTTTTCTTCATAAAATTCTATTATCATATTACTTTACTTAATAATGTTGTTACTACGAACATACTTCAACTCATAACGTAGTTGTTCAGAATAGCTTACTTTATAACAGATAATTATCATACTGCATTCTATCAATTCCTTGCGTCCGTCTGTCCGCCTGTTACACGTGTTTCTCAATAACGGCTGACCGATTTAAAAAAATCTTTTGCATAAATTCTGTCTATTTTTCTAACAAAAATTAGTTTCTGGTGCTTCGCTGGCCGCTGCCAGTTATTGGTCACAGTTCTAAGCTAACCTAACCCCTAACCTACATGTCTGGTAGCATCTCGTTTCTGGTAGCAATTATGATTAAGAAATTTATAAAAACACAAATTAGAATAAAACACATTTGTGCATATTATAGTTATTTATTCAAATGATTACGAGTTTCGATCATTAGGACAAACAAATATATTAAAATAAATATTAGTAAAAACTAAGTGTATAATTTGTGGTATTATGAATTGAAATGATTATGTTTTTTAATATTTAGTTTGTATTTTTTATGAATAACGATCATTATAATTTTAAATGGTATGAGAAACATTTTTGGACCTCCGATGATGGGAGTTGAAAAGTTATGTAAGACAAAGCGCACTCCTTTTTTTTTCATCCCTAGCTTCCCTAACTAGTCGGTGCTTTGGAGTAAATGGCCGTATCGGGCCGATTTTATCGGATAAATGTGAAAACAGCACAAGGTGTTGACTATCGGCGTCCGACACCAATATCGGATATCGGATATCGGATGAGTGTGAAAACGCTCTAAGTTCCATATTATTCAAAAACGAATTCTAAACACAGTATGAAAGTGATTATATTACTAATAGTTCTGTGAACAGTAGGTCTTGCAAGCACCTTCTTCTTCACAGCAACCAATGAGGGATCATGTTCTTTATATTTGAGCCAAAAATCATCAAGATCCGTTCATACATAACCCGACAGCAAACTTCTCCCTCATTTACAACCCTATAAAAAGCTCTCGGCAAAAGTTGTTTTTAAATCAAGGAACACGAATTAAGTCGGTAAAAATCGGTTAAGAAATGTGTCTGGAAACTGACTGGACTGAAATTTTCAAGTAGATACTAATTTGCTTTATGAAATGAATAAATTGTGCTGACACAGTTTGAATTGAATCAGGCTCCTTTATATTCATAGGTGAAATCCATCCTAAATCTATTTCCGATATTGAAACTCTCTCCCCTTCTACACTCTTTATTTTGTTTAGCATTCATATATCTGTCAAAGTATTGTTCTGTGCAAATAAAACAAATATTGTATTTCGAACTACAGCTTCTGAAAACATATTTACATTATACATAACCCATAATTTTCTATTAGGGCTGTGTGTCTCACAAGGAAAAGCATCCGTATTCTTATAAATTCTTTGTGTTGTATGTCCAGACGTATTCAAACATAGAATGTTATTAATAATTCTCTCTCTAGGAGTAGGAAGAACCTGCACAAGCATCATACTTTATGAGACACAAAGGACATTGTTTTTATAAGTAATATTTAACTTTAAACACAACTTTTCAAAATCTCTAAATCGAAATATTTGCCACTTTCCTTTTACTCTGGCTTTACCATTATTGGTCCACGAGCCACATTTAAATTTGGTCAATGATTTCCTCCCGGGAGATACTTCGTACAGTGGTTAAGGAAGTTAAATCATGAATTTTCGTGGTTGTCAGCTGGCACTTTGTCGGTGGGGTAAGCAGCGGTGACTGCTCAAACATGTAAAAAAATGAAAAAATTCAGTCATTTCCTCCCGGCTGAAAATTGGCTAAATTACAGTTAAGCCAATGTCTTGAAGGAAAAAAATTGTCAGCTGTTCATATCGCGGTGGAAAACCTGTCAGCTGGTGACCTAAAGTTGTAAAAAAAATTAAAATCGTCAGTCATTTCCTCCCGGCTCAAAATTGGCTAAAATACAGTTAAGCCTTGAAGGAAAAAAATTGTCAGCTGGCCATATCGCGGTGGAATACGCGTCAGCTGGTGACCAAAAGTTCAAAAAGTTGTATGAAAAATTAAAATCGTCAGTCATTTCCTCCCGGCTCAAAATTGGCCAAAACATAGTTGAGCCAATACCTTGAAGGAAATAAATTGTCAGCTGCGCATATCGCGGTGGAAAACGCCTCAGCTGGTGAAGTGGCCAAAATTCAGTAATTTTTTCCCGGTTCAAAATTGGCCAAAATACAGTAAAGCCAAAACCTTGAAGGACAAGAAATTTCAACTGCAAATGCCCCGGTGGAAAATGCATCAGCTGTTCACGTGACAAAATTCAGTCATTTCCTCCCGGCTCAAAATTGGCCAAAATATAGCTAAGCCAATACCTTGGAGAAAATAAATTGTCAGCTGCTCATGCCGTGGTGGAAAATGCGTCAGCTGGTCAGGTGAAAAAATTCAGTCATTTCCTCCGGGCTCAAAATTGACCAAAATACAGATAATCCAATACCTTGAAGGAAATATATTGGCAGCTGCCCATGCCGCGGTGGAAAATGCATCAGCTGGTCACGTGACAAAATTCAGTCATCTCCTAAATTTGCCAAAATACAGTTAAGCCAATACCTTGAAGGACCAAACTTGTCAGCTGCCCCTATTCATATCCATACCATTTTGTCACGTGGCCAGCTGACGCATTTTCCGCCGCGGCATGAGCAGCTGACAATTTATTTTCTTCAAGGTATTGGCTTAAGTACTTATATTTTGGCAAATTTTGGGCCGGGAGGAAATGACGGAACTTGGTCAGATCACCAGCTGATGCATCATCCACCGGGGCATTTGCAGCTGACAATTCTTGTCCTTCAAGGCATTGGCTGAACTGTATTTTGGCCAATTTTGAACCGGGAAAAAATGACTGAATTTCGGCCACGTCACCAGCTGAGGCGTATTCCACCGCGATATGGGCAGCTGACAAGTTTAGCCCTTCAAGGTACTGGCTTAGCTATATTTTGGCCAATTTTGAGCCGGGAGGAAATGAGTGAATTTTGTCACGTGACCAGCTGATGCATTTTTCGCCACGGCATGGGCAGCTGACAATTGATTTCCTTCAAGGTATTGGATTATCTGTATTTTAGTCAATTTTGAGCCCGGAGGAAATGACTGAATTTTGTCACGTGACTAGCTGAGGTGTTTTCCACCGCGGTATGCGCAGCTGACAATTTATTTTCTTCGAGGTATTGGCTCAACTATATTTTGGCCAATTTTGAGCCGGGAGGAAATGACTGACGATTTTCATTTTTCATACAACTTTTTGAACTTTTGGTCACCAGCTGACGCGTATTCCACCGCGATATGGCCAGCTGACAAATTTTTTCCTTCAAGGTATTGGCTTAAATGTATTTTAGCCAATTTTGAGCCGGGAGGAAATGACTGACGATTTTAATTTTTTTACAACTTTAGGTCACCAGCTGACAGGTTTTCCACCGCGATATGAGCAGCTGACAATTTTTTTCCTTCAAGACATTGGCTTAACTGTAATTTAGCCAATTTTCAGCCGGGAGGAAATGACTGAATTTTTTTCATTTTTTTACATGTCTGAGCGGTCACTGCTGCTTACCCCACCAACAAAGTGCCAGCTGACAACCACGAAAATTCATGATTTGACTTCCTTAACCACTGTACGAAGTATCTCCCGGGAGGCGATTGGTCATGAGAACCTGTCGCTGGCTTGCGGTCTATATTGGATTCTTTATTTTCGTTTCAACACCCCGCCAAAACCAGAGATTAAAAATAAACATGTATCTAATTAATTGCTCATAGTGTTAACCGACATGTATTAGAATCCAATACGAAATAAATATGTTACACAAGCTGTTTTCCTTGACTCCGCCAGCGTGGATGTCGGTTGGCGCATTCGCGTATATCCGTTCCCAAAGGCTAATCTGTGCCATATTTCATCAAAATCGGTTCAGTGGTTTAAATGTGAAAGGGTAACAGATATACAGACTGAATTACTTGCGCATTATATTGTTATGAATAGATTTAAATTACGAACAAATCCAAACGGTATCTTATTCGAACTTGTTAACAATGTTCTAGTATAACTTACGTAAAAGTGTGTCAAATTTGTCCAAAAGCCAAATGATATCTAGGTTGGGCTAGAAGTGAGTACATGATCGTGAATCAAAATTATGCATTTACATTCTAATCTTTGACTGGTCTAACGACTATCGAAATGTGTAAATAGTATTTCTTTAATAAAAACGCCTAATTAACAATACATAACTACAGTGAATTATTGAAGAGTGAATCGTAACTCAGTGGCCAGAGTTGAAAACTTCCGATCAAGTTCTAATTTATGAGAATTCTCAACTAGCTGAAAAATTATCAGCTCTGATTTAGATGACAAAGATGAGCCTCCTTTAGACTGAACCAGATTATTACAGCGCATGAGGAAATAACATCGCTCAAATCAATCAATCTTAAATCAATGAGCCAAGTTCGCAACGTTTTGACACAAAATCGGATCGAATCTCAATTAACTGATAATAATCATAAAAAATTCCGTCGTGGGTAGGTACAGATAAAACGAAGAGGGAAATACTCCTTGTTTTATAGAGAAAATAAATTTGAATGTTCAAGATAATTTGTAATTTTGACAGGGAAAGATAATGATGATGAAATTAATTAAAAGAAGCAAGTAGGTAATAGTTACGTTAAGAAACGGTTAAAAAAACGGCGTATACCTACAGAGGAAGTTGTTCGGCAATAATGGAAGGAAGTCTGAGGAAATTTAATTTTGAAAAGGAATTATAATTTAAAAAAAGATTTGTGACTATAGCAGAAATGCGCACGTGAATAGAATACACATAAAATTAAATGTAAGAACAAATGAGACAGGAAGAGTCAGATTATTTATTTCTCCATATTAATATTGTTTTTAATTGCCCTTGTTTGAAAATTAATCAGGAAACGAAGTACAAATTAACTTTTCTAAGAAGCTTTTTGATAAGTAGTGTTTCTAAATTGATTAAATTGACGGTATTATTCCAGGCAGATACAATTTTCTCGTACTTAGATATTTTTTAGAAATTCCGTAAATATTTAATGAAAAACAACACAAACTTTATTTATCTTTAGAGGACATAAAAGGGATTGCCTTTATTCTATTATCTACTTTGTTTTTGGCTTTTAAATAAAAATAAGATTTTCAAATGTCAGAGGTGTAACTCCCACATAATCCACGTTCTGATAATCATATCGGTCTCATGTAATTTTTTCCTATAATTAGTAGAGAAGAAAAATATTTTGAACTTAGCTGTTCATTTACAATGCATAAGAATTAACCCCTGTAAAACGCAATGTACCTATGTCAAATAGCATAAACACAAAAATCAGCAAAATCAACAAAAAAATAATAATACTATAATTCGATTATCGCGCCATCTACTTGGTCGGCCGTACCTACTTAAAGACGCCCACGAAATTTTGTCAGCTCTAATAGTCTAATATTGATATTTTTGAATTGAATTACATATTACTCAAATCGATTAACGAAACGAACAAAACGCATAAGGATCATATCATACTATATTAAACATCCCATCTTTAATTTTCACCCTCAAAATCACCCAATCAGGGGTAAAATTTGGTAAAAATAAACGTGAAGTGCATTTGTTTTTAACCAGAAGTAGACATATTTCCGTACAGAAATCTAATCCCTTAGGAGCGAAATTTCGTAAAATCCTTATCATTACTTGTACTGTGTAGCCCCTTTGCGTTAAGGGGTCAGTCTGTCATTACAAGTAACATGTGTAGGTGGATTATCGTTCAGAGTAATCAGAGTTTCTGATAAGACCGCTGTTTGGACGCTGACATTTGAAGGCTAGAAGCCTGAGTCGACGATAAACTCTGCAATTGTAATTATAATGCAAGTGTAATGCAAGTTTGACCTATTTGTACCACAATAGGTAAAACCATGGTTTGGTTTCAAGTGAATTTAGCTTAATATCTTATTTTCATGTCATGGTGTCACTAAAAAAGATTAAGTATTTATCGATAGGTACTACACGAGATTTACTTAAATATATCAATGGAAAAGTATATACTTTTGTAATAATCTTTTTACGAGCATAAAGGAGATGGAAAACGGTGGGCCCAAATGTAATAAGTTGAGATATGATCTAAAAAATTAGTCGTATTTTTGTATCTTAGAATATGAAAAATCACTTCAATTCTCACTCTGGAAGCGGAGAAATATGAGAAAATAGTTTTCGTGAGATTATCGATTGAGTAATCGATTACACAGTTACAAAAATAAAACATTTGCAGTAAATAATTAACTCAAAGTAATTAAATTCAATATATATATACTTAGACGCAATATAGTGCATATAATTACAGTCATATTATTAAATCAAATATCAATTAATTACTGAAAAACCAATATTAATGATTATCGATTTCATATCGGTTCAAATCTCTTTTATATTTTTAGTCTATGTCACTGACATGACAGCTGACTGACATTGACACTAGACAGTTGCCGACTGTTTTTGTTTGCTCACTCGTTTTGTGTTTTCCGATGCGTTTTGAGTGCTTTCCCGATTATTCGTCATTTTTTACGACCACTGCTTTGTATTTTACGGATTCTGACCCTACCTACCTTGTACGACCCTTGCTTTCACCTTGGACACCGAAGATCGCTCACACGTTTGACTTGGAATTGTTATTTTGGATTTTACCGCCGGCTTGTGGATTGGATATTACTGAGACTATGGATCGCTGTGTGAATTGTGGGATATCCACTGGTCACTGCAATACACTGGGCCGACGACCCTTACGCGATCGGCTGCCAATTCCTCCTGGTTACTTAGGGGTCGCATACAATCCCGACATATAAGTCGAAGAACTTATTTTATTTATATTTTAGTCGACGGCTCTCGTAGAGGAAGGGAGGCTATAGTAATGCATTACTGCAACTGTATTGTAGGGAAACGAACTGTAGCCTGTTGCGCTCATATAATGTGCATTATATGGTACCTTAGCTGATCTAGGTACCAAGATCATATAGTACCACCTGCACAATTTCTAGACGACATTTTAATTATAATAGAAGGCGAATAAAACACTATATTAAATGATTTTTTATTTTATTTTAGACATTCTTTCCCTATCTCCTTACCTGTTACCTACCTATCGCTTGAAGTCATTGACGTTCATTCATATGATTTTTTAAACATTTTTTAGTAAATATAATAACTATTAGTGCAAAAGAACACATTTTGCACTTCAGGAATCAGCTGTTAGTTAAAGATTGTAACATAACCTCACTTTTACAGAATCTCTTATATCTCTGTTCTCAGATTGACAAAATCCGCAGAATTTTCAGTGAAAGGTTGAAAATATATATGCTATTAATTGACACCACTTTCATCTTCTTACAACTAGGCCCAAGATTGTATGTAATCATTTCAGTCTCCTTTGGCAGAATATAGTTCGAAAAATTCATATGATAAAATAGTTTTTACCTGTGAAAAGTGTATTGATTTGTAATATTCCGTCTTGTAAAGTCGCAATTTCTTATTTTTATAATTTATTTATTCTATTAAGAAGTTTCACTGCTACCTAAAACAGTCTACGACGCTATGGATGGCCTCTTATTCGCGGAAATAGTGATATGTTGATACTTCATTCGCTGTCTCATTTTCTTTCGGGCGATTTGGCTTGGAATAGGATTTCTCGCTCTCACACTATGTGTATCTTTCTGCATAGCAAAAATAAATTATAAATTTATGGGTCAAGCTTACCGCCATCACCGCAACACTTCACCTACCTTTCACTTAGATATCTCTGCATCACCCTAAGGTTGACTAGTAGAAAATACCCATGGTATTAGGTGCCCCTTTGTACAAACATTTTGTATTTGTACAAAAAATTTAAATTAAAAAAAATAATTAGCAACCGTAATTTTGTTTTCAATAAGATAAAACACTGATGGGTAATAAATAAGAAGAAGTAATTTCAAACATCCAGCGGGCCTAGCATGGGCGCGGGACAAATATCTCTCTCCACCGCTTATGTCAAATAGACAGGGGACAAAGGTGTTTCTCCCCGGTAGCTAGCATGGCGTCAAAGGAGATAGCTTATGTCCCTCGCTGTGACGTAAACGAGAGACTATTTCTCCACTTGCTTAGCACGGCGGCCGTAAAGTGGAGATAATTTGTCTCTTTTTGACAGATGATGGAGAGAAATTAGTCTCCGAACTATTGAGGTGGGGACAAGATTGCTTAATACACAATTTAAAATGTCTCGCGGCTTATTCGTTCTAAGTGAACTAGAAATACAACAAACACAACTACAAAATGCAGCGGCGTATGCTGCGGGATCAAATAAACGTGTTCGAATTACCAGAGAGTGAATTCATATGAATTTATAGGATTTCTAAAGATATGGCCCTATATTATGAATGCAATGCATTGAACAACGCATTTTTTTTATAATATTATCCACCGAAATTATTCCCTCTAACCCATCTAACTAAGCTAAATCGCTTGTGCTGGAAATGGGTTCACGTCGGTAGTGTAATGGCCAGGATTCGAACCCGGGACCTCTCGATCGTAAGGCAGACTCCTTAACCACTAAGCTCCTTAAATGAATCAGATGGCTTGCCATTACATTATAAGGTAAATAATGTTGCATTTCATAATCGACTAAAACTCTTATTTGAGCTGCTGTGCTCCTAATCCTAAAAAATATATTCTTTGTAACAAATTGTTTAAAGCGAATTCACAGTATTCACACATTTATTCACAATAACATACTTACAACATTTTTTCACTCATTTTATTAATATTACAATAAATATAAAAAATAATAATAAAGATAATATTAATAAAGGATATACGATTGAGTTATATACCGGGTAAATGGGGTAAATAAATAAACAGAAAATAAACATGTAAAAAAACGTTACATGACCGATTCTCTTTCTTTTTCTTCAATATGGCACACTCTTTAGTCAATAATAAAATTCTGCAGCATAATACTGATAATTTTAAAAGTCACTATAACTCTTATAAAATATGCACGTTGCTAGGTTTTGTTAATTTTGTCGAATATTACGAGTCGAATATTTTTTGGTATATTGGTAGCATTGAGTGGAGAAACGTTGTCCCCGGTGAGAAACTAGTCTTTCCTCGACGCCGTGCTAGCTAAAGGGACAAAAACGGAGGGAAAGACAAATTTTTCTCCACTCCCCGGGGACTTTTTGTCTTCATGCCATGGCAGTAGTCATGGTATTTCCCGTAGGAAGGGATTGGTCGCGGGTTCACGTCCCGGCCTAAACTTTGACTCTTTTGATCTAATCTGCCCCAAGAATAGAATAACGAATGTATGGGATTTGACGTTTATGACATGCGTCAACTACTGTCATATAGGTACATCAAATTCCATATATTCGTCACTCTATTCCATCAAACGCCGACTATAACTTGTCTAGAGGGTCAGCCCCTCTAGACAGTGTAGTGGCAATTCGCTAGCCGGCGTTTGGTGGAATAAAATGACGAATGTATGGGATTTGACTTAAATGGGAGTCGTTAAAGCATGTCAAATACGTCAAATCCTATACATTCGTCATTCTATTCCATCAAACGCCTGCTAGCGTATTACCACTTGTCTAGAGGGGCAGATCTCAGCTTCATAGCGATTGTTTTTGATTGGTATGACAGTTGGTCCAAGAGTGATGGCCGACTGACGTCCCAATCTTAAGAGGAAAGCCAGCACCAGTGCGTCGCCCGTTGTTTAGCAGGTGCAGGTACACCGTCTTCCTCAAGGGCCTTGATTAGGGCCCTGTGGTCCCATCTATATAAATACACCCGATCTAAATATATGTATTTGATCATAATATTTTTTCGTATGTTAAATAGATCTACTTTTGTACTGGATAAATTTAGACTTTGTATTTTCAGTTTTGTGGTTAAAAAGGTATAGGTAGTTAGTATTATTTGGAACCTAAAACAGACCGATTCATGTACACCTTATTTTAAGAAATTAAATATTTTATCATACCTTCCCTCTATGTATATGAGGTTTCAATATTTATCAAAAGTAATATAGACCTGTTTGAGTTTCAGACTAGAGCCAGAAATTGTGATAAACCGTCCATAGTAGCCAGTAGAACAGAATTATTACGTAACAGCGTATTTTGCCTGGGACAATATATAATAGGATCCCACCTACAATAAGAAATATAGTCGAAATTAACAGTTTCAATAGAGATTTCGCAGACTTTTAATAGAAAAATGTTATTCAATTAAAGAATTTTTAGAGGATAATTCATTGTTACAAATAATATTATTATTTATTTATTTATATTTAAACTAAATAAATTTAATGACTGATAATTATTAATTCTTTTACAATGATAATTTAGTGTAATATTTGTGTGAAGACCTAATGAATACTTAGGACTAATTATTATTGTATGCCTAAAAGACGAATCATAGCAGACCTTACTACTTTGTGAACATCCTTTGTACCTCTAGTTGACAATAAACACAATTTGAAATTGAATTTGAATTAATGTTTGAAATACCTGGGGCTCGTGCTTGATGGTCGATGGGACTTCGGACAGCATTTCCGAAGTCTGCGCCCCAAGTGGTGCTCACGGCGAATGCCTTGGGCCGGTTGTTGCCCAACTTGAAGGGCCCAGAGTCCTCCTGCAGGAGACTCTACGCGGGTGTCGTGCGGTCCATGGCCCTATACGGGTGCCCCGTGTGGGCGGACACCCTGGAGGCCAGATTCCTGCCTCTGCTCCGTACGGCGCAGAGCACGATGGCCTCCAGGGCCATCAGGGGATACCGCACGATATCCTTCGAAGCGGCGAGTCTCCTGGCCGGATCGCCACCGTGGATCCTGGAAGCGAGGGCCCTTTCGGCACTATATCAGTTCCGAAAGGAGGCGCGGGAGCGGGGATTCGATCCCGAGCCCGAGGATATTCGGGCCGAGAAATCCCGGCTCCACCAGGTCATGGTGGCCGAGTGGGAGCGACGACTTGGGCAACCACGCGCAGGGCACGCTGTCATTGCGGCGGTAAGGCCCATCATCGGGGAGTGGCTAGAGAGGCCACACGGTAGCCTCTCGTACCGTCAGACGCAGATTATCACCGGGCACGGTAGCTTCGGGCGGTATCTGCATCTGATGGGTATTGAGGCAACGCCCGAGTGCCATCACTGCGACGCAAGCGTGGACTCGGGGCTGCACACGCTCACCGAGTGCCCGGCGTTTGAGACGCCGAGGCGGGAGCTTGTGGCGGCCCTGGGGGTGAGAGTGCTCACGCTCTCCACCCTGCTCGCGGCGATGGTCCGCTGCGCGGATGCGTGGGCGGCCAGCGCCTCCTTCTGCGAGCAGGTCATGCTCGCGAAGGAGACAGCAGAGCGGGCGCGGCGCGATGAGCGAGAGAGGCTCGCTGACATCGCTGCACGCGCCCGAAGGCGGCTCGGGCGTCGGAGGGCGCAAACTGACCTCCGCCCCCCATGAGCGCGGGCCTGAGGGTGACGGGTGGAGCCGCCCGTCATCCTAGCAGAAGCAGGCCACGGCGGCGGCGCGCATCGTAGGACGATGCGCGCCTCCCCACACCGGTGTTGAGTCGGGGACCGCGTGGTCCCCCCCTTCCCGAGGAGGGCCAGACCGAGAGGGATGGCCCTGGGTCAGCCGGGGTGCGAGGGATATGTCGCATGACAACCTCACCTTCGGCCTAGCACTACGACCCAGAGACGGCGTGCGGTTTAGTCGGTTCGAGTCCGACATAACCTCCCCCTCCGGCTCCGGAGGGGTGGGTATCCGTGGGGATTTCCCGCACGTAAAAAAAAAAAAAAAAAGGTACCTGTATAGGTTGTTCTTTCATATGATTAGTAGTGAAGACATAATAATAAATATATTATATATGTATAAATAAATATAAACACATAAAGTTTGAAATATTTATTTTTCTAATAACACTTACCTTCAATTTTCATTTTCCGTGTTGATTTCCAGATATTTTTGACTTGTAGGTGCGCTTTATATTTATAACTATTTTTATTTTAAAATACCGTTAAATTATGTGCCTCCACAGTTCTTATGTAGAATCCAATTAATGGTATGTCGCTGTATAGCGATTATAGAACAACAAATACCATAATATTGTAGAATTTGTATATTATACATTAGGGCACGGTAATGATAACTAACGTTTTTTTAAGTTGGATTTATGATATAAAAACTCCCTGAAAAACAAAGTTTAGATGAAAAATACCCGACGTTTAATTTAGGATTTAATTAGGACCTAAAGTATATTGAGTTTAATACTAAAACAGCTCTAATTGGTGTTATTTACAAAACATAAGATTCCGGTAAAAACGTACATTACTCGTATTAAATCAACAGACACATTATTCAACACTGTAACTCGCTAAAAGCGGATACACGCTATACGAGGTCAGAAGAAAAAGCATTGCTTTTAACAAAAATATTTAAAAAGTACTACAAAAATTGTCATATTCTCTTAAAAATTCATAACAGTCTCCAATAAAAGTAGCAATCTTAACTAAATCTATCATGTTACAGGTATTTGTTGCATCAATAAACTTACTAGAAAGAATCTTCAGATCAAAATACACTCAAAGCAATAAAATATTTGAAATCAACAAAGTATTCTCATGAGAAAGTAACCGAAGTTTGTTGTTTGTACCGGAATCGCGGAAATTCGCACACTTTCGCCCTAAAACGAGATAACCGTGCCTCTCGCCCAGCGCCCGGATAACGACTGAAAGCCTGAAAACTGTGATAAATGGAAAATCGCCCGTGTTTGTCTTTACTTATCATATTAACAGAGCAAAATAAATTGGTATGTTCAACATTTAGCAAGTGGACGTGGGATGACGGAGATAATGTTTTGGATACACAATAAACTTTTAGTAGCTCAACAAAAATAATGGAGTATCTTTAAGGTATCATAACAATGTTATTGGTAACAAAGTGCTTTATTAATTTATGGTTAAGTTCATAAACTGTTAGAAGTAACTTAAAGGTTAAGAAAGCAGTACTTGACTTTATTGCTTGCTCTAGGCGATTTATATTAGATAACTTTGGATGGATATTGTTTATGGAGTAAATGGTAATATAAAACGATAATAAATTACAGTTAATATGTGAGGAAAATAAATGAAAACTTTTTCTTCTTTTTCAGGAATTTTAAAATGAAAGAAAAAATTGACGGATTAAAAATCTTTTTCAACACACTTGGTCATAAACGGGCTCTAATTTCACAGCAATTAGGCACATAATGTGAATTTTTCATTGTTATAATTCACATGTGACTTATTTTTTTTTATTGGATAATTTAATTTTTTCTTACATTTCATGCATTATATTTGCTCATTTAACTTACCTATTATCCCGTATTCAAATAGATGATTTCAACTTGTACGTATTTAATAAACAAAAAGTTCAAGCAATTAACCTTAATAACTTTGGGTTTCTCTGTAAAAACTTTAATTTCACCATTAAGTCCGCGACAAATTTAAAAAAGGAACTCTTTTAGTCTATGGCCAAAACACATTAATTTTTCCCGCTGTAGCGAAAAAGAATTCACTATACGTTTTCACATTTGAAATTATAATTATTTATTAATTAAAATGTCTACAAGTACTAATTATGAAGAAAGGATTTATGTTGTACAACGTATATAAATATAATGTGATAGTGATAATGTGATGTGAAGCCCTTAATATTATAAAAGTTTACTACTGAAAACTGCAAGGGTATTCTTTTTTCTTTTTTATTTATTTACTAGCTGTTGTCCGCGGCTTCGCTCGCGTAGATGTCGGTTATTGCTTAGGGTTAAGTTAAAGCTATTTTTCTAAAATAAAAGTAGCCTAAGTTACTCCTTATTACATCAGCTGCCTGCCAATAAAAGTCCCGTCAAAATAAGTCCAGCCATTTCAGCGATTAGCCGGAACAAACAGACAGACAAAAATTGTAAAAAGTGATATTTTGGTGAATGTACCGTATTAAATTCATATGCAGAAAAAAGTTATTTCAATATTACAAACAGACACTCTAATTTTATTTATATGTATAGAGTATCGACGTATAGATTATATGTATAGACTAGCTGTTGCCCGCGGCTCCGCCCGCGTGGATGTCGGTTATCGTTTAGTGTTGAGTCAACGCTATTTTTCGAAAATAAAAGTGGCCTAAGTTACTCCTTATTATATTAGCTCCTTGCCTATAGAAGTCCCGTCAAAATCAGTCCAGCCATTTCAGCGATTAGCCGGAACAAACAGACACACAAAAATTGAAAAAAATGTAATTTTGGTGTATGTATTCGTATAATATTCATATATTATGCATGTAGTAAAAATGGTTATTTCAATATTACAAACAGACACTCCAATTTTATTTATATGCATAGATTAAGAAACAAACAATCATTTAGCTGTTGTCCGCGGCTATGCCCGCGTGGATATCGCTTATCGCGTAGTGTTCCCAAGCTCTAATTCACCTCTGTACCAAATTTCATCAGGTTAAATTCAAAAATTACAAACATTCATCCTCTATTCTCTCCCTCCCCCCTCCCCCTCTACTTTAACCCCTTCTATTTCGATAAAATGGACTCTATGTCCGTTCCTAAGCTTTATCCATCCGTACCAAGTACCAACCCTTTGAGCGCTTAAATTTGTTGTATTCAAACTAATTTGTAACGGCCTGCTCGACCGAAGACCGCTAAGTCCGCGTGATAAAAAAAGACGGGTTTGCACTGTGGGAGTGCCGGCAGAAGTGAAAACATTTTCTTTCTTTCTTTCTTCGTGATATACATAGAAAAAGATAAAAAGAACATACCACACCATACCTACCATACTATACCTATAATATAGCGCCAATCATAGAACCTATCACTATTTTTCTGCTAATTTTCTGTCAGAAGAAATGAATAAATTACAAAAAGAAAAAATAATCACAAAAAGTAATAAATTACAAAAAATAAAAATAATCACAAAAAGTGTCAGAAGGCCAGGTTTGCACACGGTACTATCTGAAACCATAAGGACTTAAAGTCGACTACGATGCTATTTATCGTATCTTGCAAAATAGATAGTCTATAGCTAATGTTGTATGACGTCAGTCGTCGGTTACGGTTCAAAGGTCAAGCGATCCTGGCGCGAGTTTAACACTTTTCACCCATCTAACGCAACTAAAGAAGTTTTCACTTCAAAAAATAACTAAACAGTCACTACACTGCATATTTCGGCCGGATTCGTTGACATTAACGATCACTGCTCCGCTTGTAGCGTGATGAATCATTCTGATGCATAAGCTATATCAGTGTAAAATTTCAATAAAATCCATTCCGTACTTTTTACGTGAAAGAGTAACAAACATCCCTCCATCTATCATACATACTCACAAACTTTCGCATTTATAATATAAGTAGGATCTTAGCCGTGCTCAGCGTCCCTTAGTGAACTCCACTGCGAGTGACGTAACATACGATAAACTTATTATTTGCGGTTGGTACAGTAATCGGGTCTAGGGATCGAACCGCAAAATTAAAGCCACTCTTACCTCATCAAGTTATCTTAAATTGATGGCATTATAGCAGGTGAGAACAGCAACCAAAGCTGGCACCAACTTCTTACACATCGAAAATCTCTCAATTCAGTTATTTTAAACTTTTTTTTGCAGTTTGGTTTTGAAATCGGTTTTTTTTTAGATATTTGTGTCATCAGCGTATAACAGTTAATTTGAGCCGTTTATACTATCCGTTACATCGTTAAGGTACAATACGAATAACAATGGTCCCAGATGCGACCCTTACGGGACCCCAGAAGTAATGGGTCTTTACTGAGAGGTATACCCCACCCCATCCACCGCAACAGCCTGCCATCGGTTTTCGATGTACGATTTAATCCCACGAAAAAGTTCGCCATATATGCCAATCTTCCAAAGTTTTAAACGCAAACGCTCGTGACAAATTTTATCAAATGCTTTGGCAAAATCAGTGTCAATGGCGTGACTTGATAATTATCGTTTAAGGCGTGGAGAATAATCTCAGTGTACAATAAAAGATTTGTTTCAACACTGTGCCTCTTCAGAAAACCATGTTGATCTGTAGTAATGTGACGTCGCAGAGGGGCAAACAACTGGTCAGTAACGATCTTCTCTAATATCTTGCCAAACTGGCACAGTTTTGAGATGGGTCGGTATTTCTCAATATCACACCTGATGCTTCCTTTAGGTACTGGGGTAACCAACGCGCGTTTCAAAATAGAGGGCACACAAACTTCACGAAGAGACCACTCAAACAGTAAAGTGATTAGCACAGACAATGGTGCGAGCACGTACTTATGATGGCAGGATGAATACAATCAGGGCCGGCTCCTTTATTCACATTTGTAGATTTAAGATACTTGTAAACAAGTTCCCTGGTCAAAAATATTGTATCCAGGTCAATAACTGTATACTAACCCGTGGAGATCAATGGAGCTAGTACCGGGTTCTCAAAAACAGTTATTATTATATAATTTACAAGAGTGTTGAAAAACATAGTATGTTCCACGTGTTTATTGATGATTACCTTCCTCGGCTCTCATAAGACCCTCACTTAAGGGCTCGGGTCTCAAAGGCGCCTCAGCGGTAATCCCTACCTTTACAGACTTGTGCTTTAATGTACTATTCAAGTACTCTTACCATAATATTTTTAAAATTTTACTATCGCTTAGCAAGATCTAGCATACTTATAAGGTGGAAAATGTTTTTAGTAGAACAACGACTATTTATTGTTTATTCGGACAAAACATAATACCGTGTTTGTATATGTATGTTATTGTATTAACAAACACGTACAAACTTGTATATATTTATATGTGCAATACAGTTAGGTTAGGTTACAATACAATCAACCTTCGTAATACTATTAATATGATTTGATGATCTGTGAAGGTTTTTGGATGTTTGTCATTCAATAACTTTCAGACTCGGCTGAATAAATCGGGCTGAAATTGAATACAGGTTTTTAGGAAGGAAAAAGGAAACACATGAGCTGGCAAGGAGTTCCAGGTCTTAATGGTGCGACAAAGGAAAGAGTCATCGAAACGCTTGGTTCTTGAAGGAATATTCTGCACCATATGCGGGTGACATCAATTGGACGAGCTCATTAAAACATTCACAATGGT
The DNA here is from genome assembly GCA_949126895.1 of Eilema caniola. Lineage (NCBI taxonomy): Eukaryota > Metazoa > Arthropoda > Insecta > Lepidoptera > Erebidae > Eilema > Eilema caniola. Next base: position 20,886,097 of record OX421472.1, read on the forward strand.
AGAGACGGTAAAATACCGCCAAGGAAGCAACATCTCTACGCATCTGCAGAGGCTCGAGGATGCTCGTGACCTCACGATTCCCAAAAATGCCGACCGCACGTCGCTGCAACCTGTCGAGAGCATCTAATAAGTACTTTGCGGAACCATTCTAGAGTTTGTGTCTTGTATTAAAAACACCGCTGCTTCTTGTAGTTTTTGTTATTCAGTTTGCAGCGAATATTCATATCATGGATATTGAGGTTGTCCGACAGTGGCGTGCTCTGAAAAGTGGGGTAGGGAAGGAAAGAAGATACCTTTGCTGTAAACAAACACTGCAAAGGGCATTAAACTTTAGACTCTATCGTTATTGGCTTTAAGTTTAAAATTAAATGATTATGTTTGCTTATACTATTGATTGATGGCACTTGGTGGAACTTACTACACATCTTCAATGAAAACACTTGTACTATTCCACATTATTTATTATTATCCTGATCGGTTTCGCCTTACGGTTTTTTTTGTGGTAATAGCATCATATTGTGATTCTCCCTAAATTTTGGGAAAATTTATAAAGTGGTATCTCACTATTTTTGTACACAGTCAATATATTACTTTAAATGACATCTGATATTCAAAAAACATATATCAACCTTTGATGATGCCGTAAGGCGAAACCGGTCAGGATAATAATAAATAATGTGGAATAGTACAAGTGTTTTCATTGAAGATAAATTATTGTTTCATTACACTTTTTATTCACGTAACATAAGGCCATTTAATTTTATACTTTAACATCATTTCTTTAAAATCTAAAATTAATTTTTGCTTTAGCAGAATCGAGGCCCAGAAAATTGTTCAAAGTCAGCGGCGAATCTGAGTGTTTCCGACAAAACAATCGACGACAAGCACGTCAGGGACCGAGAAGTAGACTAGATACTACAAACCACAGAAATATATTTCGATAGAACGGTCATACGCAGTGTTCACCAGCATGTCACGCGTGGCGACTTTTTCACTTTTTGAAGTGAACACTTCTTTAGCGGCGTTGGATGGGTAAAAATCGTTAAACTCACGCGTCAGGATCGCTTGACCTTTGGACCGTAACCGACGACTGACGTCATACAACATAATATAGACTGTTTATTTTGCAAGATACCACAAATAGCTTGGTAGCGGTAAGCGCTTCGACTGAAAGTCCTTATGGTCTCAGATAGTACCGGGTTCAAACCTGGCCTGACACTTTTTGTGATTATTTTTTCTTTTTGTAATTTATTACTTTTTGTGATTATTTTTTCTTTTTGTAATTTATTACTTTTTGTGATTATTTTTTCTTTTTGTAATTTATTACTTTTTGTGATTATTTTTTCTTTTTGTAATTTATTACTTTTTGTGATTATTTTTTCTTTTTGTAATTTATTAATTTCTTCTGACAGAAAATTAGCAAAAAATTCACGATAGGTTCTATGACTGGCGCTTTTATAGGTATGGTATAGTATGTTTTTTTTTTTATCTTTTTCTATATATATAACGAAGAAAGAAAGAAAGAAAAAGTTTTCACTTCTGCCGGCACTCCCAGAGTGCAACTCGTCTTTTTCTTTATATAACTGAAGTGGCAGACAAGCACATGGCCCACCTGATAGAAAATGGTTACCGTGGCCTCTGGACGTGTGCAACGCCCCACATGGAGTTACTGTGTCGTCAGTGTAGAAAACAAAGCAGAAATAGATTATAGTCTTCCCACTGACAGCACAAAAACTCTCCAGTGAGCTCTGGCTCTGGCTCTGGCTCTCTACTCACCGCCGGGAACACAACACGAGGTTATTATGGCCGGGGTATTCTGTAGGGTGGAGGTACTTCCCCAGTCGGACTGCTTAATTGGACGGAAATACCGTCAAGTCCCCACGAATGCCCCACCCCTCCGGAGGCGGAGGTTATGTTGGACTCGAACCGACTAAACCGCACGCCGTCTCTGGGTCGTAGTGCTAGGCCGAAGGTGAGGTTGTCATGCGATATCCCTCGCACCCCGGCTGACCCAGGGCCATCCCTCTCGGTCTGGCACTCCTCGGGAGGGGCGACTATGCGGTCCCCGACTCGTCCCCGGTGTGGTGTGGCGCGCATCGTCCTACGATGCGCGCCGTCGCCTTGGCCTACTTCTGCTAGAGTCTCATCATAGGAAAGGAAATAAATAACAATTGCCACGCCTTTCCCGCTAACATGGCCGTTCTATCTAATATATTTCTGTGCTTCAAACCGTTGCCATGCCAAAATGTCGATCGAAACGAATTTATGTTAGATATTATTAATTAAATGAAATTTACCCTAGTCCCGGTATTTGCGGTTTGCCACAGTGATTCAAGGAACTTTTGATGAAATACTCGTAATAAACTCAATCGCGTAAATTGGCTTGACAACATCAAACCAATGTCTCTTAAATTGTTACTCTAAAACAATTTGTTTCATGAGTGGTTCGGTTATGTCGCGACTCATTACGTCACCGTGATATGTAATGCTGCCTCCAGACGACTCGTCGATGAGCGAGGGAAGTAGGCAGAGACTTGGTGTGGATGGTATATTCGTCGGCTTCGCGCTAGTCACAGAAACGGTAATACGAGCGAGACAGACCTCTATAACTAGCTGGACTGGCTATTCCATAGAAAATGACAGCTTACATTTTGTGTCGATTTGAAGCGCCACCGTGAGTGGACTGAGAACTAATTAGTTTGCAAATGGACGATGTTCGTTGTTTTTATTTATGCGTGTACCATGCAAATTGTCTAAAATGGCAATATTATTAATTTGATGCATAAAACCCATTGTTTATATTAAATTATCGATACCAAGATAATTGTTGTCCATCATTAGTATTAGTTCCAAGTACACTCACTACTGCGTGCCGCAACTATCAGCGCCAATATGGCGATTTTTATTTTCGACCAGTCCAATGAGTACTATTACTCCGGTCAGTGGAGCGAGATCGTCCACATTCACACTCGCCACGAACACACTTTGCATCGAGCGCTCGTGGAGCTAGCACATATCCCATAATAGAACATGAGGTCGCAGACAATGAATGGTCTAATAAAAAAATATGAAAACTGATTGAAAATATTACAATAATTTATAATATAGTCACACATTATTATTTACATTATATATTATATTTTATATTGTAAATTTCTTTATTTTTTATTATAAATTATGTAATAAAAATAAATATCACTTAAAAATATAAAATAATTCACTATTTTGCAAAAGCATAATACGTTTACGTTCATCTCCATTGCACGGAAGTACTGTAATGCGAAACAATGCGATGACGCGAGTGTCCACAGTCCGCACACTAGGGCATTACTTGCGCGAATTTTTCCGGCAACACGAGGAGCATAGTCTGGATATACATGAAATTAGAAAATATTTCAAAGCTTCATTCACTTTTATTCCTCCAAAAAGTTTCATTCATAAAGTATTTACTTTCTACATTGAAGAAAATTTCATTTAAATGTAATTAATCATTTACTTGTTATGAAGTTGAACTTGAATACACAGTAGGCCCTACTGTAGATAATACCTCTACAGAATAGGGGACATTATCTGAATAACAATTAGCTTGTTAGGTGGCGGAAACATAACTATTCTTTTTAAAAACTGACTTTAATACTTAGGAATTACAATATTTACATTAATAAAACTAGACTTAGAATTGGGGATTATGAATTACAGAAGCAGCGAATGAAAGAATAGAAATGTCTGAAATAGAATGTGTAATGAGCCAGGATTCGGGTTTATATAGGGACCTGTTAGAGTGGGGATACGTTAGGGTGTTTTTGTGTGACGATAGGAACTAATAAGAAAAGGTGCAAAGTTTGATAAGGAAACAGAGTGCTTATGCTACGATAACAACTAATAAATCTAATAATTTACTAGACAAGCTGGATAAAGATACAGAGTGCTTGACGCTTTAGTGTTAGGCTGAGAAAAATAATATGATAAATAAGTGCTTAAAGATAAAGGGTCTGTGAGAGAGTGATAAGTAGAGTTCGTGTACTCAAAATGACAATATTGAGATGAAATATGGTTTTAAGATATATGGTTACAAGTTCGTGTATTTTAGAGATAGAATATAATAATTAGATTTAGGTAGACTAGTTACATAGCAAGCATCAAACGCATTCATAAAACGAGGAGATGGTTGAAGTCAATTGATATAAAAGATGGAACTGGTGGAAAACTACACCAAGGGCCAGCCCCTTTTTATAAAGAGCTTGAACCTATTCTATTACATTCTACATCGCTATCTAGACCCGAAGTAAGCATCGCCTAAACTAGCTTATGCTAAGCGTGTCATACACTGCGCAGATACGAAACTTAAGTTATCTGAAAGCATCACACATTAAACAGATACGATAATAGAATGAAATTTTCAAGCACTTACTATGCTAACTTTTCAAATCGATTAAGATAGGAAAAAGTGAATGCTCAGGTGGGACTCGAACCCACGATCTTTCCCTTACAGGGGGAATGCTCCGACCACTGAGCCACCGAGCCACACCTGAAGCTATCTAAATTCTCCTATACTACCGTCTTAGGGCGACGGTGGGAGCCATCTACCGACATTCATATGAAATATTGGAAACAATGAATGATGTTGCAATCATTTTTAAACATTTATTTTTTTTGATGACTCCGCCCAAATAATTGAATGAAATTTTATTTATTTTTTATATATTTCGAATTATATTTAGATACGATAATATTCGAGCTTTAGACAGAGGAGACGTATTTGTTAACGACTGTTTATATAGGAGGTTACAATCAGTTCGCGTTTTAAGGAAAAAAACGCGTTTAAACCTCGTGCTTCACATTTTACCCCACAGGAGCTAATTAACATGTGGGCTATGTCGGTTATGTGGGTTATGTTATGTCGGACTACTAAAGCGAAAAAGTGAAGTAAGCGACTTTCGACATGACATTTTCTTAATTATGTGTTTTTCGCAAAAATAGATGACTCTGATCACGAATGTAAACACAATTCGGTACTGTGTAATGTAGGGTAAAAAAAAACTTGCACTTGTTTTTTTGTCAGTAAGTGAAAATCATTACCAAGAAATAGGTACGAGTCACACAGAGATTATGAAACACAGGGCATGTGACTTTCGATCTTATTTTCTTAATTAAGTGTTTTTTCGCAATAATAAATGACTCTGATCACTAGTATCAGAAAAAAAGAACCCGGTACTATGTAATGTCAATAAGGTCAAAAACTGCTTGAACTAGTTTTTTCCAATCTAGATGTGTAGATCCATAATTACTTCAATTGTTACTCAGATTTTCGTCTCATTTCTGTGATCAGGGTTATGAAACCAAAAAGCATATGTTTATAGAAATTTCATATTTCAACAGTTAGTCGTAATGTTAAGAATGGTTACCCATTCTAAGACTGACCAGCCCCTCTAGACAAGTGGCAATTCGCTTGCCCGCGTTTGATGGAATAGAATGACGAATGTATGGGATTTGACGTTTATGACATTCGTTAACGACTGTCACAAACGTCAAATCCAATACATTCGTCTACGTATTCCATCAACCGCTGGCAAGCGAATTGCCACATGTCTAGAGGGGCTGACCTTTGAATGTAATTATCTACTTGGTTACCACATAGCCACGACTCACTTGTCTCCCTTCCTTAAAACATACAGATGTGAAGTTACTTTTTAATTGTTAGTTTTAATCATATAAACGTGAAGAAAAAACAGAAAATGACAGCCTCCGTGGCGTAGCGGTAGTGAACGCGGCCGCTGCGCAGGAGGCGTAGGTTCGATCCCCGCACAGTGCAAATATTGGGTATTTGCAATGGTCTGGTCGTGCCTCGGAGAGCACGTTAAGCCGTCGTTCCCAGTTGTCATACAAACATCTATAGCAGTCGTTACGGGTAGTCGGAGCCCTCAAAAATTCAATAACTGGTTGGTCTAGCTGCAATGCTTCTATATCGCCTTTGGGTTGTGGAGGTCAGATGGCAGTCGCTTCACGGAAAATATCAAAGTTTCGCCAAATCCGCAGTTAGACTGGTAAAAAGCGGACCCCAGACTCCAAGTTGGAAAGCTTCGGATGCGACTGGGATTAACGCTAGGATGAAGAAGAAGAAACGTGATGAAAAAACGGAAAATATTTATATGCCGATGAAACATTTGTATCTGCAGATTTCATCTGCAGATCCGTTTTTATAAATGTCGGTGGTGCTCAGAGATACCTACTTTACGATAAAACATAAAGTATCTCCGCTGTGTGTGTGTTCGTACATACAAATTGTATAAGAGCGATTTTGACAGATATCTTACCGTATCAACATAAATTAGACAAGGGAATTAGGTGCAAACTCGCAAATGTTAATTTTTTTTTAAATGCGAGAGACCCTGATGCTGAAATGATTGAAACAAGTTTGATAGCAGGTGGTACCCATTTGCAAAACATAAACCGGATAAAAATTAATGGGTACCGCCTTCTTACAAACTTGTTTCGATCTTTCCAGCATAAGTCGGGCTTTTCTTTTTAATAATTTATCCAGAAATTAACATGGTAATAGTAAGTAATTTTGCCAGAAATCCACCTTAGATATTGTTCACATTATATGCACACTAAAACAACTTGGGCGAAGAATACCTTTCGTTTGAAATATCAATCATTGAAATCCATCCTGTGGTTTGGAAGATATGAGGTAATAAAGAATATTACAAACATACATTCATACAAGAAACGCGCGATGGTCGATGGCAGTCGGGTAAAAAAATACATGTCAACAAATTTGTTTCGAAAATGAAACGTCAAGACCAACAAACATACAAAAGTAAAGAATTCAAATATCAAAGGAAAGGTAATATATAATATGGACCAATATCTGGACCAACAAAAAGCAGATTGATTTTGGAGCAAATGGATTGTGTCACTCAGCACGGGACCGCACCCTGTTAATCATTTATCCTTACATTCCAAACTGTTTTATAGACTGACACATAGCTTCAATAGCCTTCAATGTTTTTGAATTCTATAGTGACAGTTAAAACCTTTTTAACACGCTTTTTATTAGCTTCACCTGTATGTTTGTGTGTTTGTATGTTATTTTGTAACCGACTTCTTTGGGCGCTATTTTATCCCACTTTAAACGGCCAGATTTCGTTCAAACTTTGTCGATTTTTCGAGGACCGATGACAATACATTAATTTAATAAAATTATTCAATTTTTCAATTTGCAAAAAAGTAGAAAATAAATAAAATATCTACCTACTATAATTTAATCAATCCGCTATAATCTGTCGAACTGTAAGCACGATTAATAAATTTAATATATATTGTCAACTTGGACTTTAATTTAAGCCCCAGTGTATACGCTAAATATACACTAAAAAACACGCTTTTAATAGAGAACCGAACTAAAAAAATAGAAAATGAATTAAGAAGTGTGTTAAAATTTTCAATAAATATAAATTAATAATAGTGTGAAAAAAAAAATGTATATTATTTAAAAAAGAGTGTGGGGTGCTTTTTTTCAAAATGATAATCACTCATATCTGTCAATAAAATATTTATAACTATTGACACCATGCAGCCCACATAACATAACATAAACTCACGCCTTTATCCCCGAAGGGATAGGCAGAGGTGCTAGCACCCACATTTCGCCGGTTTATGTTTTGGTCCCAATGTAATCGGTGGCGAGCCTATTGCCATTAACTGGGCACTTATAAACCTGCGATAAATGCAGCCCACGCTATTATAAAAAATGAAATACATTTTTTTTATTTACACTAAGTAGGTATTATTAATTTATATTTATTGAAAATTTCAGGTCTTTGGTTTTCATTGACCGATTTCAGGTCATCAATCCATCTGGCTATGGGGCGCCCTACCTTACGCCTGCTTTCTCGCCCCTCGCCGGTAATGTGTGAAATGTTATCGAAAAACATAAATGGAAGTTATAAAAAAGTAACCATGAAGGCTTGTGCGGGGGATCCGCTCCCACTCAGGCTCCACTTCACGCAATTAGACTAGGTTACAAGACTAGTGCTGCAGCAGAGTAGAGCTCCTTCATTAACCTTCGTGGTTATTTTGTATAACCATCCACAAATAGAAAGTCCGCAAAGTCATCGACAAATATAGACCAAGATCAATTTTCCCATCGACATCAAGCCCCGGTTGAAATACCTGGGGCTCGTGCTTGACGGTCGATGGGACTTCGGACAGCATTTCCGAAGTCTGCGCCCCAAGTTGGTGCTCACGGCGAATGCCTTGGGTCGGTTGTTGCCCAACTTGAAGGGCCCAGAGGCCTCCTGCCAGGAGACTCTACGTGGGTGTCGTGCGGTCCATGGCCCTATACGGGTGCCCCGTGTGGGCGGACACCCTGGAGGCCAGATTCATGCCTCTGCTCCGTACGGCGCAGAGCACGATGGCCTCCAGGGCCATCAGGAGATACCGCACGATATCCTTCGAAGCGGCGAGTCTCCTGGCCGGATCGCCACTGTGGATCCTGGAAGCAAGGGCCCTTTCGGCACTATATCAGTTCCGAAAGGAGGCGCGGGAGCGGGGATTCGATCCCGAGCCCGAGGATATTCGGGCTGAGAAATCCCGGCTCCACCAGGTCATGGTGGCCGAGTGGGAGCGACGACTTGGGCAACCACGCGCAGGGCACGCCGTCATTGCGGCGGTAAGGCCCATCATTGGGGAGTGGCTAGAGAGGCCACACGGTGGTGATTTCTTGCACGTAAAAAAGCCAAGATCAATTTATTTACAAATGGCCGGTGGGCCAGCAGGCATTCTTTGAAATATCATACATTAGCATGCTATAGAATTCCTGAACGATACAGATAACCGGTAAACGTCTTCAATACTTTGTTCATTGAGACACGACTCGAATGTAGAATCGGCCATAATTATTTAGCCTTAAGGAAATAAGGCTGCTCAGGCGGTGACTACAGATAAGAAAAGAATCCTTGAAGCATTCTTTTTTAGAGTTTGGACATTGTCATCGCCTGAGTAGCTATTTATTTATTTATACATCACCGGTGTTCATTTAATTGTTGTGTATTATTTTATTCTTTGTTCTATTTTCCTTGTTATATATATTATGTGTATGTGCTCATCCGCAATAAAAATCAATTTTCTTTCTTTCTTTCTTTCTTTCTAACTATTATAAGTTGACACCTTAAAAAATGCCGCAATGGACTTTGTTGCGCCGTTTCTTACCACCAGTGCCTTGGAAGCAGTGGTAAAGAATTATTATTGACGTCTATAAGAAACAACGAAGATGTTGTTCTAGATTGAAGAAAAATCCTTGACTTTTACTATGCACGGATGGACCCCTCTATACTTTATCATCTACAAAATATTGGCCAGTAAGTCTAAAAAAATAAAACAGTCGTAACAGGTTTTACATAGTGTGGTGGATGGGGCAGTGGTCGTATTTTTCGTTTTTTTAGTACGGTAAGAAGGTTAATGGCCCATTCATGACCCTGCTTCAGCTACCTGGTCGAACTTGATATCGTGGTTTATAATTTAAATAAATAAAATCCTACTAATGTTATAAACGCGAAAGTTTTTATGTATGGATGGATGTTTGTTACTTTTTCACGTGAAAACTACTGAATGGATTTTAATTAAACTTTGCAATAATATAGCTTGTACATCAGAATAACACATAGCCTACAATTTGTAATGATAACCGATATTATAACGATAACCGACATCCAGGCGGGCAGAGCCGCGGGAAAAAGCTAGTTATTTTTAAAAAAGCTCTTTTAAAAACGAGCTTTTATTTAAGGAATCTGTTGTGCTAAATGACAATAATAATTTTATTCTGGGGCTGTTCTAATTTGAAAAGTTTGTAGCGCGCAAGTTCTTTCTCTGTTTTTAGTTCACATTACAAGTTTGTAGTGCTAGACACAAATTACATACATACATACATACAATCAATCAATTAGCCTACTGCTGTCCACTGCTGGACATAGACGTCTCCCAATGTGCGGCATTGCTCTATACATACAGTGCAAGTTAATAAAAAAGCAAGTAATTAAAAGCGTATATTCTTTAAAAAAAAATCACTTGGTCGACAATTTCGTTTTTAAGTTATTTTAATGAGTTATGGTAATAAGTTTTGCCTTTGTAAGTAAACAGACTATTGTACAGTGCCAGATGAGCCATACTTGGCACATCTGGTACTTTACAATAGTCTGTTTCTTCAATATTATTAAACCATTAAAATTACTTTATGGAGATTCTCGCACTGCTCCGCGTCACGCGGTGAAGCGCGGGAAAGCGTGATATGTTGCCTCTCCGGACTGTTTTGTATAGAAAACTCGCGGGATCCAACACACTGAAAATGCGATCACGCGCGTGATGGTGGTGAAAAACGTGAATTATGGCACACTGAAATCTACAATCACGCACGTGATTTTGGCGGGATTTTAGTCCAAGAGCTGTTAAATATTTCTGAACGTTTGAAGCAAACTAAAAAAAATGAAATGTAACGTAGGTATATAAAATTCAAATTTATGTGTATGGAATTTTACTACCATGCCATTACACTACCGACGTGATCCCACTCCTAGCACAAGCAATTTAGCTTAGTTGGGGGGTTAGAGGGAATATTTGTAATTGCGATAATTTCGGTTGCTAATGTTCATTTAAAAAAAAAATGGAATATCCTTAAACAGCAGTACATTATTGACCAGTATACTTAATGGCGCACCAGACATACCCCAGTGGTTTAGCGTGTGTACACATTGTATGAATTATATTTTAGAAAATAAATAAATTTAAAAAAGACCTACTTAATAATGTGTAACAGCTCTCGGATTATACTCAAACTGCCGCGCGCCGCCCCGCGCGTGACAACAGACATATTATCATCTGCAGATCAGGCTCCCCTGCGACCACGCTTTAAGCCGCGTTTTTCAGCGCCACGCCGTGAGGCGCAGGCTGTGCCATCGCCTAAACACGTGCTGAGTTCAGAAACAATAGACCTCCTATTGCATTTCTTAGAAACCGAATACATGTGCAGCATTGACAATGTCAGTTTTCTCTGCTATTTCATCTCTTGTACAGTAAGACGCACCGGAATATTTTGCAGAGTATTTTTTGTGATTTTTTAACAAGTCGTAAGCGCCAGAAGCGACTAAAAAAAAACAAACATAATTATTATGTTCTAGAGCAGCGTTTCCCAAATGCGGGGCCGCGACCCGATGCCGGGCCATCAAAATAAAATACCGGGTCACACCATTCCTGCCCTTTCTTTTAATAATACATACTATCGATTGACGCATCGTATTAAATGAAGCTGGATTTTCAACACTAGCTTACCGTAAAAATAAATATACAAAGTGAAACCCGACCTTAGGATAAAACTTTCGTCATTTTCCGCAAACTTGTATTCTTTAGTAAAAAAAATAAGAAACTTCGCACTAAAGTTTAGTGACTAAATAGGTCATCATCATCATCATCTACTTGCCCTGGTCCCAATTATTTGGGGCCTGCGCAACATGTCGTTCTCCTCCATAAATTCTTGTCAGATGTCATTTCCTCAGTTACTCTCTTCTTTGCTATATCATCTTTCAAGCAATCTATCCATCTTTTCTTGGGTTAACCTTTTCTCCTAAGCCCCTACATTCACACTTTAAACCTTCCTTTCTACATTACTTTCCACTCTTCTCATAATATTTCCATACCACAAAAGTCGCTTGGTTCTCAATTTTTATTTCACTTGTGTCACTTTCAAACTTCCTCTAATACGGTTATTCCTTATTCTGTCCATTCTTGTCACACCACACATCCACCTTAACATTCAGATTTCCGCCACATGCAGTTGTCTTTCATTTGTAACTTTCAAGGCCAAACACGACGATCCATAGATTATCGCAGGTTTGATCATGGACTTATAGATTTTTCCTTTAAGCTTGAGGAGAAATTGGGGATCACAAATTGTGGCTCTGACCTGCCACTATTTCATTTACCCTGCATCTATACTGTGCTTCACTACACGATAAATTTCCTCATCCGCCTGGATAAGAGAGCCGAGTTAGCGGTAATTGGAGTATACTAGTATTGGTGTACCATCTAATACTTTGGGTGTAGAACTGGAGTGACCGCCAAAATCACAGAACATTCAGTCTTGTTTATACTGATTTTCAAGCCTACAATCTCCAGTGTACACTGCCATTCCTCCAATCTGCTCTGTACCTCAAGCCCGTCTTCACTAACGAGGACAATATCGTCAATAAACAGCATACACCAGGGCCTCTCCTCTTGTATCTCCGATGTCAACGCATCCATTATCAACAGGAAGAGATAGGGGCTTAGCGCCGAGCCTTGAAGGAAACCTACCGCCACATTGAAATCATCGGTGTTGCCAGCAGCGGATCGTATACAGGTTCTTGACCGGCAGTACATCGCACAGATTCTGATCAACTCTATGTACTTCCGCTTTCACTTTCAAGGCCCACCACAAAACCGTTCTGGGTACCCGGTCATATGCCTTCTCGAAATCCACAAACACCATGTGCAAGTTTTTGTGCACACACCTATAGTTTTCGCACAGTTGACGAAGAGTAAAAATGGCGTCTGTGGTCCCGCGGCCAGGCATAAACCCAAACTGGTTTTGGGTAATCAGGCTTTCCTCTCGTACACGCTACTCGTACAAACTTACCATACTGTGTGTCATGAGCTTTATTCCCCGATAGTTGCCGCAGTCTTGCACGTTACCTTTATTTTTTTAAGATGAAGATGAGTGACTAAATAGGCGTGACCAAAATATTGTATGTACCTAGTATTATTCAAGGAATCAGCTTGGGTTAAAAGTATTCAGTGGGTCACGAGTGGGCAGTGTGAAAATTATCGAGCCATGGCAGAACAATGTTTGAGAAACACTGTTCTAGAGCGTTTTCACATTATCCGATCCGATATCGGTGTAAGCTCCCATAGCCAATATCGGGCCGGACAATGTGGCCAAATACGAATTACCAGTACGAAAAAAGCCCATGGAACACCTATGTGTGTCTATGCAAAATTTCATCAAAATCGGTTAAGGATATCTGCTTCAAAATCGAGTTGCAAGATTCAATCCAAACAAATACAGTGCAAGTTAATAAAAAGTTTTTAATGTAATAATAATTAAAAGCATATTTTCAAAATAAATTTTGCTTGGTCCACAATTTGTTTTTTTAATTTACGCTACGCTACTTAATGGTAATAGTAACTTAAGACCACGATACTTGCCACATCTGGTACTGTACAATAGTCGGTCTCTTCAGTATTATTAAACCATTAAAATTTACTATTAGGATCGCTAAAATAAATATCCTGTGCTCAGACAGAATACAATAGACCTTCTATTATATTTCTAAGAAACAAAATACATGTGCAGCATGAACAATACCGGCTTTCTCTGTTTTATCCCTTCTACAACAAGACGCAATGGGAAAGCCAGTGCAATTTTTTGTGAATTTTTAACAAATTGAAGGCGCCAGAATTGACTAAAAAAAACAGTACATTATATTATTATTATAGGTGAGGGTCTTAAGAGATCTGAGGACGGTAATCATCAATACACACGTGTGTCACATGATGTTTTTCAACATTCTTGTGAATAAAATAATACTAAATAGATATTCACCTAGTTTTCAGATACTAAACATTCCATAACGTTGATGGCTTCACATCAATCATCATTTTAATTGAAAAGTAACTATTATTTTAAAGGTGAAAATGAGTGGTGAATTTTTTTCGCAATAGCGGGAAATGAGCAGTTAATAAGTATATTAATTTATTTGTACTATTGAATACGACCTTTTTTGTATCGAATCTTTTTTTTTAAAATAGAATCTATAAGTTACTTGTGAATTATAACAATAAAAAAGCCACAGATAGATTATAGGTTTCATTGGGTGCTTAATTGCGGTGAAATTAGAGCCAGTTTATAAGTAAGTATATATATTTTATATTGAAAAAAATCAAACAAAATTATTATGTTCTTAGAGCGTTTTCACACTATCCGATCCTATACAGGTGCCGGCTCCGAAATACAATATCGGGACTGACGTGTGGACTAGGAAGTGGACTACGGGTACCAAAAACGCTGTGTGTTTCTCGGGTAGGTACTTCGTAAACCTAATAATACTCCATATTATTTAGTTTACGACGTGGCACATAATAGGTAATTATAGTAGTTTATGATACTGTTACATAATAAGGGTTCTTATAACACGAGTGTGTTTTAAAAAAACGAGCCGTGGGCGAGTTTTTTTATATTATTACACGAGTGTTATAAGACCTAGTTATGTACAGTATCATACACTACTTTATCTACTCTCATACTATAATACATAAACTAATTTATTCTACAAACAAAACCCAACTTTGTTTAATTTAAATGTAAAATGTTGGACGCCAAGGCGCAAACATCGATTGCGCATGCGTTTCTTTTTTTTTCTTGCGAATCGGCGGATTTTTTTTTAAATAGAGGTTCAGTCCAGATGTAGGTTGTATAGGTGTATCGTTATGATTAAAAAGTTATTTAATGATATAGGTGTCCATACAAGACCTGTATCGTAATAAAACTTTTTTTTAGCCTGTGCGTAATGTTTGTCATAAGAGTTTTGATTTCAATTTTATAATCTTTGTATTACAGTATCAGAGTAGATAAAAAAATTTAATCGTGACTTTGCGATGCGAAGATCTTAAGACAAGGTAACAAAATGATCAACCAGTGGATATATTAAATTTATTTTTTAATACACTTGGACTACAACTACAATTATGACTTTAAGGGAATTATAACTATGGAGACGACGAGACTAGGAATGACATCAATCGTATATGGTTTCAGTATATATAGTGATTTTACAAAAAGAGAGGTAAAGAGGGTCTAAGCGATAATTCGCCATGGACGTAAATCAGTGTTTGCAACTAAGTAATACGTGGTGATAAACTTGTAGCGCGTAACTAATCTCTAATTTACGACTCTATTTTACGACTTTATTTTTTATGACCTTTTGTATTATTACCTTTTAAATATGGAAACTAATAAGCAACCCGGATGTAATTAGGTCGCATAATCAATTATGTTATGGGATCATATAACTCCTCTCTTCTTAAATTTGAAATATACCGAAGGAATATTTCAAAACAATATGCAAGTAGCATTCCTAATGACGTTAATTCTGAATAAAAAATATAATCTTAATATAATGTATTTTTCTTTTAACATTACCCACATTCGTCTTAATTCTAAGTTTACAGGTACAATAATTTGTCTTATATATATTTTATAATTATAGGTACAATTTAAAAGAAATAATCACAGAATAGTACAGATTAAACATAATTAATACAATGCATTATAGTTTATAATAATTAATGAATACATTCGATAATACCTATATAATAATATACTTAATTAATACATTGCAATGTTCCTATGGTAAAGCTTATAACAGTAAAACTATTTTATCTATTATATGTTAATTAGAATTGTATTGTACAAATCAATACATTTTTTAATTATAAATCATAATGAGTAGGCGTAAGAGCAGGCAGAATGAATGATTTAATTACTTTTATTTTAGTTTATACGAACATAATAATCTTCAAAAGGAAACTTTAATTTTCTTTAGAATTGAATTACATATTGGCACACCAAATAACCCTAATTCAATGGGCAGAGTAGAACGATTTCACTCTACTATTATAGAAATTTATAGAATAGCCAAATATCAGCATAAAATAACAGACGCAGCTTCTGTAATACTATATGCAATAAAGGCATATAATAATACAATTCACAGTGCAGTTGAATTAATTAATTAGTCAAAAGTCAGGTGAAACCGTAAACTAAGACGAACAAAATTACATATACAGTATGGCATGATATAGCATGTGTACTAACGACTTCGAATTTTTCATTAACTGTGTGTTCGTTGTAATATTTTGTAACGATAGTTGTACTAAGAAAAGATCTTGTGCTACCGGTATCAATCAGTAATTTAGCATTTAATTTTGGTATAAATATAAATGAAAACTCCATATTTGTATTTATGTACGCGCAGACCAAGTTGAGGCTTCTATTTGAAATTTTTTACTGGAATCACCATTATTTCGCGGGCTTATAGTTGTATTATAACGCGGTTGCCATTCATGCCTGTTTAAATTCGGTTCAGGTTCCGTTTTAACCTGAGGAGGTCAAGATTGACGTGGATAATAACGCGGTGGGTATAAAAATGGTCTTTGGGGTCGCTGATTAGAATTTGGTCTTTGTTGAGGTAGATTTGGTTGAAATATATTATTTTGAGACGTACTTGGGATTTGGGGTAAATTTGCTTGCATAACTCTAAAATTAAATGGTCGTCTATAATTAGACGGATTATTAGTATATCTGCGGTTAGGGTTGTTCCTAAAAGGGGGTTTTCTAAAAGAACTAATGGGTTCATTATTCATTTGCGCCTTATGATTTTCTTCCTCTTATACAATTTATAATGCTTCCTCTATTGTTTCAGACATATCGCGTGACAAATTTGACATGAACACGTTTAAACCTTTCTATTATAAATAAGCATTTTATTTTGTCTCACACCTTCATTTTCTTCTGTTTTAATTATTTTAGAAATCAAATGACTACGAATGGATTGTATCCTATGACAAAAATTAAAATATTCCTCTTGGGGTCGTATTTTTGCCTGCTCTTATTCCATAGCAATGTGTTCTTCCGTACGAGGATCAAAAAATGTTGATTGATTACATTTTTAAAATCTTCGTATGTTCGGATATCTTGTCGTTCACTTAACAAAGTAGCCGCGTCACCTCTGAGACGTACGTAGTAATACACTATTAATTATTCTGTGGTAATACGTACAAATTATATTCGTTTTGCTCTAACACTAAGTACAAATTCTTGTGTCTATAATTACCATCAAATATGGGAATCACTTTAATGAGACTAGCAGGGATTTTATTGATGTGTTCTAGACCGGCTATTTCATAGTAATTTAATATAATTCAAAATATAATTTTCAATATTATGACAACTTAATCTAAAAAAATTATAGCTTAGTGATGAGTCAACGCTATTTAAAAAAAAAAAAACGTAACCTAAGTTACTCCTTATTACATCAGCTACCTGCCAATGAAATTCCCGTCAAAATCAGTCTAGCCATTTCAGAGATTAGCCGGAACAAACAGACAGACAGACAAAAATTGTCGAGCAGGTTACGGACGACCACGAGAAGAGTCACGAGCAGTGTTATTTGTTCTGTGCAAGTTCTCCCGAAGTGATCCGAATGGTCATCCATGAAGTGTATTATGATCAAAGCACAGGTTAGGAAGGAGGAAAATATCTCCTGCCGATTCCTAGGTCGACTTTAAAATAGTATTGTATTACCGTTCATGGGGTTGTAGCCTTTTAGTGGTGCCAAGTTGTTGTACCGTTTTTCTTGCGGGTGCCGCTGGTTGTTCTTCTTCAGATCGTGTTGCTAACGAATCTTCAGAGTGTATCCTACCGACTGCGCCAATCAAATTTTTATCGTGTCATTGCGATGCGAAGTACCGAAGACAAGGTAACAAAATCATCAACCTCTGGATATATTAAATTTATATTTGAATACACTTGAACTACAATTACAATTATGACTTAAAGGAAATTATAACTATGGAGACGACGAGACTAGGAATGACTTCAATCGTATATGGTTTCAGTATATATAGTGATTTTATACAAAGAGAGGTTAAGAGGGGCTAAGCTCTTAGCAAGAAAATCCGACATGGACGTAAATCAGTGTTTTCAACTAAGTTATGCGTGGTGATAAACTTGTAGCCCGTAACTAATCTCTAATTTACGACTCTATTTTACGAATGCATTTTTTATGACCTTTTTTATTACCTTTTAAATATGGAAACTTAAAGCGAACCGGATGACAGCCTCCGTGGCGTAGCGGTAGTGAACGCGGCCGCTGCGCAGAAGGCGCAGGTTCGATCCCCGCTCTGTGCAAATATTTGGATGCATGAATATGGATATTTGCATTGATCTGGTCGTGCCTCGGAGAGCACGTTAAGCTGTCGTTCCCGGTTGCCATACAAACATCTATGGCAGGTCGTTACGGGTAGTTGGAGCCCTCAAAAGTTCAACAACTGGTCTAACTGCAATGCTTCGATATCGCCTTTGGATTGTGGAGGTCATATGGCAGTCGTTTCACAGAAAATGTCGAAGATTAGCCAAATCCGCAGTTGAACTGGTAAAAGCGGACCCCAGACTCCAAGTTGATAGCTTCGGATGTGACTGGGATTAACGCTAGGATGAAGAAGAATAAGCAACCCGGATGTACATGTTCAACACATGTACATCCGGGTTGCTCGCATAGGTCGCATATATCATAGGATCACATAACTAGGTACCTAATATAACATTTTTTTGTACCGCTTAGGTGGCAGACAAGTACAAGGCCCACTTGATGGGAAGTGGTTACCGTGGCCTATGTACGTATGCAACACCAGGGGCATCACAATCGTGCTGCTGACCCTGTAGATACCTAATAGTTATAGTGGGGTATTTCTTTTTAAAGATTGATGGTTGATACGTAATTTTATATTCATATGTGCATATAATTCATATTTGTATGTGCAAACTGCTCTTATTTGACATCCTGTCATTAAAAGCATTATTCTTGACATACGTACTAGGTTCACGATTTGCTTTTTGTAACATTCAACATAAGATAGGATAAGATAGTTTTATTGTATAAGTACCATAAAAGTATTATGTATAAGATAATTTTACAATATTCATATTTTAATGCACAATGGGCGGCCTTATCGCTAACGGCGATTTCTTCGAGGTAACCTTTGGATGGATCAAAGCGAAAGAGATGATAAGGTATCGTACACTTATTTTTTTGAATGCAGAAGGAACAGTGATAAATAGAAGATTTCTCCCTTAAATAATTGTATATTTTGACGGTTGTAGTCTAGGGCAGTAACTCAAATACATCTATCTATCAGCCAATAGACGTCCACTGCTGGACATAGGCCTCCCCCAAACAGTGCCATGACGACCGATCATGAGCCTTCACCATCCACCGACTTCCTGCGACCGCTTTAATGTCATCGGTCCATCGAGTGGGGGGCCGTCCTACACGTCGCCATTCGAGAACCTTTACTCCCCAGCGGTTATCGGTTCTGCGAGCTATATGGCCTGCCCACTGCCACTTCAACTGTCGGTAATCTTGGTTCTTCTACGGATTTCCTCATTACGGATTCTATCACGCGTTGCGCAACCTTGAGCTTATGCATGAGACCAATATTTAGCGACCACGTCTCGGTGCCATAAGTCATCACTGGTAACACGCACTGATTGTAGACATTTGTCTTGAGGCTCTGTGGTATCGGTGACGAGAAGATATGCCGTAGCTTTCCGAACGCTGCCCATCCGTGTTGGATTCGTCGGCTGACCTCTTTATCAAAGTTGGACCTACCAAGTTGGATCTGGCATGGGTGCGACATGGGCATTAGACATAATATTTGTCTTGCCCATGTTCATTTGAAGACCCACCTATTGAGAGACGGTATTGAGGTCTCTGAGCATAGTGCCAAGGTCTACCAGCGACTCCGCCATGATGACTATATCATCGGCAAATCGAAGGTGAGTGATGTATTCGCCATTGATGTTGATGCCATACCCGTCCCATTTCAGAAGCTTGAAAACATCTTCCAATGCAGAAGTGAACAGTTTCGGAGAAATAATGTCTCTCTGTCTCACCCCTTTTTGCAAATGGATGGAGTTCATGCTCTGATCCTGGAGATGGATAGACATGGTGGTCTTGCTATACAAACATTTTAACACCTCGATATACCTATAGTCAATTTGGCATCGCTGTAGAGACCGCAACACTGCCCAGGTTTCGACAGAATCAAAGGCTTTTTCGTAATCCACATACGCTAGACATAGCGGCCGATTATATTTTTTGGTCTTCTAAATAATCTATCGGAGAGTATGAATGTGGTCTACGGTGCTAAAGCCATTTCGGAAACCGGCTTGTTCGGGGGGCTGGAATTCGTCGAACCTTCGAGCGAGACGATTTGTTACTACTCTAGAAAACAGCTTATAAACGTGCCTCAGAAGCGAAATGGGCCTATTTCTTCAAAAGGGTGTTATCCCCTTTCTTAAAGAACAGTACCACTACACTTCTGTTCCAGGCTTCTGGCGTTGTACCCTCAAGGATGACGGAATTAAAAAGCTTCTGAAGGACTTTAAGTACCGGTGTTCCACCCGCTTTCAGAAGCTCAGTGGTTATTCCGTCCTCACCTGGTGCCTTGTTGTTTTTAAGCTGTTTCGGTGCAGTCCGTATTTCGTACAGGCTGACGACCGGGATATCTTCGGTGTAATGTCGAGTTAATCGGGCTCTGGCATCGCTAGTCGTGCTAGGGGCAGGACTTTGCGATGTGGTATACATATAATCAAATATATACTCAAATACATACATACATATAATCACGCCTTTATCCCCGGAGGGTTAGGCAAAGGTGAATTAACACCCACATTTCACCAATCTGTATCCGTAACTCAAATAGATTGTGAGAATAATCGATTCAGGTAACAAACGATTAATCGTTTTAAAATGTACCTATGTATATCTTATATCGATGTCATGGCATGTGTCCGGGTTAATAAGAACATGAACTGGGTATTAATAATTATTATTTATTCACTGCACTAAATTCGGTTTAAATCTGATCTGATCAGATGGACACACTGGACACAGAGGAGCTAAGAGATCTGAAGACAAAACGGATCACGAGCTTCTGCAAGGAAACAAAGAGGTTCGAATGGGCACCGTGAGAGCTTAAAGAACCAAACTCTCCCTCAAGGGAGGGATGAGGAAATGGATGAAATGGTCCACAGAAGCCGCGGATGGATCATCCGTCCGGCCATCCGGCGTCCCCAAAATGAAATGATAATAATAATACATTAGGTTTCATTATTATAAACCAAAAATATCGCTGTCTGTAGAATACGACATGGCAAAAGTAACACTTAAGCAACATTTTAAGTTGAGTTACATTCTGGTCTGACATCGCTGACCAAAAAAGTAAAAAGGAGAGATAATGTCCATTCGCTAAAGAAGTAGCAACCAAAGGTAATACAATACAGCCACAACACAAAATTAAAAATCAGAAACCATAAGACGTCTGTCTTACGAGGTCTCGCAGAAACACAAAATCACGTCATATTTTACAATACTTGTAGTAATTTAAACTGAAATATGTCACACGATAAACTTACTATTATATCATCTGTACATTTACAAATTATTTTACTTAAATTATAATAGTGTTATGTTAAGTTCCAATCGTGCCAAGTTACCTTCTGTGACTTTACGGCATCTGCCATAATACTCATAATCCACCTATGAAATTATTTGAACTATAATATATAACGTTTAAGTTAGGAACATGTTCAACACCCGACACAATATTATCAAATAGTTAGGCTAATAAGTAAAAACAAAAAGCTAGGCTATTAACAAGCGGCAAAAGTAAACATTAACGTGCTTAGCTTGAGGTCTATTGTATTGTAATTCTAAGAAACAGGATAGTTTACACGTGCATTATAAACAATACCGCCGTTCTGTCAGTTTGTTGTTTAACATTCTGTAGGGACATACACAAGACGTGCACGGATACATTACTGAGTTGTTTGACTAAGTACCGAAGGTAAATAAGTACACTATATGGAAGACCTTCGATCAAAGTATAAAAGACAACCTCTGTGGCGTAGCGGTAGTAAACGCGGTAGCTACGCAAGAGGCCAGGGTCTGATCCCCACTCAAGGCAAATATTTGTATGCATGAATATGGGTATTTACGTTGGTCTGGTCGTACCTCGGAGAACACGTTAAATCGTCTACTTACTTACTACTATTAGCTCCAATGCTTCGATATCGCCTTTAAGTTATGGGGGTCATATGGCAGTCGCTTCACAGAAAATATCGAAGTTCAGTCAAAGCCGCAGTTAAACTGAAGAAGCGGAGCCCAGACTCCAAGTTGAAAGCTTCGAATACGACTGGGATTAAAGCTAGAAGGTGAAGAACGAATATATAACATCAGAGTTAGACAGCGACTCCAATGAAATATTTGACAATAGAATTATATAAATGGCTAGTAGTTTCGAAATGTTCAGCTACACTTCATAGCGGTGATTAGTTGCGACAAATTTAGAAAAAACAATGTAAATAATAATATGTAAATAATAAAACAATATTATTATCAGATTCACAATTGAACATAATTTTTGGCAATATGTTGGTTAGCACAAATACAAATTTATGAATACAAATACATCATTGCACAATGTCATAAAGGATAGCTAAAAGTAAGGAGGGTCAACTCTCGAAACAAAATAAACTTACGAAAATGAAACGTCAAGAACAACAAAACATGCAAAGAAGGAGGACATGTTGGTCCAAATATGAAAGGTCTCTAAAATTTGCCAATACATAGTAGTAGTAGCTTTTTATTTAAAAAAGCAATTGATTTTGCTAGGCGATTTGATATAAATGTAGTTAACATTTCCCACTCCTTGCTAGATATACCTACAGGTTATTAGACATTTCGCATACGTTATAACTGGTCTGCGAGCCTAATGTCAGCATTTTAACATTTGCATGTAATCTACACATGCACGGAATAGTTTAAAAGAACAATACAATTCATAATATGTACAAACCTGCAGGTTTAGGCGTCAAAGAATTCGTCCCCATCGACGTCAACTGGGAGGGTGGTCAGAAGGATGGTGGCCTTGTCACGTTGAATGGCAATACTGATCCTTTGCACAAGGAATAAACCGGCCCTCTGATCACGGGTAGCGTCTATTAACTGTTTGAACAATAGGACCAGATGTCTCATATAAAAAAGCGAAGTTAAACTGTTCCGCGACAATCTCAGCTAGTACAATGT
Source organism: Eilema caniola (assembly GCA_949126895.1). NCBI lineage: Eukaryota > Metazoa > Arthropoda > Insecta > Lepidoptera > Erebidae > Eilema > Eilema caniola. The sequence goes on from OX421472.1 coordinate 20,909,055, forward strand.
CGTGTAACCAAAACTTGTAGATATGACCACTGGTCTGTGTATCGACGTGACTTTTGTAAAGAAAATATGGGAAAAAATATTGAAATGCCTCAAATTTACTGATGTATATAAAGAGACAGATCCAAATATTGCGTTTTACTTATTCCACGAAAAATTCTCATTATTCTGTTGCCTGTGTTTTCCAAATGTCAGAGTAACAAAATCAGTCAAAGTAAAATCCAAATGGATAACTTGTGGTATTAGAACTTGTTGTAAGAGAAAGAGTCAACTACTTTGAAATATAGACAACATCCGACTAAAGAAAATAAAAGCAACTTTAAAGCACTATCTACGTGACTTAAAAAGATAATTCAATATACACAACGGTCACGTAATACCAACTCCTTGCACCTTGCACAAAACAAATGTAAAGCCACCTGGCAAATAATAACTAGAGACAAAATCAATTTCCCAAACGAAAGCATTGAACGTATCAAATCAAATAACCAAAATATTTTAAAAATGCAATTGCGAGGCTTAAGCTTTTAATAATTTGTATGCAAACATAGTAACTTACCACCATAAATAGCCGTAAATCTTGCCTCCCAAATACTATATCGTCAATGTTCATGCAGCCGCAACATTGTGAAAAGTTTTATTCTGTATTTCTAGCATCATTGCTTCCGTAATAAGCAATCTTGTCAACAACTGTATCGCACACGGTATTTTTCCGGATAAATTGAAGCTCTTAATAATTAAACCTCTTTACAAAGAAGATGATAAAGAAAATATGACTTCCTATCGGCCAATAGCTCTAGTCCTAGTATTTTCTAAGATATTCGAAAAAGTTATTCATAATAGTCTCAGCATCTACTTTGAAAAGAATAATTTGTGTACATACAAAAAAAAGAATTTTGTAAAAATAAATCTAGAAATGTAGCCATATATGACTTTTTAAACGCAATTTAAACAAAACAAAAAAAAAACACAGAACTTGTTATTCGCTAAAATCGCAACGTTTATTGGTTCACTCAAGGATGTCCTCTATTCTGCACCCAACTCAACACTTCTGTGTTAATAATTGTATAATCTGTGTTGTGTAATAAATAAATATATAATTGTCTTTAGAATGGATAAAAGACAGCCAGTTCAAGCATTATATGTGGACATGACAAAAGCATTCGATTATGTGGACCATAAAATTTTAATTAAGAAATTAAATGCCTACGGTATTCGAAGAAATTTCTCCAATCTGCTTGAATTGTACCTCATAAACCGTCAACAAATTACGGTAATAAATAAGACCATGTCTGAGATTTCCTACAAGTCGGACGCTAGAATAATAAGCTACGGAGTGCCACAGGGAAGTACACTTGGACCATTTTCATTTAATATTTATATTAATGATTTCCCATCGGCCACATCATTTCCAATGATTATGTACGCCGACGACAGTACGGTGGTATTGACATGCTCGATGAAGCATACTACTACTAAGTAAGTCGTGTCGCCAGTGTTCGCATATTTGTGTCTCCTTAAGAAACAGCATGGCCGATTTCGCAGAGTTCAGGTGTTGGTGGACGGCGTTAAGGTTTGTATGGAGGCCACAGATGTTCGTAGACTCCACCTCAAATAGCGAGCCCGTGGGAGAGTGTCTTGCCGTAGTGTAGCCCAATCTTCTGTTGGGACTGCCATAAGGGAAGGCATGAAATAAAAGAGGCGATTGCCGTCACAGCACCGCGTGACGAAGCGCGGGATATAGGTTTTGTGATGTGTATGAATATGAGGCGCCGAACGGAAGGGCCATCCTTCCCTCCCCCATCCCCCGAGTAAAGCCACCAGGTTCCCACGTCCGGTAACCAACCGGCACGACGAGTCATATCGGGATTAAGCGCGACCTGGTGGGCCAGCCTCCCAGGGTGGCTAGTCCCGGTTGGGCCTCTGTTATATGCCGCGGGCCACCGTTTCTGCAGGTCTCGCACTGGTGGAAGCGACCACAATCCCTCCTGCCCGACTATGCACTTACTGACCCCTGAACGCAATCTAACCGAGATTGGATTACTATGGAGGATTTTCGCAATATTGCACAGTTGTATGTATGTGCACAGTGACAAATTTGTGGTATCTAATTTCTACTACCACTAGTAGTAGTAGTAGTAGTAGTTATTAGGGCACATCCAATCATCCTGTAATCAGAAATGGGAATATTTATGCGAATAATAAAAATAATTTAGTTCTGAATACGCGTCCAAAATTGGCCAATATTGAACCTTTATTATACGGGGCTTTCTACTTAGATAGGGCTTTCGATTTTAATTGGATTTAAAGGATCCAATTAGAAGAAGCTTAGTCAATGTCAAGATGAAATCAATTATTTCAAAGACATATTCGTAAGTAGATTTGTCTAAGTATTTCTTAGTTCGTATAGTGACCATTTTTGCCGCCCTTTAGACTAATAAATTAAATTCTAATATTATAACAATACTTGTCTCGCCTCAGTTGTTCTACCGAAAAAAGTTGTGAGATCCATGTAATACCAAGTCGGTTATTAATTTATTCAGTTGCTACTTAAGCGATCTTCTGTCTTAAGATGTTACGTAATTAATTTGTCAGTTTTTTTAATTACAAGTAATATTATAAGTGAAATAAAATTCCTGCCTTTTATTGAAATTTTGTCTTAGCTTTGCTCTTCTTCTAATTTTTTTTGAAGTGAAAACTTCTTTAGCGGCGTTGGATGGGTAAAAATTGTTAAACTCGCGCGTCAGGATCGCTTGACCTTTGGACCGTAACCGACGACTGACGTCACACAATATTAACAGACTTTTTATTTTGCAAGATATGATACGAAGCTTCTTGGTGTAGCGGTGAGCGCTTCGACTGTAAGTACTTATGGATTCAGATAGTACCGGGTTCGAACCTGGGCTTCTGACTTTTTGTGATTATTTTTCTATTTGTAATTTATTACTTTTTGTGATTTATTTCTGTTTGTAATTTATTTCTGTTTGTAATTTATTAATTTCTTCTGACAGAAAATCTAATTAGTGATAGGTTCTATGTATGGCGCTATATTATAGGTATGGTATGGTATGGTATGTTCTTTTTATCTTTTTTTTCTGCATATAACGACGAAAGAAAGAAAGAAAAAGTTTTCACTTCTGCCGGCACTCCCAGAGTGCACCCCGTGTTTTTTTTATCTATTGACAAACATTTACTTAGTAACCTAACCAGCCCTTAAACTTAATCCCAATTTTAGACATGACCACGTCACGGGTGACATCACTAGCTATTACCTATTACTCCATAAGGTCAATAATGATTATCATCTGCATTTAGACGTTATCCTGATTGCATCCGAGGCCAAGATGCCCTCGGAGCTCAGATTGTATTGTAAAGTGCTGACTTATTTTGAAGTACCATAGTTTATTTATTTTTCGTTATGTGTGATTATTCTTGTTCTTACTCGTCTTGTGATTTTAATACATTACGTTACAGCACATTTCAATCTGGTAATTACAACATGTACACAGCGTTACTGGTACCTTGACGTATTCCTGTCAGGAGTTGTTAGAGGTCCCAAAATGCAACAATTTTGAGCCCCCATATGTATGGCCTAAAATCATTAGTTTTCGGAATAATTGACTTTTTGAATATTTTCCATATTAGCCAAGAATTAAGCCTCCAAGTGCAAATTTAAAAAGTAATTACCGAGTGGGAATCGTCCTAATTTCATAAAGCGCAGTTGTATGACAACGGCGAGGATTAAAAGAACAAACCTTTAAAACAGCCCTTTGGGGTCCGTCACCGTCTCTACCCTCGGACAGAAGAGGTATACCATCCGAATTGGGAAAAGAGTGCCGTAAATTTCTGTGGAATGGGTAGTGAAAATAAGTGCAAGACTGAAGCTTAAGAAATTTACAGTCCCGAGGGGGAGACTGTATCGCATCGCATCTCATAAAAAAGAAAAACGGAATGGTGGATTCAACTGCTGAAACCAATGATTGTGAGGAAGGAGCTTCCGGATACAAAAAATGTACCTAGCAAGACAAGGAAAATATTGGAAGAATAGAAAGACGACTCAAACATCAATGACACCGGAGAAAGCACAAATAACTGTAGAACTTCAGGTATTATTGTCATTGTAGGTATATCAAAGAAGTGATGAAGATGATCTATCTCGCGATATGCCAATCTATTTAAAATTACTGCACCACAACATGGGGTGGTGCTGATAAGACTCTTCTTCTCGTTTTGGAACGTGCCCATAGGGCTGTTTTAAAGGTTTGTTCTTATAAGCCTCGCCGTTGTCCTACAACTGCGCTTTATGAAATTAGAGCGATTCCCACTCGGTAATTGTGCACGCTCCCGGCCCAACACTCAACGCCAGACTTTTATCAGAAACAGAACGGCGGGTGCGCTGAGTAAGGCCGGGAACTGCTGGGATTGCAGAGTCGTCACGGGCTGAAGCCTGAAGACACCTTCGGTGGGGTACCTCGATCAGTGTGGGCGAGCTGAGTGTGGGGTTCTTGTTGGTGAAATAAACACTTTTTTAACAAAAATGTTGCAGAGTTTTATTCCGACTTGTTATTAGTACAAATTCTGTCCGACTGCTGAGATGCTGTGCCAACATGGCACCTGTTTTTATATGGTTCGATTGACCTTGAAATATAGGCACGCGTCTGTTTCTGACTACTTTTATCTGATTTGTCAGTTGCGTTCAACTAACTCGCTCAGTGCCTATGCGGCCTAATGAAAAATTCTGACGTGCCTCTATTTCCTTATATACTACTGCTATGTACATAGTTTTTATATGTCTACATTCTTATGCTAATGGGATTCAATATTAATAAGATTCATATACGAAATCAACGATAAAATTCTTACGACTAAATGTAACAATGGCAGTTTGCTTAAGACTATTTACATTAGTGCCCTATTTGTCTGTTAAAAATGTCTTTATTTATCACAAATACCTTATATACTAACTTATATACTATTTACCTATTCTATTACACCGTTATTTACCATATAAACACAAACACAAATTGTCTTTTGTTATAATCACTGCACTTTCGTGTCTTTGTTCTGCACATTCTCCCCCCGTGGGACGAAGTCGCACTCTTTCGGTGCAGAACTCGCAGCTAGCAGCACTATCAGCTTCCTCACCGGTCGTCGCAGCACTCCTCCCTTGGTCTGAAGGTCGACGGTCCGCGTCACGCCGTCAGGTCCGGGGTAGGCTGTGATGACTCGCCCACGCAGCCACATGTTGCGGGGCGCGTTGGGATCCACCAGCAAGACCAGGTCATTCTGGCCTATTGTGGGTCCACGTCCATCTGGCACACGACGATTCTGAAGCTCCGGCAGGTACTCACGGAGCCACCTGGCCCAGAAGAGGTCGGCCAGGCGTTGAGCTGCTCGCCAGCTGGACTTCGAGGCGCCATCCTTTTCGTCGAAGGCGCCCGGCTGCTGCACACCTCCAGGTCCTCCCAGCAAGAAGTGGTTGGGAGTTAGTGCTTCGGGGTCCTCCGGGTTCACCGACACGTGTGTCAGTGGGCGACTGTTCACGGTGTACTCTACCTCTGCCAGTAGAGTAGTTAAGGTTTCTTCGGAGGGCCGTCGTTCGTGCAGTGTGGCGGCCAACGCTGTCTTTACTGACCGCACCATACGTTCCCAGGCCCCACCCATGAAGGGGGCACCAGGAGGGATAAAGCGCCACGATATTTTCTTCTTGGCTGCTTCCTGTTCTGTAGCTCGGTCTATGGATCTTCGAAGCTCGCGATCTGCGCCTTTGAGATTGGTCCCGTTGTCAGACCAGATCTCTTCGGGACATCTTCTTCTTGCCATCATCCGACGTAGAGCGGAGATGGCTGAGTCGGTACTGAGTGAGTGCGCCATTTCTAAGTGTATGGCGCGCGTCGTGAGGCAGGTGAAGATGGCGACGTACCTCTTCTGATTGGTACGTCCAACTGTAACCGTTAATGGTCCGAAGTAGTCGATACCTGTGTGTGTGAAGGGTCGCTTATGATGAGCTAAGCGACACTCCGGCAGATCACCCGTCCTCGGGTACGGCGGCACTTGGGTTCGAATACGGCAATGTAAACATCGCCGTAGCAGCGAGCGGGTTACTGGGCGTAGGCGAACGACCCAGTAGTGTTGTCTGCATTCGTTGATCGTTGCTTCGACTCCCGAGTGATGCAATCTTCTATGCACGGACTCGATCCACAGCTTGACGGTTGGGTGATCGCCATCTATAATCATTGGCGATTTAAATTCTTCAGACACGTCTCGGATGGCTTGAATACGACTTCTGACCCGTAGAATACTGTTGACTGTGATGACGCTCAGCTGGTGTAGACGACTATCTTTTTGTACGGCTCTCCCCTGCTGTAAATCCTGTATTTCGGCGGCGAATGATTCCTGTTACGCGGCTCGCATGAGTAGATGTTCGGCGGCGCGCAGAAGCTCGGCGGAGATCGGCAAGTACGGGTCAGCGACCGACGTACTCAGCTGTGTGGGAGGTGACTTACTGTTTTTATTTCCGTTTGTTCTACGCCAGTCTGGGTCTGCTGTCTTGTTCTTGAGAGTCCGACGTTAATTGACGTTTTCTGTCTTCTTTCTGCACAGCTGTATGAACTGAAGGACTCTGGCTGTAGTGTAGCGCAGTCTATCCCAGCTAGAGAAGCGGGAGACCACCGGCAGGGCTTCTGAAAGTTTATCTGTTATCTTACTGTTGATTTGATGTACCTTCTCTTCCAAGTCTTCTGTATTTTCTATCTTTGAAGTGTCTTGCGGCCATGACTCTTCTGGTAGGTATAGGAACTCAGGACCTCTATACCAACGGTGCTGCGTACTGAAGTCGGTAGGTACATCTCGGGTGGCGTCGTCGGCGACGTTGAGCTTCGTCGGGACCCAGCGCCACTCGCTTACTGTTGAGCTGTCCTCTATAGCCGCTAAACGATGCGCTACATACGGCTTGTATGAGCGGGAACCTGTCTTGATCCAAGTGAGTACTGTACGGCTATCTGTCCAGAAGGTCTTGGAGTCGGGCTTACGTTCGTGTTCTTCTATTACTGTTTCGGCGAGTCTTGTACCCATTACTGCGGCTTGTAATTCGAGACGAGGTATTGAAGTGAGCTTCAGTGGCGCCACCTTTGCTTTGGCGACGACGAGTGACAGGTTCACTTCCCCGTTCGAGTCTTCCGTTCGCCAGTACAACACAGCTGAGTAGGCCGATTCACTGGCGTCTGTAAATACGTGCAACTGGAGGGACTTACAATCACTGTAGCTCAGATATCTTCTCGGGATAGAGATGGTGGCTAGGTTCTTCAGATGCTCTATCCAGTCCTTCCATTTCACGGCTATGTCCTCGTCGACCTCTTCATCCCACCCGGTGCCACGCCTCCATATGTCTTGTAACAGCTGTTTGGCTCGAATAGTGACCGGCGATGCGAACCCCAGCGGATCGAACAGCGACATGACGATCCGAAGTGCTTCTCGCTTGGTAGGCGTCTTCTTGTCACATAGTGGCGTTGGAATGCGTGCGAGGTTGAGATTGAAGGTGAGTTCATCGGTGCCCGGCTTCCAGATTAGACCCAGTACTCGCTCGGTCTGTTCTTCTGTCTTGTATAGTTCTGTGGCTGTATCTTCTTGATTCACGCCGAGAGCATCTAACAACTGCGGTGAGTTCGATTTCCATTGCTTCAACTCGAACTTGGCTTCTCGGTGGATCATTCGGACGTCAGAGGCGATCTTAACGGCATCTTCTAACGTCTGAAAACTGTCTAAGTAGTCGTCGACGTAATGTTTCTTTACTATAGCTGAGACGGCTTCGGGGTGAGTGGATCTGTACTGTTCGGCGTTCAAATTCTTGACGTAGATTGCAGTCGACGGCGAACTCGCTGCCCCGAAGATAAGCGACGTCATTCGGTACTCTGTTGGTGGTTCGTTGTCTCGGCGATTACCACGCCATAGATATCGAAGCGCGTCTCTGTCATCTTCTCTGATTTTTACCTGTAGAAACATTTCCCCGATGTCCGCTGTAACTGCAACTGCATGCTGTCTGAAGTGCATCACCACCCCCGGTAATGATTGGAGTAGGTCTGGGCCCCGCAGCAATGTATCATTGAGCGATATACCTCTCGTCTTGGCAGCGGCATCGTGGACGACTCTGATTTTACCCGGCTTCATAGGGTTAAAAACAGCAAAATGCGGCAGGTGACAAGTCTTGTTCTTGGTTTTCGTAGATGGCGCCAGCTCTGCATACCCCTTGGATAATAATGCGTCCATCTGCTCTGTATACTTCTGATTGAAGTCGGGATCTCTGTCTAATTTCTTCTCAATGTTGTGTAGTCGTCTCAGAGTGGCTTCGTAGTTGTCTGGTAATGACACTTGTTGTTGTTTCCATAGCAACGCTGTCTCGTATCTTCCGTCGGCTGTGTGGACTGTATTTTGCTGTAGAACACAAGAAGCTTGCTCGTCTGGATCGGATTTCGGCTTTCTCGGGTTGAGGAGTATGTTGTCCACCTCGAAGTGCTGCTTGACCATTTTCTCAAGATCGTTGTCTGCGTTCTGTTCTTCAAACATATGAGAGATGTACTCGTGGCGACGTCCCGAAGCTCTCGCGTCACTCCCATGCAGCACCCAACCGAGCGGCGTTTGTGAAGCCACCGGTTGGTCTTGTTGACCTATTCTGGTGTTATAGACGCGCAGCAGATGCCAGTTGTCTTGACCGATGAGAATCTTCGGGTTCGACTCCTCTTCATACGTAAGTTGACTTACCAAGTCTTTGAGGTGGCTACATCCTCTCAGCTGTCTGTAGGTGACACGTTGAGACGAAACTACCAAATTTTTCACTGTTCTAGCTTGAACTTCTGAATTCTGTTCTGTATTGATCCCTTTGATCTTCAGTGTGACACGACGAGACTGTTGATATCCTGTTTTTGAATTGTTAATTGTCTGCACACGAAGAGGGTCTGTAGGTCCCGACGCGCCGATTTCGTCGGCCACGGCGTCGTCGAGCAAAGTCACTGTTGAACCGTCGTCTAATAATGCGAACGTATTCACTGTACCTGTTGGCCCTGATAGTTGAACCGGCAGAATCTTCAGAAAGGTTTGTTTCCTGGCTCTGTCCACGCCGAGTTGATAGCCTCAGTCGTGGTATTACTGTTATCTTCAGTGGGTTTTCTTCTGTAGTGTAGCAATGTATTGTGAGTGTTGCTACAGTTGTCTATTCCGCACCGCCGCTCTGTACACGTATGATTTTTATCACGATATTTCAAGCACCTGAAGCACAGCCTTTTTTCTTTAGCGATGTCCCATCTCGTATCGAGGTCCGCTTTTTTGAATTTCTCACACTTAAAAGCCGGATGCTGCTGTTCACTGCATATGAGACATTTCTTACTTGTTTGTGGCTCAGTTGCGTTGTTGACACGCTAAGGGCGCCTCTGTTGCACGCTGTGATGTTGCACTACGAAGTTTTCAGGTTGGGCGTATGGCCCACACAGATCGGCTTCTCTTCTGATGAATTTTTCGTACTTCACGAGGTCTGGCATCTCTCTTGGCTGTGTAGCGGCGAAATCGTAGTAACGGTACCTCAAAACTGGTGTTAATTTTTCTACTAATGATCTTGAAATTTCCGGGTTGTATAGATAATGCACACAGTTGAGAGTCTTCAATATTGCTACGGCGTTGGTGATCTTCGTAGAGTAGATGCAGATGTCTCTTGGTGTTTCTGTTAACTTCGGTAGGTTTCGTAGTGCTTCTAACTCAGACGACGCGATGGCTTCCGGTCACCCAAATCTTGACTCTAATGTTTTCATAACATCAGATGGCTGTGAACTGGTCATGAGAAGGCTTTCGACTGCTTCCTTGGTCTTCCCACGGAGATTTCTTCGTCTCTTTAGTCTGTTCAAGTTTTCTATGGCGGTGTAACTGTCTTCGGTTTCTGCATAAGCGGCTCTGAATGGTAGCCACTCCTGATGAGCCCCACTGAAGTTTGGAAGCTCAATGAGCTTCGGTCGCTGCGCTGCTCTCACCGCCTGTGTAATAGCTACGGCCAGATCGGTGAAATTCTGCTGTGTCTGCTGTTGCTGCTGCTGCTGCTGAACCGGTGACGCTGTCGGCTGCGTCGCACTCGGCTTTTCTGTATGCGGCGTGTTTTCAATAGCGAGGACGGCGGGCTGGGGTGGCTCTTGACGGCTGAACCATTCCCAACCTTTTCCTCTGCTGCTGCTGATACTTGTTCTGGATCATCCTGATCTTCCAGGTCTTCTCCTTCGCTGTCTTCTAAAGCGGCTAGCTTGGCGGCGGCTAGTTCGATGCGCAGACGGAGTAGCTCTTCTTTCGCCTTCGCGATCTTGACGGACTTCGCTTTAGAGTATGCTGAAGCACCCCCTCCCCCCCTCTTGCTGGTGGCTGGACGAGGTGCTGGTATCTTCAACTGCCGTAGGACTTCGGGACACGGCGGTGGCTCCGAAGCTGACGGTGCCTTTCTTGTGGTCACCGTTTCTGTACTGATGTCTGTCGGGGTTCTGTCTGAGGCGGACGTTTCTGTTGCGGTCTCCGCTGCCCCCCCAGGTCCAGCTGCCCCCACGACGGACGCTGCTTTCTTCTGCTCTGACCTCGTAGTCGGCATCTTCAGATTCTCGATTGCACACGAAACGGACTATACTCGCGCACTGCACTCGATTTGCTACGCGCACTGTTCGGACGTACCGTCCGCACCCAACTCACCCGCACAAACGGAGGGACCCTTTGGTGTCCGTGACGCTCCTTAATCCGGCTCGACAGAACCAGAAAATGTGCACGCTCCCGGCCCAACACTCAACGCCAGACTTTTATCAGAAACAGAACGGCGGGTGCGCTGAGTAAGGCCGGGAACTGCTGGGATTTCAGAGTCGTCACGGGCTGAAGCCTGAAGACACCTTCGGCGGGGTACCTCGATCGGTGTGGGCGAGCTGAGTGTGGGGTTCTTGTTGGTGAAATAAACACTTTTTTAACAAAAATGTTGCAGAGTTTTATTCCGACTTGTTATTGGTACAAATTCTGTCCGACTACTGAGATGCTGTGCCAACATGGCACCTGTTTTTATATGGTTCGATTGACCTTGAAATATAGGCACGCGTCTGTTTCTGACTACTTTTATCTGATTTGTCAGTTGCGTTCAACTAACTCGCTCAGTGCCTATGCGGCCTAATGAAAAATTCTGACGTGCCTCTATTTCCTTATTTACTACTGCTATGTACATAGTTTTTATATTTCTACATTCTTATGCTAATGGGATTCAATATTAATAAGATTCATATAAGAAATCAACGATAAAATTCTTACGACTAAATGTAACAATGGCAGTTTGCTTAAGACTATTTACATTAGTGCCCTATTTGTCTGTTAAAAATGTCTTTATTTATCACAAATACCTTATATACTAACTTATATACTATTTACCTATTCTATTACACCGTTATTTACCATATAAACACAAACACAAATTGTCTTTTGTTATAATCACTGCACTTTCGTGCCTTTGTTCTGCACAGTAATAACTTTTTAAATTTGCACTTGGAAGCTTAATTCTCGGTTAATATGGAAAATCTCAAAAAGTTAGTTATTCCGGAAACTATTGATTTTAGGCCATACATATGGGGGTCAAAATTGTAGCATTTGTTACCAAGTAAATGTTTGTAAATAGATAAAATAAAAATGTCCGCTGAGTTTCTTGCCGGATCTGCTCCTTTGCTCGAGGTGGTCCACTTGGCTCACCAGAGGGTTCATTTGATGACGAAAAGCAGACAATGTGCTGACAACTAATGCCTTGAATGCCGTGTCGTCTGAAGCAAGACCTGTCAGACTCGGAGTACCAGTGCGCGGGTTCTTCACCCTCTTGCTCAGCTTAGCCTCAAAATGTGCCATCCGCTCCTCTAACCCAGCCACGATTGTAGAAAAGGACTCTGTCATTGCATTCATGTTGATTGTTTTCTATGCCAAAACTTTAGTGTGAATATGTTCCACTATGGATTTATTTGTATGGAGATAACACGTTTCTGGTTTGTACTGCAGGTTGACCTTAAGTTTCTAATAGATTTATTTGTTTAACTAGTCCAAAGTATTTTTAAATATTTAAAAATAGCGAGAGCTTAAACCAGCTGTTATAGTTGTAGAATTACACACAACAAAACTACCCTTTTGGCCTGAAAAGCCCGAAATTTTGTTGACCCAGGTAGAAGGACAATTTGCCATATCTGGCATTACTAGTGATGTCACTAAATTTAACTACCTCATCAGTCAACTGGAGAAATAAATATTCTCAAGAGAGGTGAAAGATCTCATTTTCAATCCACAGACTGCCAATAGGTATAAGACATTGAAGTCAGAGCTAACAGTTTCTAGAAAAGAAAACTCAAGCAGCTCCTGATGCATAAGGAGCTTGAAGATCGCAAGCCCTCACAGTTTCTGCGGCACCTGAAGAGCCTTGCAAGCGTCAATATTCCTGATAATTTTATACGCTCTATCTGGGTCAGCCGACTCTCTCATGGTATTCAAGCCGTTTTGGCAGGGTAACCATCATCGTCATCTCAGGAGTACTTAGCACATTTGGCCGATCGCATTCATGAGCTAGCTACGCAGATTCCGACTGTGGCTACTTCGAGTCAAGCCAGCTCAGATTCTTCGTTGGATGCCCTGGCTAGAGAAGATGCTAAGCTTTGGAGAGAAATGCAGAACCTTCGTACGGAAAGAAACAGCAGATCCCAAACAAAACTTTCAAAATCATCAACAACATCAAACGCCACAGGCGGTCAATAATGGCAACTGAAGACTGCCCGTTAGCTACCACCACTGGTCGCCTGTTCATGAAGGACCGTGCTACTCTCGGTCCCTTCTCCATGATCATCATACGCCTACTGATTATAAATTGTATGCTGCCAATGGTTCCAATATTTATGTGTATTTGCTTCTTAATTTTGGGTTACGTCGAAATTTTAGCTGGCGTTTTGTTGTAGTAGATGTTACCAAGCCAATTATAGGAGTAGAATCACTATTGCCTTGTAGTTGACTGTAGCAATAAACGTTTACTAGTTCTACTTCTTTGTTTGCGAACGCTATAGCTGTAAGTCGTAGTAACATAGCATCTGTAAAAATCTTGACTGGTGAGTCCCGGTATCACAAAATTCTTGAAGAATTACCCGAGATCACCGTCTGGCATACAACGCAACGTACCACTCAATACAGTTCACCATATTCGCACGAGTTCAGGCCCCCCAGTCAAACTCAAGATCACCCAGCACGAGATTCCTTTGGCTTTTCACCCTTACATTTGTCACCAAAGAAAAATAATAGCTGTGTGATTACCGTGTGGCGTACCCCCACCTGATGGTAAGTGGTGACCGTGGCCCATCACACCTGCGATTCATGCAACAATTATTTATATTTTCATTTATGTTTACATTTATATTTACATCTTTATTTAGATTGTATGGTTTACTACCTTAGTAATATTATTGTGTAAAATAAATATTTGTACGTTGTAGCGGACGAGCAAACTTCGTTTTATGTAGGGATAGCTTTGAGTAGCCGTGACCTTGGTGCGCCGACGTCTGCGTTAAAACGCTTTCGCTCGGTCGCAGACCAGTCAGACATCAGCCTCCACGCCGAATGCACGTCCGCCGCGACTACATTGTATCCGCTTATTGCTACGCTGCTTCTTATAGTTTACTGTTTCCTAATCTCTTCTTTCTCCTACTGCTTACAACCTTCTACTGCTTCTGTAAACTGCTGTGTGCAATAAACTATCTGTGTACTGTGAACTGGACTCGTTTCTATTCTTCCTAAACATAGTGAGTACCCGTCAACTTACCTACTACACACGAACCCACCTCAGTTATAACCGCATGCTCATTGCTCCAACTGTACCTGACGGATATCCGATTAAGCACATTCTGGATTTTGCGCCCAATCTTGTCGGCTGCAAAGTTTTCAGTACGCTTCATTTGCTCAAAGCATAATCAGATACCTGTTAGTTAAGAAGACATTCTGAAGACCGCGATCACAACTCCATTTGGGTTATACAAGTTCCTATTTATGACCTTCGGCCTTCGGAATGCGGGCCAGACCTTCGTCTATTGTTATCTTGACGATGTCCTGGTATTTTCGAAGAATGAATTTGAGCATGAGGCACACCTTCGATATTTTTTTTTCAAAACTGAAGGTGTACAATCTGCTCTTGAACTCAGTCAAATGTCTATTAGGTGTCAATGCAATAAATTTTTAACGATTTCTGAATGCGGGTCCAAGCCTTAAGACTCGAAGGTCCAGGCTATCAAAGACTTTCCAGTTCCTGTAAAAATGCGTCAGCTGAAGGCCTTTCTCAGCATGCTCAATTTTTACAGGAGGTTCCTACCAAGAGCTGCCGAAATCCAGGCTCCCTTACATGCTATGTTGAAGGGCACAGTCAAAGGGTCACCGCTAATTATATTCACAGGCGATACCTTGGCTGCCTTTAACGCGTGTAGCCTTGCCAACGCTGCGTTCTTGACTCATCCAGACTACTCCGCCAAATTAGCCTTCTGACAAGGCGCTTGGTGCAGTCCTGCATCAGTACAAGGATGGAGCATGGCAGCCTTTAGCCGTCTTTTCGCGGAAGTTGAACCCTTCGCAGGTGAAGTATTCGCAATATGATAAGGAGTTGCTCGCGATTTATGAAGGCGTGAAGCATTAGTAGTAGTAAGCCTCGACAATTTAGGCACTTGGATCTTATTTCCCAATTCACGACCGATATCAGGCATATATTCGGCAAGGACAATATCGTTGCGTGTACTTTGTCATGGATTGAGGAATTGGGAACCTCGGTAGATTTCGAACATATTGCCCAAAGTCAAATTTCAAACGCGGAGCTTCAATTACTGTGCCTGGAAGTCTGGTACGCACTTGTACTTCGACGTCAGTACTCCGACAACCAGGCCTTACGTCCCTAAATTTTACCGGAAGTAGGTCTTTGATAGTCTGCACCCTCTGAGTCACCCAGGAGCCACTGCTTCTGCTAAACTAGTGGCAGAAGGTTTTGTGTGGCCTGGGATGCGTAAGGATTGCAGGGAATGGGCACACTCTTGTCTATTGCGTCAGAGAGCTAAAGTCACTCGACATGTGACGGCATCTCTTGACACATTCAAGCTTCCCGTCGTGCAATTTAAGCAGATACACATCGGCGTAATCGGTCCGTTGCCGGTTTCTCAAGATCATCGGTACTACCTCACGGTGGTTGACAGCGTAAACCGCAATTGTCTGCCATAGCAACGACCGATGGACTGAATCTATGCCCTGGGTCTTGTTGGGCATTAGAACGGCATACAAAGACCTTCTTTCTTTTTCGTCGGAGTTGGTGTACGGAGAACATCTCAGATTACCAGGTGATTTTTTTTGAGCAGAGTACTGGTGGTACTACTGAACCTGTGGAATTTTCAGCTCGTTTGAAAGCCACCACAATAAGAAGGCGTATATTTATAAAGAATTGGCAACCAGTGATCACGTGTTCCTCCGTGAAGACGCATCACATGGTACACTTCAACCTGCTTATTCAGGTCTCCACAAAGTGCTAGCAAAAGGAGATAAAACGTTTAAAATTATTTTTATAGGAAAAAATATGACAGTCTCCATTGATCGCGTCAAACCGGCTTTCATACTCACTGAACGTTCAGAAGAGCTGTTATCGGAGGTTTATAAGGAGTTCTATCCAATCTGGGCACAAGGTTAAATTTACAGACTTTTATCGCCCTTGACGGGTTCTGGAGGGGGGTGGTGTAAGCTCATTGGTCAGTTGTTGCGTCGCCCGCGTGAGAAGTGCTTGTATACTGGAGCATCAATGTCATTAAGGGAATGTGACCATGTCTTTCCGAAATGTAAAATTGGGGTTTTTTGTTTTATATTTTGGAAAGACATGGTTACATTTTGTGTACTTATGCCCAATTCAAGAGCACATATTTGAGAGAAAAAAGTCTTTCGGGTAGTTGTCTCTTTGTGATTCCAATACGTAAACATTACCTAGTCTTGAAACCAAATCTGACGTTGTCATTCCAATTTTGTCTTATACAGATAACTATAATAGCATTTAAGACTTTGTCGTGAACGTGAACGTTTGGGCTGGAGTCCTAAATGACAACATCGTTGGCCCATACTTCATCGAGGGACGTCTAACGGGTGGAACCTATTTGGATCTGTTGAGAACCATGGTATCAACCATGTTGGATGATATCCCACTCGCAAGCTTGCGAGACCTCTGGTTCCAACAAGATGGTGCTCCACCCCACTACCACATCGCGGTAAGAGACTACCTCAGTACGCAATTTGAAGGCAGGTGGATTGGACGGGGGGCTTCGGTCGCGTGGCCCGCTCGATCCCCGGATCTGACGCCAATGGACTTTTTCATGTGGAGTGAAGTAAAGTGTATGTCAGTGAACCCAACACCCGTGAGGACCTCCGACAAAGGATAATTGACGCCTTCAATGAAATCCGGCAACAAAGAGACATTCTTCTCAGTTTGAAATCGAACTTGTTAACGCGGGCTCGTTTATGCATCCAAAATGACGGAGGACATTTCGAACAACAATTAAAGTATTTGTAGGGTAAGTCTTGCACGTGCTAAATACATAAATTAATCATTAGGCCAATTAACCATTCCAAGTTCTGTAGTACCTACCTGCCAGTTGATAAGGTACTTAAATTTAAAAGTACTGAATTACCTACGTTAAAAGTTACTGCGGTTTTACCATTGTTTACTCAGTACACCCAAACTTGTGTTAAACACGCTATTAAAAAATTACTGCCACTAGAATCAAACTCGTATGACGAGCATTTTAACTATTTAACCAATTAACCATACAATAAAATCGTACTTGTATTTTGACCTTGAAGACTGCGTCGCCTGTCGTGCATTGTCGGGCATTCCCGGAACTGTTCGGCATTTTTACGATGAAAGTTAAAAGTTCATTGATGACCTATTTACTATCCACACATCGTGCGTAAATAAAATGGTGTCTATAAATTTGTGAGATTTTAAAAACGTTAATAACTTTGTTTTTTTTGTATGGTTGGGTATTTGTATTATTCCATATATATTGAAGTATATACGTTCCATATCAGCCCCTGCAGTTTCTCTGGTAATTAAAAATTAGTAGTGTATATGTCTAATTTAGAACACTATTTTTGAAAAACACTTAAAAAGATTTTAAGTATTATGATTATTATTATGTTTTGAAAGGATTATGCAAAAAGTTATCTGCTAGGTACTTAGTAGATTGTAAGAAGAGAATGAAATTTGGTACAGAGGTAGATTAGAGTTTGGGAATGGAAATGAGCTCCCTTTTATCGCGAAAAGGGGGGTAGAAGAGGGGGGGACTAGGGCCTTGGGATGAATGTTTGTCATTTTTGAAGATATCCTGATTATTTATTTGGTACAGAGATGGATTAAAGCTTGGGAACGAACATATGCTACCTTTTATCGCGAATAAAATTGTAAAAATGGGGGGGAGGAGGGCATTAGGACTAGATTGTTAGTATGAAAATTTGTTATTTTTAAAGATTTCCTGATGAAATTTGGTACAGAGAGGGATTAGAGCTCGAAAATGGACATAGTAAGTTTGTCAATTTTAAAGGTATCCTGATCAAATTGATATAGAGATAAATAAGAGCTTGAGAATTGACATAGGCTACCGCTTATCGCGAAAATGGGGGTCGGAGAATAGAGCTAGAGTATGTAAATTTGACAATTTTGAAGATATCTTGATGAAATTGGTATAGAGATTTATTAGAGCTTGGAAATGGACATAGGCTACCCTTTATCGCGAAAAAAGGGATAGAAGAGGGAGGAGGGAAGGGGAATAGGGCTATGGGGTTGAAGTTTCTCATTTTTCAATGTCACAAAAAAGGGGGTGAATATGGGATAAATAGTAAGAGGGAGGAGGGAAGGGGAATAGGGCTATGGGGTTGAAGTTTCTCATTTTTCAATGTCACAAAAAAGGGGGTGAATATGGGATAAATAGTAAGACTTTCTTTTAAGATGTCGTCATGAAATTTGGTACAAAGGTGAATTAGAGCTTCGGAACGGACATAGTCGAGTAGCGAACCAAATATAGAAGCGAGTGGAGAGGCGAGTAGAGATTGTTATAGGGGCGAGTGGATAGGCGTGTAAAGATCGAAAATCGAGTAGAGTCGACAACAGGGGCGAGTAGATATGCGGCTAGAGTGCCAGTGGAGAGGCGAGTATAGAATCAAATAGAATGCGGTAAAGGGTTGAGTAGAGAGGCGAATAGTGAGGTGAGTGGAAAGATGAATGTAGGGGCGTGTAGAGATCGAATAGAGAGGTGAGTAGAAGTGCGAGTAGATAGGCGAGTGGGGAGAGTCCAGTAGAGAGGCGAAAAGAGAATCGAATGGATAGGCAAGTAGAGAGGCCAATGGAAAAGCAAGTATAGAGAAGAGTGCAAAGTCGAATAGAGAGGGGAACAGAGAAGTCAGTAGAGAGTCGAGTGTACATAGTAGTAGGGATTAACGGGGACTGGACCACCTCCAAACCCCATCTCCCCCCTGTCATTTCCTCCCCCCGCGATTTCCCTATTACCCTGCATTTGTGAGGTTGGCCTCGGCTAAAAAAAAAAGAAAAAAAAAATTTGGTGTCTATTTGTAGGTTTTCGACCATGCCGAGGCGATTGCGCTAATTAATTTTTGCGTACGACGCACCGTTACAAAGTTACAGAAACACTATCACAGATAGATTACAAAACCATTAGAGGTAGATAACTGGTAATGACTAACGTTCGATGGTTTCCTGGGGTCTTATCTCAGGGATGTCATTCAAATTACGCTCATAGTTAGTCAGTGAGTCCTCTTAGATATAGAACGGAAAGGAATTTATTTATCTCAGTAATGTCATTAAAATTACAATTATATTTAAGTCAGTCAGTCCGATAGTTGTGTATAAAAGAGAGCCCTCTCTCATACTAAAATCAGTTAAAACGTCGTCTTCATCAGTGCGTTAGTACGTTTAAAGATCACATCGTGTTACATTTCTTAGAGACTAATACTTCCTCACCATGGATACATTAAACTGTGATTTAAATAATTTGGAACTCGCAATACTTGCTGAAGAAGTCTCATTAGATTTTATATCATCAGAATTCAACCAGGAATCCATATTTCCCAAACTGGAAAAGGAAAAAATGAAACAGAATCTATGACAACAACAGAAGAAGAACCAGCTACGAAAATAATACATCTTGAAGTACCATCTACGTCATCAGTGTTTTTTCAAACTGTAAGTACAGAAAGTAATTATGTAATTAAATATTCACTGTGCAACGTATCAGTAAAAAAAAGTTTTTGAGTAACCATTTGAAAAGTAATATACATAAAAATAATTCGCTAAAGAACTATTCAGACTTAAAAAACGTTAAAATTGTCGAAAGTGCTTTTGGAAATAGATTTATCACGTATAGAATTATATCTGATATAAATATTGACAACAAGACCCAAACTTTTCAAACACCTGAATTATTTTTAAAAGAAAATAAAGATGTCATATTTACTTTGCTTGAACGATGTATCACAGATCTTTTTATTGTAAAAGTAAATTTTATTCTCAATGCAGACTTTACACAGCCAACTAAAAACTTACTTAATACGTTCGACTTCCAAATAACAAATTATGTTTTCAGCCGTGGTGATGATAAAGATATGATTTTTTCTTTAATAACTTCTGAAATAACTACAAAAATTTCGAATTTTTAGTAAAATCTACAATTTCGATCTAAAAACGAGCGGTGGATACCTTTGGGCGCTCTACCGTAGGAATCAAAGTATTGACCAACTCCATTCGCATCTATGTGTATAGCAATCCAATGAGATCCAGGTTCATTGTCGGTATCTAAATTGCTTATGATATATGTAGACTTATCTACATGAATAGGCAAGCGGTTTGCTGCATAAACATTACATTCAATTTTTGAATCTATTTGTCTCAAGTATCTCTGTTTCTCCAATGTATTCATGATCGCTGTACGATGTTATCAGACTCGTAGATTGTAAGCAAGTGATCAGATCATCAAAAAACTTTCTGTTTTAACTGTGACATGACAGATGTAAGTACATACAATGCTAATAAAACAAAGAAATACTATGTACGAATATATTTTATTGAAAGGATCAATATACTTAAATCTAATACAAACTTATTTATAACAAGATTCTAGATAACTACATGCACACTTACACTTAATTCTAATAAGATTTTAGTTAACTACTATAGTCAACACTAATGTTACGGTTTTTATCTATTTCTATAACATTGTCGAATTCTGCATAAACAATACAATTAATAGTTTGTGTTAGAGCCGTATCAAAGCAAACTTCTATTCTTACACTGCCGTGTTTTATAAGGTTCCAGTGATTAGAAGCATTCGCTGATAAGTCAGGTGTTAAATCGAATGCTAACAAACAAAAGCCCTTGGAATATTGATCTCTAGATATCCCATTGCCTTCATTAAGGAAATGTATACCTGTACCCGAGAACAACGTGTGATAGCTGGAAGTAAAAATATTATTCCCAAATGATGGTTGCAAAGCTTTTGAAGGTATTTGTTGTCCATCTATGTATAAACAAAATGTACTAATATCAAAATTTTCAAAGTTAAATGGGTTTTTAAAGAGATTTCCATTGAATGCTGCATTATTCACAAAACGAATTAAACACCGTTTGGGTACTTGACCAAGGAATATATTATCAAGAGTTTTACCCTGAACCCCTGATGGTATCGTTAAAACTTTAACTTCAGCTCGTGTGATAGGATATTTAGCTGTCATAGATGATAAAACTTGTTGATGAGCAAGTAACATAGTTGGATTAATTCGTGCTCTACGAACAAGCAGGGTTGCATCTGTAATAGTAACTTTAAACTTAACGTCATGCGAAGAAGCCATGAGATTAAAATTTTCCCTAGAGCGAACTAATTTTACACACATATCAACACCATTAATCAAAATTTTTTCTTGATTAAATATATCACCATGAAGATGTCCAATCATTTCTATTTCTTTACTTTCACTCGCAAATTTTTGTCTCTTTATAAATCCCTCATTTTTATCATCCGTCTCATCCATTTTTCCAGCTGTGTCTTCATACCAAAGACCACATGATAGATGAGAAGTTTTAGCTGCAGGTGCATAGTTCAATAGTGTTTCTATGTAAGCTCGATAAGCATATGTATTATTTGGAGGTGAAACAAGTTTCTGGTTTAAATACACATCAAGTTGACTAAAAAGCGAATGCAACCAATTGTTAACTGGAGCAACAACTGCACTAGCAGCAAGTTTTGTATTATCCTGGGTTAATATTTTCGCTTTTAGTTGAAGTAAAGTATGAGATAAATCAACGTAGTCGTCGCCTGCTCCAGGTACTTGAAATTCAATAGGTCCATCGTCAGCAAGGGACGAAATGGGCTTATAATGTATCCATATTCCGCTTTCAATACTAGTTTGAGTTGATGGTAATGCAAATAAATCTAGTTCTGACTTAACACATTCACAAGATTGACTATGTAAAAAGGACATCGTTAATTCGAAAATATATCTTTAATTTGATGACTTTTTATTTTTTTTGTGGCTTTCACTCTCGAGGTTATGGTAGGAATGAATGCAGAAAGACGTTTACGTTTCGTTATATATCCTGATCCAGACATGTTGATGCTATTTATTTTATTATCAGCTCTGCGTTTTAAATTTGTGCCGACCTCTTTGAGGCGTGATTTAATTGATTCCTCCATAGGACGCGCACTAACCATATCCGACAACAGACCAACACCAGCATTTAGGGCTTCTTTACCAATCGCCTTAGCTCCACTAGATAGTAATGGGAAAACAGATCGAAATAATCCTCCAAGAAAACTTCCAATACCATGGCCTTTTTGTTATGGTGCTCCCCTATAGATTACTCCTATACCTGATCCAGCCTGATGGGAATAATAGTGTTGGTAAGGACATGTGATATCGTGTTGAGAATACATCATAATTTTTGAAAGTGTAGTTTAATGCACACTGTCCCGAATTGGAATGGTATCTTCTGACCGGTGTTTGATCTTATATCTATTTCAATGGTATCAAAATCTCTTCGCATAACAGGCTAATAATGAGGTGGAGAAAATACATGCATTTTGTTAGCACCATAAATGTATTTCGAGGGATCTAATGGTATAATTCGCAGAAGTGGAGTCATCACATCCCCAACAATTTGTGGTTCAACTATATCACAATAAACAAATATTTGCGATGGTAAGCCTAAATGTAAATTAGCTGGATATTTTCCCATATTTTTTTCTATTAAGTTTCTATTTGGTTCAAAACCTAATTGAAGGGCTAATCTAGGTGATAGTGTTACGGATGTTATAGTTTCATCTAACACACTAACCACAACAAACTTTGATATTTCATGTGACCGGACGAGGGAGCCCGGCGACCATACTCGGGGGGGTACGGGGGCCCTTCCGTTCGGCGCATCGGCTCTCGCCATACCTCACATTCATAGATAAAACCAATATCCCACGCTTTGTCACGCTGTGCTGCGACAACAATCGCCTCTTTTTTCACGCCTTCCCTCCTCTTCATCCTCACGGCAGCGCATAATTACAGTAGATTGGTCAACACAGCGGCAAAAAACTCTCCCTCGAGCTCGCTAACGAGCTCGCTAATTGAGGTGGAGTCCACGAACATCTGTGGGCTCCATATAAACCTCAACGCCGGCCACCAACACCTTGAGACGGCGAAACCAGCAATGCTGTTTCTTACGGAGACACAAATACGCCGCCCTGATGACACGACTTACTTACTCTACCCCGGCTATGTCCTTGAGGAGAATTTCCGCGCAAAAACCGGGGTGTGCGTGTTTGTTAGGGCGGATGTTTGTTGTCGCCGTTTGCGCTGCCTAGAGGACCCATCCTTTTCCACCCTTTGGGTACACATAGACCATGGCTCTACGAGTCAGATCTATGTGTGCCTCTACCGCTCCCATACAGGAGATGCCGAGACAACTCGACTCTTTGAATACCTGAGTCAGGCGGCAGATGATGCGCAGGAGCGGTTTCCGAACGCTGAACTGGTGTTTTTGGGGGATTTTAACGCCCACCACGAGATCTGGTTGGGCTCCGCCAAAACAACCCACGCGGGAAGAGCCGCCCATGCATTTGCTCTGGCGCATGGCCTGACCCAATTGGTACACGAGGTCACTAGGATACCAAAAAGGTCGGACCATGAGCCCTCTCTGCTAGACCTTCTGCTGACGAGTCGCCCGGACCAGTACAGTGTTTCGGTGAGCGCCGCTTTAGGTGAATCCGACCATTGTCTGGTCCATTCCGAGGTGCCCATTTTAGCGCCCCCACGTCCCGTGCAGGGGAAGCGGCGTCTCTGGCACTATGTTGCGTCCATTCCGTGGGTTGAACGCTGCTTTGAAGGTAAGAACCCATCTGAGGCCGCAACTGCTGTCGCCGGTGAGATCAGTCTGGGCATGGGATATTATATCCCCTACACTGATGTCGCCGGTGTCCGCAGGGCGCGCCCCTGGTTCGGGCGCGAGTGCGCGGAGGCTGTTAATCATAAACAATCTGCGTACCGCGCTTGGATCAGGGCGCGCGCTACGTGCGATCCCAACGTGGGCCACTTTAAGGCGACGAACAACAGAGCCACAAAGGCCTGCAAGAGGGCTTATGTCAGAGCGGATGCCCAGCGCATATCGCGGCTTGGTCAGGAGCTAGTAGAGCATCCCACGGGCAGCCGTGGCTACTGGCGACTGGCCAAAGCCTTGCCAGCCAACTTCTGCCAGCTTTCGCTGCCCCCGCTGCGCAATCCCGATGCATCCCTGGCCCATGAGCCGCAAAAGAAAGCAAATTTGCTGGTTAATCTCTTTGCGGCCAACTCTCGAGTCGATGATTGTGGTATGGAGCCGCCGACACCGCCCGTCAGTGACCATGCAATGCCTGATATTCGTATCAGGCAACGCGATATCCGAGCGGTGTTGCAGTCACTCGATGTCCGGAAAGCCAGTGGTCCGGACGGTATTCCAGCGATGGTTCTGCAAAAATGTGCAGCGAAGTTGTCTCCAATGCTTGCGCGGCTGTACCGGCTATCCTACAGCTCTGGTACAGTGCCTTCGGCTTGGAAAGAGGTGAATGTACAGCCGATCCCCAAGAAGGGGGATCGCTCAGACCCAAACAACTATCGACCCATAGCCGTCACCTCAGTGCTGTGCAAGGTGTTCGAGCACATTAATAACAAACAGCTCATGCGTCACCTTGAAGATCACTCCCTAATTAATGACCGGCAATATGGCTTCAGGCCGAAACGGTCAGCGGGTGATCTTCTGGCGTATGTTAACCATATTTCGGTCAAGCCTATGGACAAGCACGGCGAGTCATTGGTAATTAGCCTTGACATCGCCAAAGCGTTCGATAGAGTCGCTTCTTTCCAAGTTACCAGCCTTTGGTCTGCCTCCTAGACTGTGCGACTGGGTTGCCGGCTTCTTGCAGGAGCGCCGTATTCGCGTCCTTTGTGATGGACGAGCCTCGGAGTTCTTGCAGGTAAATGCCGGCGTACCGCAGGGATCTGTCCTATCGCCAACTCTTTTTCTTCTGCATATCAATGACATGCTGTCGACCGGCAGCATTCATTGCTATGCAGATGATAGCACCCTACACGGGAGTTATCATGGACGTCCTGCGGATAAGCAGACGCATATCGCGGAAAAAAGGCAGCTTCTTGTCACTGAGCTTGACCGGATCCTGAATCACATTTCCCAATGGGGCTCTGAGAACTTGGTCGAGTTCAATGCCAAGAAGACGCAGGCATGTGCGTTTACAGCAAAGGTATCTTCTTTCCTTCCCCTTCCCACTCTTCAGAGCACGCCACTGCCACTGCAGGACAACCTCAATATCCTCGGTATGGAAGTTCGCTGCAAACTGAACAACAAAAACTACATCGAGAGTATCATCAAAGCAGCCTCGCGTAAACTCGGAGTCCTGAACAGAGTGAGACGGTTTTTCACGCCGGAGCAACGGTGTCTTCTTTACAAGACACAAATTCGTTCCTGCGTGGAGTACTGCTCACATCTCTGGGATGGATCCGCAAAGTACTTATTAGATGCTCTCGACAGGTTGCAGCGATGTGCGGTCCGCATTATCGGAAATCCTGAGGTCACGAGTACCCTCGAGTCTCTGCAGATGCGTAGAGATGTTGCTTCCTTGGCAGTTTTTTACCGTCTCTACCATGGTGAATGTTCTGAAGAGCTATTCTAATTAGTCCCACCCTCCCCCTTCCTATACAGGACGACACGTGCAGGACTTAGATGTCACCCCTATACGGTGCAGAACATTCCTTCAAGAACCAAGCGGTTCGGTGACTCTTTCCTTTGTCGCACCATTAAGACCTGGAATTCCTTGCCAGCTCACGTGTTTCCCTCTTCCTACAGTCCCGGGTCCTTTAAGCGGGGCGTGAAAAAGCATCTGATGAGGCCGTCAAGCTGAGTGCCACCATTGTTAACATGGCACGTGTATATAATGGTGGCCCTCTTTCTTGAGACTTTACCTTCAGCTTACCATCAGGCGAGGTAAAGTCAAAAATTGACGTGTCCTATTTATAAAAAAAAAATGTGTGAAATAACGCCACATTGCTTTCAACAATGCTTGCTTTAATATCAGGATTATTAGTAGTGTAATAATTAATATTTTTAGATGTGAAGTATTTTCGTACGTCTTTGGATACGAATTCTGTACCTTTGTCAGATTGTATATGTGTAGGTGTAACCTTAGCTTCGATGAATATACTCTCGATACATGCTTTGATTGTTTCAGAGTTTTTCTTTTTCATTGGTCTCGCATAGGCATATTTACTAAAAACATCAATAACACAAAGAATATAGTTGAAACCATCATTATAATTTGAGTAAGTTCTCATATCACTTAAGTCAGCCTGCCACAGTTCGTTAATATTAGATAAAATATATCTATTTCTTGAAAAGTTTCTTTGAACAGGTTTATGTAATGTATATGTTTCTTGTGATTCTAACCATTTCTTCACATCATCTCTTTTCAATTTACCTTTCATTACTTAATTTGTTAAGACTACTGTACCCTGCAGGATGTGAAGAATCATAATAAATCTTATTTAATTCTAATATGGGGTCCATTTTTCCCAATCAATTTTTCTTTTTATCTTCTTGCGAAATTTACTTTCAGTTATTGGTGTAGAAAATAATTCAGCTGTTGGGGTGGATTTTTTATGCTCTTGTGATTGTAATTTTTTAATATATTCAGATCTTTTTGTATTACCAATATATATAAGCGGCACTTTGATCTCCTTTAAAGCTGCAGCAATTTTTTCCCATCCAGTAGGTTCACTATTTTTAAGTGTCCTCAATTTATCATTTACCAAATCAACAATATTGCTTTCAGAAACTTTTTGACCATCTATAACCACAGTGCCTGTTTCGTCCCAAGTAATTTTATTGTTACTCAAAGAAAGTAAGTTCAACAGTGATTCTCCCCTTTTAATATAGGATTTTGGTATAAGTTTTAAAATGTTACTGGATGTGTATGGTCCTTCATTAGTTTCTGGCAAACTTACTTCCTTTACCGCTGTGTTAGAAGGGAATGTAGTTTTAAAATCTTCACCATCAGTAATATACTCCACCGATCTTTTCAAATCTTGATTTATTAATAGTATTTCATAAGGTTGTCGCTCCTCTTTACTGAAGTTTAAATATCTTTGTAGAATTTGTAAATATAAAATACACTTCTTTCGATCATCCATATCGCTATTTAAAATGTTTTGCATATCTGTGTCTAAACGGGACATTGGAGTATCAACCACGTTAGGTTGTTTTAACTTTTCTAACAGAGATGGATCGATGAGTAACATTTTTTTAGCATTATCCATTTTTCTTAAACCAGTGTACTAATCAAGGCACTTAGAACAGAACCCAGTATTAGAGGTAGAAATGCACCACCTTTTTGTACTATCAAATGTTTTCTAATTTTGTGTGATCCCTTCCGTACTATTTTTCGCAGAATATTTTTGTATTTTTTCAATTTTAACCTCTCTTTTTCTTTCAATTCTATTTTTCCTTGTAAAACGTTATGAATACATTCACAAATACAATTTATTTCTTCTTCATCACAGGCTTTTAAAAGAGCTTTTTGATATTTCGGTTTAAGACTAACTAAGGCGCTTAACAGACTTTTATGTGTCTGCGTGCTTCCAGCCATTATTAGTAACTGATAATAATAATAATAATAATAATAATAATTTATTTATTTATCAAAAAGGGCTGTACATTGGGTTATTACTAGTTTTACAAATAAGGTCGAATATAACTAATTTAAGTATAATAATATCTACATTATGAGAAAGTGTAACACTGTATATGGTAAGAATTTAAAATATAATACCTAATTACATTAACAATTTGGGACCTACCTGACCTAGGTTTTTGTAAACCTGTGTTTCAGGCTATGTCCGTTCAATGATAATTACTTGTTGCAATCAATTAGTCAACATAAACCAAATAATCTATTGCATATTTACAGCTTAACGCTACCTACTTTAGTATTTCTAGCAGTTTTTCTGTGTCCGCATAATCTAGTTTTTCTAGGTGTTCTGTAATTAATGCCTTGCAGTTCCAATAACTTAGGCTATGTATGTTTAGTAATTTGTTAAATTTGTTATATAGAAAAGGACCCAAAAACATATAAAATCTATTTACAAACTCATGTTTAGTTTGTGGTTTTTCACAAACTATTCCCTTTCTTCTTTTATCTAAGGTTATTGTTTGTGGAGGAAGTTTGGTATGTTGGTATAGTGTGAGGTTTAGAATAAACAATTGGCGCACTGTTAGCACTTTACATGACTTGTAGAGCTGATCTGTGGGGAACCTATATGGTCGAAAAGTGGCTACTTTTAAGATTGCTCTTTGGGCCCGCTCAAGGGGTAATAGGATTGTGCGTCCTGCACCACCCCAGGATGTTATACAATAAGTAAGAATGGACTGACATAAGGCCCAGTATACCTGTTTAATAATCTTAGAGCCCGCTATTGCACGTAAATTTTTGAAGATATACATTAATTTCCGTATTCTAGCACATAGCAATTCAATATGTTTGCGGAAATTCAAATTTGTGTCAATCGTTACACCAAGATATTTTATATTGTCAGTTTTAGTTAATGTAGGGCAAGCGCATGCAGTGTCAGCGGTTATACAACAATGTGCATTTACATTTATGTTAGTCATAGGTTTATTAGTATTTCGCATTGTAAATAACATGTATTTTGTTTTATCAGTGTTTAATGATAG
The DNA here is from genome assembly GCA_949126895.1 of Eilema caniola. Taxonomy (NCBI): domain Eukaryota; kingdom Metazoa; phylum Arthropoda; class Insecta; order Lepidoptera; family Erebidae; genus Eilema; species Eilema caniola. The sequence goes on from OX421472.1 coordinate 20,937,400, forward strand.
AAGATTTTTCTGAAGCCATTTAGTCACAAAATTGAAACCATTTTGAGCGTGTTTAAATACCTCCTCTCTTGATTTGGCCGCGAATAAAAGAGCCGTATCATCGGCATATGATATGATAAATCCATTTTGAAGAGTCGAACTGCAAAGGTCATTTATATAAATTAAAAATAAAGTGGTTCCTAATACACTCCCTTGTGGGATACCATATCCACTATTTTTCATTTCAGAGCTTACATTTTGTCCAATCTTCACACATTGCTGTCGGTCCTTCATATAATCCGACAGTAGAAGCAGTTGCGTCCCTCTTACTCCGAAAGCCTCGAGTTTTTTTAATAGTAAAGAACAGGAAATAGGGTCAAATGCTTTGGCAAGATCCAGAAAAATCCCCAGGGTGTGCATACCTTTGTCTAGGTTGTTAGTGACATAGTCGGTTAGTGTATGTACAGCTTGGCTAGTTGACCTATTTGGCCTAAAACCAAATTGACAGTCCGAAAGTAAATTATTGTCTTCTAGATATTTTGTTAATCTGGTGTGTATAATTTTTTCTAATATTTTCGAAAGGCCCGTTAATACTGAAATAGGTCTATAGTTATTTACACAGGTTTTATCGCCAGATTTAAATATCGGGGAGACGACAGCTCTCTTAAGCGCTATTGGGAATATGCCGTTAGTTAAGCATAGTTCAAAAATATGTGTTAAGGGCGGTGCAAATACGAATTTGAATTTTTTAAGTATGCTATTAGAAATGTTATCCCACCCAGTAGAACAAGTGTCCTTTAGCCCCGTGATTATTCTGGTTATTTCTTCAGCGTCAGTACTTAATAAAACAAAGGAGTTTAGCGTAGAAAAGGTTGAGCGTACATTATGGGAATCCAAAGCAGTGGAACCATCCCCAGCGCAGACAGGTTTGATAATCTTTTCTGCTAAATTTTTACCAACATTTACAAAGTAGGTGTTAATTTGATTCATTGTATCGAGTGAGTTCTCTTTAGATAATAAATCGAATGGAGGTTCGGGAGGTTTTGATCTGAACGTATGCTTTTTTATGAATTTCCAAATTTGCTTAGAACTGGTACCTGCCTTTTGCAATTCATTCCTGTCATGTTGTACCTTTAGTTTTTTAAGTAGATTATTGCAAAAATTCCTATACCTTTTATATATTAGTGCAAGTGTTTCGTTGTTAGGTGCATGTTTCGCCCTAAGGTGTAGTCTATCTCTATGTCTTATACATCGGACGAGCCCTGGAGTAATCCATGGCTTAATGCTAATATACTTTCTAGGTAATAATTTAGTGGAGGTATTATTTAATATTGCTGATTGTACAGATTCTATAAAGTAGTCTAATGAGGTATTTGGATCGTCTGAGGTGTAAACTGGGTCGAAATCAATGCAGCGTATGTCATTTTCGAGGCTGCACATGTTAACCTTAGTAATGCTGTTTATGCAAGTTTTTCTGGGTGAATATGTTTGTAATGATAATACAATAGCAGAATACTGATGGATATTTGTTGATTTCTACTATATTTAAACCCTTTTGAAGGTATATAAACAGTACAATATCCATCACATGGAAATATCTTTGTTTTAATACGACACATGTCATTTGTTTCTTGTTTTAAATCTATCATAGGTAAGATAACCGTGTGCATTATTAGTAGCATCTTTGTAAGAATCTTCCAAGTATTTTGGATTTTCTGGAAATATTTGTCGTGCTAAGTATCGAATTTGAGTTTTATCTCTAGGATTTTTAAAATAAATTATATAACTTGAATTCAGAGATATGTCTCGTTGACCCTTTCCTTGATGAAAAAAAATTTGTGTTATGTAAAATACGCTTAAATTTCTATGATGACTTCCTTTTGTGAATATATCAACAATACGTCCATCAGACTCTCTCATTAAGTCATCAATTATTAAAAGTTGAGGATTCTTTCCATTAAACATAGTTAGGTCTGGTATACCTTGGATGTAATTGACATTTTGGATATTGTACAAAGGTTGCATTTCATCAAAACACCATGTTATTTGATCAAAATTTGTGTTGCAAAACATCTTTAACAAACTTTACAAAATTTGTTACAAATACTGATTTTCCACATCCACTTGGACCGGCAACTATCGCAGTAAATGGATGATTGAAATGGATCATTTTGATAAACGTCCGAGTGAGTAAGGATTAAGACAGAGAAAGTATATATATTTTACACATTTATAATACAATGTTATAATGATAATCATTTATAGCACTATTTTATGAACTTATTTTTTATAAAATCTTGTAACAGACAAACTTATAATGATAAATATTTAAAGCACAATCTTATGAACATATTTTTTATACTATCTTATAATAGACAAACTTATAATGATAAACATTTGTAACATACCTAATCTTATAAACACATCATACCATGTACACAAAATAATAATGAAATTAATCATTTTTAATTTTGTAATGACCCCAAGCTAGAGTATTAACAGCGTCTTCTAATATATATCGTTTTGTGTCACTATGTGAAAGTGAAATTTTATTAATTTTTTGTGTATATATAGTATGTTTTATTGACTTAAATCTTAACATTTCACTATAATGTATCTTTTTTTCTAACAAACAGGTTTTATAGTCATTTAGAGTAAGTTTTTTTGTTACATATTTATTAACACCCTTTGCTTTAGCTATAAATTTATTTTGTACGTCCATGGCATACATTTTTGCTCGAAGTCCTACAAACTCTATAAGAATTTTACCATTGTTTTCGTCTTTAAAAAATCCTAATCGCTTTTTGTTTATCAGAGGTAAACCATATATATTATCAGGAGGATAATCAGATGTATCAAAATAATTTTCTACATTTTCTTTAAGGTCATTATAAAAACTATCGGTAAATATTTGGTATACTAAACTATCAGTATCTGTATATAGCAGTTTAATGTTATCATTAAATTTTTTTTCATAAAATCGTAATGGAAGTCATACATAAATGTTTTTGAAATATCTAAAATAGAAAATCCAAGGTAAATGGGTTTGTTGTATAAAACTTGTGTTTTGTTTAATTGTACAGCGATTAAATCCTCTGAAAATACAGATAAACTATGAAATTCAGGTCTTGCTGTCAAAGTTTCAGCTCCTTGAGTTTTTCCACAATTTGCCCAATGGTTAACTAATTTTACATTTACTCGTTTTAAAACATTTTCCATTGTTTTACCAAAAACAGAGTTATTCATCTGAAGTTGCCAAGGAACGCATGCGAATGTTTAAATCTATATAAACTTTTAACCACGCTGATTGATGGAATTTAAGAATTTTGTGAACTTTTAGCAAACGAAGACCTTTTTTTAAACATTGTTTAAGATTCCTATAATGAATGACATAGTTCTTTTTATCATTTAAATTTGGAATCAATTTTTTGTTCTTACTAACACCAAAACATATATTTTCGGGACATAGCGGCAAATTCGAATGAAAGTCATGTAATTGTTTTGGATATTCTAAGTCCACTTCCAAAATGAAACCATAATCAGCATCATCAGGGACATGAAAGTTAGTATTAACATCAACCCATTCAAATTTTCCAATAGGGAGACATTGTGACATATATGACATTAAAAAAGAAGATGGTGCAGAAGGATCATATTCAAACATATAAGGATTATTTGCTTTAGCATGTCTGTTACTACATTGAGATATACCACCTCGAATATTTTTTGCAATAAAAGTAATTTGGTTTATATCAGTTAGCAGCTCTAAATTTATTTTAGTATGTGCTAACATGGCATCCCAACTCAAACCCGGTGCTGTGTAATAATGGGCTGGGTCTAATTCATATGTTTTAAGACATAAGTCCCTAAAATTTTCAAAAATATCTGCCAACAATAAAACATCTGTTTTTAAATATAAGTCAGAGTATTCTTTCATATTTTTACAATGGAAATGATTCCATACATCTTGAGCATGTTGGTAATCATTTTCAGTAACATGTGTATCAGTTAACGAGCTATAAAATTGATCAAGACTAGGAAGAGATGTTAAGTTTAAACATTCGAATGAAGTCATGTATTCGTAAGGATAAATACCTTTACGCATTAAGCGCCGAAAGTCTTCCTCACATGGAAAATTTAATTTGAGTTCTTTGAACTGATCAGATAATAAATTTTTAGCTTATTTTTCTAGACTACAAGACATGAATTTAAAAGAATCAAGAAATCTTAATTTCATAATACCATTATTAATATTTAATATTTTTGTAAAAGAAATGTACTTCTCTTTATTCTCAGGAATAAGTTCTATATTACCATCTTCCAAATGGAGACCATGAACAATAAAATGAGAATCATAATTACTCAAGTTGTGTAGAAATACGGGTACGAAATTTGGTACTCTATATTTTTCAGAACAATGGGTATGTCCAACTCCTTCATAAAAGCCAGTAAACTGATTATAACAAATTTCAGTATTTTCATTTAAGCTATGATTACAAATATAACACACTTTAGTTTGAATAGACATATTAATATTTTCTTCCGTTAGTGGTAACGGACTTTTAACAAATGTATTTTTTTTACAGATATTTATTAAATCTTCTTTTATCATTTTCATAAACATGAGTGTACTATCTTTACCAGTATATGATCTATACTTTGAAAGCCTGTCATCATATGAACATTTAATGTAATAGCCAAAGCTATACATTTCATGTTTTTGAATGTTTTCGGTTGATGAATTATTTGGATTATTGTAACATCCGTTAATAGGATTCAAAAAAGCTTCAAATTCAGCGTATATTACAAATGGTACTCTTAATTTACGTTCGTAATTGTTAAATGAGATTTAGTTTGAAGGTGTTAACTGATTAAACCAATTTTTTTCTATCATATTCCGATGGTAATTTTGTTGAAATGTAGAAACAATCTTTTTCTTGATTTTGTTTTAAATTATTATGTGATGTAAAGTTTAACAAACAAATATCACAAATATGAACAGCACATTTTGTTGTTAAAATTTGTTGAGCCACTAACCTTGAAATATTTTTATATAACTATAATGACCTCTGTTAACTTGAGTTATATATAATAAGTTTATATGAATGCTTAATTTTTCTTTTGTAAAATATAACGGACCAACCACTATATTTTTCTTTTTTACAGAATCGTAATCTAGACCAAAAACATTTATACTAAGATCATTCAGTTTTTCAAATTTATTAATATCTTTCAGTTTTACAGGAAAGGAAATATTACCAAACTTTAATTTATTTTTAAAAGGAATATAACATGTTACCCTCTCAACATGGGTTCTAGCTGGATATAACGCTGATAAAACTGCCCATCGAAATCATTCGTTATCTTTATTTTGCACATTTATTACTGCTTTTTTAACTTTTATGTCTAATGGATGAACCTCGTAATGGGTTAAATTTATTAACATTCAAGTCTATGTAAATACCATTCGAATCCAAAACGATTACACTGCAGTGTGTGGCGAATATTGTTTATTGTATTTATACCATAAGTTTTACGGTATGTCATTAACCGATTTTCAACAACTGTTCACTAACAATACCCTGTATAACGATATCATATTATTCAAAGATTGTTTTGAAAATAATAAACAACATTAGTATTGAGAAGGTACTTTTTTATTTAGAAGTTCAATTATTGATAAAGTATTTGTTACAATCTTCGGTAGCAAGCTGCTTTGTGATGTCATATATGATGTCATGCACACCCTGCAAATTCTTGTCGTTTTCATTGGGTGTGTAATATTTTACTCGCAACTCGGCATGTTTCCATAGCTCCGTTGGAGCAATTTCTTTCGTCTTCTTTAATTCGTAAATTTCTATTTTTATGAGATGGGATGCGTTAGCACCATCGTCATTATTCGAAGATATGTAAGCCGTACCCCCGTTTGATAGTCGTCCAACAGTTGATGACTTTTTGGTCACCTTCTTCTTCTTCTTCGGTTTCTCGAAGAACTCCTCAACGTCATTCTTCCTTTTTAGAATGGCGTTCTTTACTTTCTACGCAAGGGTACCTTCTTCATCACTTTGCTCATCGTTGTCCTCAGGATAGTAAAAGCTTTTATATGTATTATCAAGAAACTGAAACAATATAAAACAACATGTTTAAAACCTAGTTTATTACAAAAAACAAATAACATTCAGACAGTGTCATCTAGTTCCAGACTAAACAGAGATCGTACTTTGGTAACGACTACTTGCTAAGTTTGTTGTTCTACTTGACTACTAGAACCAATAGACAAATAAATGTCATGAACACATGAATAAAAAGGTAATTAAGAACACTATATGAAATATGAAAATACTTACAGCCATTGCAATCGAAATGTATGAACTGCACACCGTAACGTATGAAGAATTCAGCTCACCAAACTTCTACCTTAAACTTCTCAAGACAGCATATGAACTGTAAACGTACTAAGGCACTGTTGACGACAACGTTTTAACTGATTTTTGTATGAGAAAGGACTTTCTTTTATACACCCGTATCTCCAATTCTTTCGACGTTCTAATGACATACCTGAGATAAATAAATAGATGACTGACTGACTAAAATATGAGTGTAATTTTAATGACATCCCTGAGATAAGACCCCAGGAAATGGCCGAGCGTTGGTCAAGTCATTACCAATTATCTGCATTGGTTTTGATAACTATCTCTAATTAACTTTGTAACGGTGCGTCGTACGCGAAAATTCAACGTTCTAATGACATACCTGAGATAAATAAATAGATGACTGACTGACTAAAATATGAGTGTAATTTTAATGACATCCTTGAGATAAGACCCCAGGAAATGGCCGAGCGTTGGTCAAGTCATTACCAATTATCTACCACTAATGGTATGGATAACTACCTCTAATTAATGATTTTGTTATCTATCTGTGATGGAATTTCTGTAACTTTGAAACGGTGCGTCGTACGCGAAAATTCAACGTTCTAATGACATACCTGAGATAAATAAATAGATGACTGACTGACTAAAATATGAGTGTAATTTTAATGACATCCCTGAGATAAGACCCCAGGAAATGGCCGAGCGTTGGTTAAGTCATTACCAATTATCTACATTGGTTTTGATAACTATCTCTAATTAACTTTGTAACGGTGCGTCGTACGCGAAAATTAATTAGCCTAGTTGACTGGGCATGGTCGAAAACCTACAAATACACACCAAACTTGTACCCGGGGATACACGGGTACTGGATCACCTCCAAACCTCGCTTCCGCAGCTTCAGCTGCTCGCCTTCGGCGACCAGCCTCAGCCGCTCTACCTCGCACGGGTGCCCGAGAGGTTCGGAGGTGGTCCAGTCCCCGTTAATCCCTACTACTGTAAATTCAAGTATAGAGGCGAGTAGAAAGTCGAGTAGAGAGTCGAGAACAGAGGTGAGTACATAGTCGAGGACAAAGTTGAGTAGAGAGGCGAATTTAATGCTCAACAGCGTCGGCTCAACACTAAGTGAAAACCGACATCCACGCGGGTGGAGCCGCGGCCAAAGCTAGTATAGTAAAATAAATAACTCACCTTTTTTTAAATTACATGTTTATATTCACAAATGTATAAGGTATAATTCTGCTGAAAATAAAATACTATTTTACATTAATATGGGCAGCAAAACACAATATAAATCTATAAAACCTGTCCTGAAAAAATTGACAATCAGCACTTCGGGCCATGTCTTACCGAAGTCTTACCGTTGTTTTTTTTTATACCATTTAGGTGGCAGACAAGCACACGGCCCACCCAATAGAAAGTGGTTACCGTGGCCTATGGACGTGTGCAACACCAGGGGCGTCACACTCGTACAGTATATGTGTATATTCAGACGGTGTACTAGGTACATACATTGTTTTCTTCATAACTATTACTTGTAGACATTGTATTAATCTAAAAATGAATTGCAATTCTGTTAGTCTCGCTAAAACTTGAGAACGGCTGAACCGATTTGGCTAATTTTAGTCTTGAAATATTTGTGGATGTCCAGGGAAGGTTTAAACGATGGGAAAATATGGGAAATTGCAACTTTTTTATTGATTCTGAGGCGGTACGAAGTTTGCCGGGTCAGTTAGTAAATAACTATAATTTCACCAGTACGTAGAAACTTTTTGTTTCTGGTGGACTGGCAGGAATAACAAAAAAAAACATTGGCCACAGACTATAGAATGAGATTGAGAACTAAGAATGAGTTTCCTTTTTTATCAAAATTGTGAATTTACTTAAAGTTTTAAACAGAGATAAAACAAAAGTTATGTTTAAGTAAAAGTTTGGTTTATTATACACGTACAAGATAAAATTTTCTATTTAAATACGAAGTTGCATGAAATGAACAAACAATAGGTAGGTATATTAATTTATTTGTTCTATTAACACGATCTTTTCGTATGTATTTTTTTAAGAATAGTGCAACTCAACTAATAAAGTTAAAAAAAAAAGTCATTGTCCCACTCGTGATTTAATAATAATCAAAAAACCACAGTTTGATAACAGGTATCTTTATGTGCCTCATCATTATTATATCATAAATTTCGGTAAAATAAGATCCACGTTATGAGCAAGTGAAGTGAAAATATGATAAATACAATTCATGATGACGATATAAATAATGAACAGAAAGCGACTGTATTTGCAGAACATCTACAGCAAAATTTTCAAACGATCAGCGAGGAAAGCTCTGAAAGTATCACACTGACGTGTACCAGCATGACAACTTAATAATAAAACTTGTTACCCTAAAAGAAGTTAAGAACATGATCAAAAATTTGGCCAAAAGGAAATCACCGGGATACGATCTAATTAGTGGTGAACACTTACAAAACCTCCCTCGTAAAGCAATTGTAAAGCTAACAACCCTCATCAACTCCACATTTAGAATGAAATATGTGCCTAGGATGTGGAAAGTTGCTGAAGTTATCATGGTTCCTAAACCAGGAAAACCACCTAATGAAGTAACATCATATAGACCCATATCACTCTTACCAATCATAGCGAAATTATTCGAAAAACTACTACTCAGGCATTTAAAACCTATTATTGAAGACAGACAACTAATTCCTAACTACCAATTTGGGTTTAGAGAGAAAAACTCCACAATAGACTAAATACACAGAATTACCAATGTTATTGAAAAAACATTAGAAGGGAAGAAAGTTTGTTCTACAGTATTTCTAGATGTAGCACAGGCATTTGATAAAGTTTGATATAGAGGTCTTTTATACAAATTACGCAAAATGCTCCCAAAACAATTTGTAGAAATTTTAGAATCCTATTTAACTGAAAGGACATTTAGAGTGAGACATGAGGAAGCTTTTTCTGATATCAAACCAATAAAAGCTTGTGTCCCGCAAGGAAGTGTTCTTGGACCTTTATCAATCCTGTATCTATTGTAAACCTGCGATATCCTCGACACAAAAAACAGCGTCATTGCTACTTTTGCAGACGACACGGCTATCATGGCTACAGGTGTCACTCACAAAGAAGCAGGAAAAGGTACAAATTGTTGTCAATGTCATCACCGATTGGACAAAAAAATGGAAAAACAAATTAAATGAATCAAAATCGATACATATCAATTTCACAAACCAAAGAGCTAATCATACACCAGTATATAATTAACAATCGTGTAATACCATACGAAAAAAAGGCAAAATACTTAGACATGACGCTAGATGCAAAACTTCGCTGGAAGGCTCATGTCAAAAAGGAACGACAGGCGTTAGACCTAAGATACAAAAACATGCACTGGCTTCTTCGTGGACATTCTACCTTGTCAGTGTATAACAAAGTACTTTTATACAAGCAAGTACTCATATGCCTGTACACCCCCGAGTCGATGATTGTGGTATGGAGCCGCCGACACTGCCCGTCAGTGACCATGCAATGCCTGATATTCGTATCAGGCAACGCGATATCCGAGCAGTGTTGCAGTCACTCGATGTCCGGAAAGCCAGTGGTCCGGACGGTATACCAGCGGTGGTTCTGCAAAAATGTGCAGCGGAGTTGTCTCCAATGCTTGCGCGGCTGTACCGGCTGTCCTACAGCTCTGGTACAGTGCCTTCGGCTTGGAAAGAGGCGAATGTACAGCCGATCCCCAAGAAGGGGGATCGCTCAGACCCAAACAACTATCGACCCATAGCCGTCACCTCAGTGCTGTGCAAGGTGTTCGAGCACATAATTAACAAACAGCTCATGCGTCACCTTGAAGATCACTCGCTAATTAATGACCGGCAATATGGTCAAAGTCAAAGTCAAAGTCAAAGTCAAAGTCAGGCCGAAACGGTCAGCGGGTGATCTTCCGGCGTATGTTAACCATATTTGGGGTGAGGCTATGGACAAGCACGGCGAGTCATTGGCAATTAGCCTTGACATCGCCAAAGCTTTCGATAGAGTTTGGCACAAGTCGCTTCTTTCCAAGTTACCAGCCTTTGGTCTGCCTCCTAGACTGTGCGACTGGGTTGCCGGCTTCTTGCAGGAGCGCCGTATTCGCGTCCTTTGTGATGGACGAGCCTCAGAGTTCTTGCAGGTAAATGCCGGCGTACCGTAGGGATCTGTCCTATCGCCAACTCTCTTTCTTCTGCATATCAATGACATGCTGTCGACCGGAAGCATTCATTGCTATGCGGATGATAGCACCCTACACGGGAGTTATCATGGACGTCCTGCGGATAAGCGGACGCATATCGCGGAAAAAAGGCAGCTTCTTGTCACTGAGCTTGACCGGATCCTGAATCACATTTCCCAATGGGGCTCTGAGAACTTGGTCGAGTTCAATGCCAAGAAGACGCAGGCATGTGCGTTTACAGCAAAGGTATCTTCTTTCCTTCCCCTTCCCACTCTTCAGAGCACGCCACTGCCACTGCAGGACAACCTCAATATCCTCGGTATGGAAGTTCGCTGCAAACTGAACAACAAAAACTACATCGAGAGTATCATCAAAGCAGCCTCGCGTAAACTCGGAGTCCTGAACAGAGTGAGACGGTTTTTCACGCCGGAGCAACGGTGTCTTCTTTACAAGACACAAATTCGTTCCTGCGTGGAGTACTGCTCACATCTCTGGGATGGATCCGCAAAGTACTTATTAGATGCTCTCGACAGGTTGCAGCGATGTGCGGTCCGCATTATCGGAAATCCTGAGGTCACGAGTACCCTCGAGTCTCTGCAGATGCGTAGAGATGTTGCTTCCTTGGCAGTTTTTTACCGTCTCTACCATGGTGAATGTTCTGAAGAGCTATTCTAATTAGTCCCACCCTCCCCCTTCCTATACAGGACGACACGTGCAGGACTTAGATGTCACCCCTATACGGTGCAGAACATTCCTTCAAGAACCAAGCGGTTCGGTGACTCTTTCCTTTGTCGCACCATTAAGACCTGGAATTCCTTGCCAGCTCACGTGTTTCCCTCTTCCTACAGTCCCGGGTCCTTTAAGCGGGGCGTGAAAAAGCATCTGATGAGGCCGTCAAGCTGAGTGCCACCATTGTTAACATGGCACGTGTATGTAATGGTGGCCCTCTTTCTTGAGACTTTACCTTCAGCTTACCATCAAGCGAGGTAAAGTCAAATTGACGTGTGCTATTTATAAAAAATAAAAAAAAAACATACGGCATTCAACTTTGGGGATGTACAAAACGGACTTAACGTTGAAGTTATACAAAGATTCCAGAATAAGGTACTTCGGACTATAGTAAATGCTCCCTGGTACGTCAGAAACGATGATATCCACCGAAGCACACGATCAAAGGCTTCCTCATCATGTGAATGTCGAGGCTATCCAGCTACTTGACAACACGGACACACTGAGAAGACTAAAAAGAACTAAACCTTTCTGTTAGTTTAGTAAAGTGAGTGTAACGAAGTGCAGTAAGTGCCACGCTTAAAAAACACAAGATCAAAGAAAGAAGACTTTTTTTCTTTTCTTTCTTTCTTTCAAAAGTATTAATGGACACATTCTTAACTTCTAAATGTTAGCAAATTAAGTTAAATTTAAATTACTTATTAGTCTCAAGGTCTAGATTATAACTATATGAGTAATCGTTTATTAACGAGTATATCATTACATCATATTGTAAAAAAAAAATGATGACGATATTATTATGTATTTATACTCGTATTTATACATTTGGTTAAGAACTTAACTAAACGTAAAAAATCTTGATGTACCTTTCTAATGGATATTATTTATTTAAAAACTCAGTTTATTAATGTATTTTGTTAAGAAGCTCATTTTGAAGACTAAAAACTGTATCGTTTTAATCGTATTTTATTTAACTTATCGTACCTATGTAATTCAATTTATTCAAATAATAACGTTCAATTTTCGAATTCGTATATGTCGGTAAAAATCTCGAGATACAAAACTCGTACTCGCCCACCGCTACCAAGAAACATGCTGCGCGTATAAAGCATATTTTAGGTTCAAGATATTTGTCCCGAGGATAGCACTCGATGCATTTTATCGGCACATTTGCCACACACACACACTGCACAGTACGGCTGGTACGGTTCCCGCGCAAATCGCTTAAGTGTGTGAATCATTATTTATGACTGTGTAGTGGGGAGTGGGAAAAAAAGTTACTTTTCTTGGATGCCGGGCGGCCGCGGTCGGACGCCTGGCTGTCAGTGTTACCGCGATAACAAAGCGAGCTCCAGCCAGCAGCGCTTTTAAAAAAATGAGCATTTTGTGAACTTATATTATTGTTTGTGATTTCATTTCAAATGTAATAGATATATAGATTCTTTTTGAGCAGTAATTTCAAAAAAATGTGTGTATGCAACACATAATAATATTTTGTATTTTGTGCAGTCGAAGTTTTACAAAAGTGCATTTAAAGTTGTGTCATAGGTACTTACCAAGGATTGTTACATTGTTAAGGCGAAGACTGGATTGCCATTTACACTCAGTAACACCAACGAAATAAGTAAGTCGGCGTAATTTTGTTTATATTAAGTTACAAAATATAGTTATGCAGAAGGCAAATGTTTTTTTTGTGAATATTTATTTCTTCCAGACAGGTAGGTAATACTTACTGGATATTAACTTTGTTATATGTATAATATTTCGTTTACTCTACTTGTCATATTGCAAAATAAAAGTTCCCTCCACTTTTGGAGATCGCTAAGTTCATTTTGTCAAAGCTTACCTTCATATAATTTATGTCTTCATGGCTTTTAGCAATCGTAATTGTTCGTGCTAAGTCGTATATCGGCCGTGCGTGGGGTTTTAAGTACTGTAAAATTGCTAATGCGAAATATGTTATTGTCATAGTCATTACATAGTGTTCATAAAATTATAACGTGACCTTTTGCCGCATGATGCGCACCTAAAATTAAGCAAATTAATGTTAGCACTGTCCTATGAGACAAATGGTTTTATTAAAAACATGTCACAGTTCCTGCGTGAGGTAGGAATAAATTTTGAATTTTGAATGTAACGCAAAAACTATACTTATTCAATGAGTTGTTGCATTCGCTGTGGTCACCAACTTGGGGCGCAGACTTCATAAATGCTGTCCGAAGTCCCATCGACCGTGAAGCACGAGCCCCAGGTATTTCAACCGCGACTTGATGGCGATGGGAGTGCCTCACAATATTTTGACACGCAATGAATTTACAGAGTGTGCGAGACATCATGTGACATCACAAAGCAGCTTGCTACCGATGATTCACTTTCTCAATACTAATTTCGTTTATCATTTTCAAAACAATCTTTGAATAACTTACTTAATTAAAATGATATTGTTATACAGTGCATTGATAATGAACAGTAGTTGAAAATCGGTTAATGACATACTATAATATTTATAGTATAAATACAATAAACATCCCCACACACTGCAGTGTAATCGTTTTGAATTCGAATAATATTGTAATTCCATAATCTACAATTTCGATCTAAAAAGAGTAATGGAACCTTCTGGGTGCTCTACCATCGGAATCAAAGTATTGACCAACTCCATTCGCATCATTGTGTATAGCAATCCAATGAGACCCAGTTTCATTGTCGGTATCTAAATTGCCTAAGATATATGTAGGCATATCTACATGAATAGGCAACATGCTACATAGACATTACATTCAATTTTTGAATATATTTGTCTCAAGTATTTCTGTATTGCTAAATTGTATTCATGATCGCTGTACGAGGTTATGCAGAATTATATTAAATTTATAATTAAGGTAATACAAACTGTTTAAACAAAAAGACCAAAGTGAGAAAAATTGAATATTAACGTAATGACAAATGACAATGTTTGTTTAGATTTTATATTTCAGATTTCAGGTAGTAAAATACGTTAAACTAACTATAAATGAAGGAAAGAAATTACAAAAGTGAAGTAGTATGATACAACATTACAACATGACAGATGCAAGTACATAAAATGCTTCTAAAACAAAGAAATACTATGTACGAATATATTTTATTGAAAGTATAACATATTCACAATTCTAATAAGATTTTAGATAACTACATGCACACTTAATGGGGATGGCGACTGCGCTTTTATCCCTACAGAGGGCGCCTCGTAATGGCCAATGTTAGCTGTCATCTACGTAGATTTCATTATTTGTCTCTTCAAATCTGAGAGCTATGAGTTTGTTATTGTGACAGACCAGATGGTTATTGTTGTTTGGTCATATGCTGCTGCCATCTACAATTAGTTTTGCGTTGGCATCCCCATTTTAAGAAGATTTTAATTAACAACTAAAGTCAACAATAATGTTACGATTCTTATCTATTTCTATAACATTGTCAAATTCTGCATAAACAATACAATTAATAGTTTGTGTTACAGCCGTATCAAAGTGAACTTCTATTCTTACACTACCGTGTTTCATAAGGTTCCAGTAATTAGAAGCATTGGTTGATAAGTCAGGTGTTAAATCGAACGCTAACCATCAGAAGCCCTTGCAATATTGATCTCTAGATATCCCATTGCCTAGTATATAAAGTGTAAAAAAGTGAACTATCGGAGATTTGTGTGATAAATTTAAGTTGGTTTAGTTTAACGCCACTTCTATCTTTCATGTGAACCAATTAATATTCGCCTTCTACGTTATAGGCAACAGCGACTCTTCTATGATATTGATGTTCCGTGGCCCAGGGTCATCGCGTGGATGTTCTGGACCACGCACACTATGTTCTTGTTCACCCATCCTAAAGTTAACCTAGCTTGTATTGTTTCAGCTTTTAATATTAGTTAAGAATAGTTACCCATCCTAAGATTGACCTGACTAGTATTGCTTAACCTCTTAATATTAGTTAAGAATGCTCACCCATCCTAAAACAGACCTGGCTGACGATACTTAACCCCTAAATATCACGCATAGTCACCCGTCCTAAAACTGACTTGGCTAGTATTGCTTAGCAGTAGTAGAGATTCACGCAGACGGGAAAACCTCCGAACGACCTCCATTCGTGTCTATGTGTATAGCAATCCAATAAGAACCGGGTTTACTGTCGCAATATAAGTTACTTATGATAATATTATATGTAGGTGTATATCTACGTGGTCTGCAGCAGCGGTTTGCAGCATAGACATTACATTCAATTTTTGGATCTATTAGTCTCAAGTACCTCTGTATTTCTAATTTATTCATGACCGCTGTATGGTAGGTGGTATCGGAATATTAAATAAGCAAGCAATGGATATCATATTATTTGAATTCACACACAATAGTAGGGAACTTCTATTATCACAATTCTAACTTAACCTAATCGAACACATAGCTAATAAAACAAAGAAATAGTTTATTGAAAGGATCAATATACAATAATACAAACTTAATTCTAATACACACTTAGTTCTAATACATTCCGTTTAGAGTCGTATTAAAGCGAACTTCTATCCGTACGCAACCTTTTTTTAAAAGGTTCCAGTGACAATTACTATTAGCCGAAAGATCGGGGTCAAATCGAATGCCAGAAGACAAACCCCTTTAGCATATTATTCTCTAGATAAACCGTTTCCTTCATCAAGAAAATGTATTCCTGTTCCTGAGAACAACGTATGATAGGTAGAGGTAAAATTATTTTTCCCAAATGATGGTTGTTAAGCTTTTGAAGGTATTTTTGCCCATCTATGTATAAAAGAAAATTCACAAAACCAACTATGTATAATACACCGTTTAGAAACTTGCTGAAGAAATAAGTTATCAAGCGTTTTACCCTGGACACCTGGGGCCTGTTTAATAAACGCGACAATGACAGGTGACAGGCGACAATCCGACAATTTGACAATTTGACAATATTTTGTTTAATATAAATTATTGCTGACAAATAAGTCACGTTAGAAAATCTACAATAATGTCGACTTGTTATGACAATTTGACTTATTTCTGTTTAATAAATATTAAACCTTGACAGGCGACAGGTGACAATTTGTCAGGAAAAACTTGTAAAATTTGTTTTATTAAATACTCAATTGTCATTGCAGGCGGACATATTTGTCAATTTGTCACAGATTTTCGACAAGCATTTCATCCAATGTCAACGGTAATCGGGAATTAAATTAGTACGATTAGTTTAAAAAATGGTTTTAACGTCGTCGACGGATAACAGTAGTAGTGAAGATGAATATTTGATGCAAACTATACGACGTCGCATATTTAAACCAAGAATAAAAGCAAACAAAATAAGTTCAAGTCATGTTGTCATATGACAAGTATGACAACATCAGGGTAATATCAAAAAAGTAACTACCTACAACAATTTGACTTTTGTTTTTGACTTGAACTTGTTTTGTTTGCTTTTATTCTTGGTTGCATATGAATGCATGCCCTCGATATTGAGATGCGACAAATATGTCGGAATTAGTGACAAACTTGTCAATTGTCATGACAAATAAGTCACAGAATATTTTCTTAGCGACTCGACGGGTAAAACCTGACAATTGTCGCTTTTATTATACAGTTTTATAGCTTGAAAATTTTGTCAGTATTTGCCTGTCGCATTTGGACTTAATTGTCAACTTTATTAAACGCCATTTGCGGCGACAATTCGACTAATTTG
Organism: Eilema caniola; assembly: GCA_949126895.1. NCBI lineage: Eukaryota > Metazoa > Arthropoda > Insecta > Lepidoptera > Erebidae > Eilema > Eilema caniola. The sequence goes on from OX421472.1 coordinate 20,954,419, forward strand.
TCAAAAAGTGACAAATTTGTCGTATTGTCACTTTTATTAAACAGGCCCCTGCAGGGCTAACATGCGCGCGTCGTCAAATATCTCGAATCGAGATGAGATATCATCTCAAGTCTTCTCGAGCGAAGTAACGCCGACATATTTTGTCGCGTCAAACTTTTTCAATTGTTGTCTATGGCATACACATTTTTTAAACATTTATCCGATAAAATCGGCCCGATACGGCCATTTGCTCGAAAGCACAGACTAGTTAGGGATGCTAGGTATGAAAAAAAGAGAAAAAATAGTGCAAACAATTTTCGACCTTATTGACATGACATGCTATCGAACTTTTTTTCTTATATTCGTGATCAGCGTCATCAATTAATGCGAAAAGACACGTAACAAAGAAAATGTCATTAAGGTCGAAAATGGCTTGCAGTCGATGTTTTAGTCCAAAATGAATCGAGCACAAAAATGTTTACACGAGATAACTTCTCGTCGACCAAATGAAAGACGGTAGACAAAACATTTTAATTTAAAAAAGAGAAAAAATAGTGCAAACAATTTTCGACCTTATTGACATGACATGCTATCGAATTTTTTTTCTTATATTCGTGATCAGCGTCATCAATTAACGCGAAAAGACACGTAACAAAGGAAATGTTATTAAGGTCGAAAATTGCTTGCAGTCGCACAAAGGTACTAAATTTTGATCCAAAATGAACCGAGCCCAAGAAAAGTTTACTCGAGATAACTTCTCGTCGACCAAATGAAGGACGAGAGACAAAACATTTTAAATGTCAAAATTCGACTAAATAAGGGCACGTATGTTACAATTTGCAGACACTAAATAGAGATGATTTCTCGAAGTCGAGTTATGTCGACATCTGACAGATCGCCATGAAATTTGCCAAGTTACCAACAGTCGACATCGACATAAAACGGCAAAATGCCTCGAGATAGCTATCTCGTGGCGCGCATGTTAGCCCTTCATGCTACCAACAGTCGACATATCAACATAAAACGGCAAAATGCCTCGAGATAGCTATCTCGTGGCGCGCATGTTAGCCCTGCTGATGGTATCGTTAAAACTTTAACTTCAGCTCGTGAAATAAAGGTTTTTGAAATTTACGATAATGATTTTGAGATAAAATCGTGGCTTGGACTAGCGCACTCTGCTGATCCCTCTGCTTTATTTAGGGATCAGAATAATTTTGGGATGAAATTAAAGAAACCATCGGAGCTCTATAAATACCTTAGAGTTACCAAAGCCCACATCTTAGGTAAATCCCAAGATGACACAGTCAGGGCACTCCCGAAAGATAATAACGCGTCCGAGCTTGAATCTAGACTTATATTCCATAAACGATTTATGATAGGAGCCCAGTCGAACAAAGTGGGGTTGGGAGTACGACAGCCAAAAAGGGACCAGGATATACTTAGGTCCTTTCTGAAGCAAGACGAAAATGATAAATATCGAGTGCACGCGATGAATTTGGAAATCCAAAACGAATGGTTGGCAATGGGAGAGTTCTGCATACCGATGGCTTTAAAGTGGCGCACCTTGATCTATGAGTGGTCGCCGGCCCTGTAAAAATTCTATCTTAACGCCTTTCAGATGACCCTTCCAGACCAGAGTAATCTGGTAAGGTGGGGGAAAGCCACAGAAAAACAATGTTATACGTGTGGTGAGGCAATAGGGACGGCTAGGCACATATTAGTAGTACATCCTACTAATATGTGCCTAGCCGTCCCTATTGCTTCTTGATAGATGCCAATACTCACGCCGCCACGATACGGTGCTTTTCATCATACGCGAAGCAATGAGTCTGGCAGTAGCTAGAGCCCAAAAAGGATTGACTACTAACAGACGTCATATCAACTTTGTGTCTGAAGGTTCATCCATAAAATCCAGGAACAAACCTTATTCAATCCTAGATACTGCCCCAGATTGGACTCTCCTAATCGACACGTATGAAAAGCACTATAAAATTCCGGAGGATGTTGGGGTTTCGTCATCTAGACCGGACATATTTCTCTACTCGAAAACGACTAAATATGTGGTCCTTGTGGAACTTACTGTACCGTGGGAAACAAATATACCGAAGGACCACACACTTAAGAAAAATAAATACTATTATCTCACAAATGAATTAATCAAAAACGGTTACGTGGTTAATTTGTATGCAGTAGAAGTGGGAGCGAGAGGTATACCAGCTAAATCTCTCTATAACCTACTTAAAGATCTAAGCCTATCGAGAGCTACAATAAGCTCATTACTAGGACGAATGTCTAAAGCGGCAGTAGTATCAAATTTGGTTAGGCAGGCAGGGGAACTTGGGTAGTGAAGGTGAGTGTTGATGTACATCAACAAAAGGGGCCCCTTCTAAACCTACACTTGGGTCGCAAGTCCCAGGCACTGTCCTGAGTTCCCAACTCAGCAACGCAATGGACCCGGCACCCGCACGGAGAATCCATGGATTGCTAAGAATATCGTCTCTGATTTTTTAATCCGCTCAAAAGATCTTTGAAATTTACGATGATTATTTTGCGAGAAAAAAAATTAAATCTATAAATCTCTTTTTTTTTTAATTTACGATAATTGTTTTGTTAGAAAAAAAATGATATCTTTAAATCTCAAAAGGTTTCTGAAATTTACGATAATGATTTTGGGATAAAATGTGACAATTTTGACTCAAAAGGTTTTTAAAATTTATGATTTTGAAATTTACGAATGTGAATGTTTTTTTTTTCTACTTAAATCAAAATCGAGGGATCATCGAGCGATGCACACTGTTTTTTTTTTTTTTGCTATAGACAAAAGGGTCTGTCAGGTAAAAAAAGTTTACCTGATAGACCCATGACACTTTTTTTACCTGTTTATTAAATAGCTCAAATGCGGTTGCTGTAACTTTGCACTGGTTAGTTGTACGCAGAAATTAATTAGCGCAATCGATCGAGTATGCTCAAAAACCCACAATTAGTCACCGAACCTTTTTTTTTGGCCGCGTATGACCCCGCCGAAGCCGATTGATAGGACACGGCGGGGGTTGGTCGTTCGGATGTGTTCCAGTCCCCACGAATCCCTACTACTCTTAACCTTGTAATGTGTTAACCACGAGCTTATCCTTTCTACTGGCAGTTCTTTGGTATTCGTTCGGAATAAATTATTATTATTAATTAATAGTTTCAAAAATAGTATATTATAATAAAAAGAAATACTACATGGTATTAGAAAAAAGACGGGTTGCACTCCGGGAGTGCCGGCAGAGGTGAAACTTTTTATTTCTTTCTTTCTTCGTTATATACAGAAAAAAAGGACATACCATAATATACCATACCATACCTATAATATTGCGCCAATCATAGATGTCGCAAGACAACCTCACCTTCGGCCTAGCACCACGACCCACAGACGGCGTGCGGTTTAGTCGGTTCGAGTCCGACATAACCTACCCCTCCGGCTCCGGAGGGGCGGGTATCCGTGGGGATTTCCCGCACGTAAAAAAAAAAAAAGACATATAAGTAATTTTCTGTCAGAAGAAATTAAAGCATTACAAAAAGAAAAAATAATCACAAAAAGTAATAAATTACAAAAAGAAAAAAAATCACGAGAAGTGTCAGAAGCCCAGGTTCGTACCCAGTACTATCTGAAACCATAAGGACTTACAGCCGTAGCGCTTACCGCTAAGCTACGAAGCTTCTTAGCGTACTTAACAAAATAAATAATCTGTAGCTAATATTTTATGACGTCAGTCGTTGGTTACGGTTCAAAAGTCAAGTGATCCTGACGCGAGTTTAACACTTTTTACCCATCCAACGCCGCTAAAGAAGTTTTCACTTCAAAAATGGTACTGGACCGGAATAGATCGTTATTCCATACAGAGTACTAACTCTCCTATAGGAACACCATTATTTTATCTAATCATAGACATGATAAATTACTTTTTAAATGTACATAATGTTATCTTCTGTGGTTTTGTTATCTAATCAGTATTCGTTACCCACATTGTGTACTTCCGTGAGAATCGATTTATTCAATAAATTCATCATTCGCGTTTTCCGCAATTTACTTGAGGCATAAGCTGGGTTTATGGGACCAAGCCAAGCTCACTTACTGACTGACAGATGAGGGTCTGACGCAAGCGTTCCTCGCAGCCTTCCAATGCAGTTAGAATTAGGACGATACGGTTACAACAACACGTTAAGGTCGACGTGAGAGCCACACCATGAACCAAAAGGAAATAAAAATAGAAAGAACTAGAACTGAATTACATAGTTGAAGAAACGACTATGCAACAAAATGCGCAAAATCCCGATACAACTGTGGTTGAGAGAACAACAGATACTATATCATTTAAACAATGATAAAATTGCAAGTGATATGGAAAGAAAAATGAAAGCAATAAGAAAAAGTACCCAAAAAGAACGAAGAGAAAAAAGATGCCTTTTCCCAACTTTATTGGTATTGGCTTTTCAGTTTAACTGAGATGTGGGTGAACTTCGATTTTGAAGGCGATTGCCATTTATTATTATATTATTGACAATATTAAAATTCAGCAACTAGACTAGTCGGACTTTTTAAGGCTCCTTACCAGTAACGACTGTTGTACAGTATGTTATTCTTTATCACCTCATAGCATTCAAACTACTAGATAAATTAATAACTGTTGCAATATTAACATAAAAGACATACGAGTGTAACATAACCATATCACCTTATCAACTACGTACTCTATATCTCACTAATTCCTTTCGGACGGACTTTGGACTACTCCCAAATTTGTACCATTTCTCATTAGCTAATCATTGTAAACGTAAACATCCCTAATGTTCCCCCACCCCGACTCACCCAAACGTCTATATCTCCCTACTATTATTCTTTCATACGGACTTTGTGTAATTCCTAAACTTTGTACCACTGCTCATTAGCTAATCATTGTAAACATCCCTAATGTACCCCCATCCCAAAACAGTTCCTATAAATACTCAAACGTCTATATCTTACTACTATTATTCTTTCATACGGATTATGTATAATTCATAAACTTTGTACAATTTCTCATTAGCTAATCATTGTAAACGTAAACATCTCTAATGTACCCACCCCGACTCAGTCCCTATAAATACCCAAACCTCTTTATCTCACTACTATTATTCTTCCATACGGACTTTGTGTCATTCTTAAACTTTGTACCATTTCTCATTAGCTAATCATTATTTATAAACGTAAACATCCCTAATGTACCCCCACCCCGACAGTCCCTATAAATACCCAAAGCTTTCTAAACAGTCTATTCTGTGCATTCGCAGCGTTCATAACGTTCTACTTCGTCAATTGTAAATTTAGTTTAATTGTTCCATTGCAGTTAAAATTTGAGCCGCCATGTACCACGAAGCACGGCCTAACGATCTCGAACCTTCCTTCAAACAATTGGTGCTTAAATTCTCTTATTATATAGTACAGGAGCTCGTTTTTCGTAACTGTAGCCATAACAACTCTGTTATCGCGGTTACATATGAGGCCACAGACCTACTTTAAATGTTCTAGCACTAAGGCGCATTGTTATATCCGCTATGCGGATTGTGTACCTACTGTACCCACAGCGATAATTATAGCGTTGTACATATTTTTTATTTGTATAGACGAAAGCTTGTCCCAATGCTATTCAATAATCTACTGTTACCAGTAGGTAACAGTAGATTATTGAATAGCATTGGCATAAGAAAACCCACAAAAGTACAGTCTTGGGGTCATGTCCAGACGACTATTCTTTTGTTAATGTATCGTTCATGAATCACATAACATGATTTATGAACAATACGTAATCTCAGTCTTCGGGTTAGTCCGCCATTTATGCTTTTGGCCATATGTAGTACGGAACTAGCCTAAATAAAAGATAAATAACATAGTCTAATTTCTTTCCTTACAGACACGTGGAGCGGGTGGATGTAAAAGGATTTCTGCTTCAAAGACTAAAGTGAACAAGAGAACAATGGAGAAAGGTAAATATTCTACATTATGTTTCAGTATTTGCTATATGAACGAGAATTCAACGCCTGTTCTAGAAAGAATTCTCGTGATAATACTATTTAGTTTTTACTAAACTAAAATGAATCTAAAGCTTAGAAACTGTTTTAAACTATAGAGTGCCAGTGCTGGTCATGGATTCCTTTGGTTCTGAACCGAGTGTCCCTAGATATGTCAGTTTCCTTCGATAGAAAAAAGATTTATTTTGTAAAATATTTCAATATAACAGTAAATAAACATATTTTTCTTTTTCAGTTAATATATTAAATCAAATGGAACAGTATGACTTCAGTTCACCAATCAACGTAACAATGATTTTCGAAGATAGTGATGATGATACTTCTTACAAAAATATATTAAAGGAACAACATCGAAATAATAATAACAAACGTAAACAAACACGTGCAAATATTCAAGAAAAGACTGAAAGGAGTAATACCAATAATTTGCTTATAAGTGAAGCAAAATCAACGAAAGAAGTGTTATGCAAAGAGAATATAATAGATACACAGAAGATGATTGAAATTCATGCACATACTTCACCTAATCGTAAAGAAAATAAATCTACTGAAAGTTTCTATTCAATGCCTAATATCACAAACGATAGCATGAACTTGGAAACTGTTAGTCAACAAAGTAATTTAAATAAAAATTATTGTTCGGTAACTAAAAATACTAGCAGTAATATTTGTGAGGTACCAACTGAAATACAAGCAAATGAAACAGGAGACATCAATGAAGATGTTAAAAAACTATTGGATATAGTGTCTGAAAATTTAACATTGGTTATGATGCAATATTATTATTTGTATAACCAAAGCCGACAGAGTACAGTCGCCAAGGCTGCAGAATTAACAAACAATCTGAATAAATTTAAGACACATTTTTATTCTTTATCATATAGCACAGTAGTGTCAATAATATTACCACAAGAAAAAAATGAATTGTTTATTAACAAGTTTTTTGAAAAGACGGTAGATGATGCCAATAAAAGATTGTCATGGAAATGTACCCGAAGACATATAGAACCATTTTATAACGAAATGATAGTATGGGTAAAACATAAAAGGAATCATGTTAAGTCTTTGAAAGACTTCAGCGACAAGGTGAACAATAATATGAATATAAATGATAATAGATCATTAAAAGATCGTCTAACCGAACCACCACGAGCGTTATACTTCGCACATAATACAAACGACCCTAAAGAATTAGGTGTTAGAGTATCTCCCGGTGCAGATCTTCCTAGCCCTCATGATAAAAACGTGAACGCAGACAACAATATGTGTATTTTCTCATCTGGAACTGCAGGAAATAATATAAGCATAAGTATAAATCCAGATATATTAGTACAACAAACTAGACAGTATTTTGCAGCTATGCCACAAAATGTGAATAGCTACAATATAACTCAGAACAGTAATAATAGTAATATTCATAGAACCAATTCTTCTGTTGCGCCAAATCAAGTACATGATCAGCGATCTAATAATTTAGAACAGAACGGTTACCCTCAAAGACCTACCACACATCATAGGCCCATATCATCGCGGCTACCTCCATATCAAGCTAGTCACAAAGTAACCAGTACACCTACGAATTATAGGAACTTTCAACAGAAAAACATGACACAAAATTATCAAGTACAGCAAAATATGAACCCTACTGCAGCACCGGTAAATGCCAGCCCGAACTTAGGACAAATGGTAAGTACAGAGGCATAAATATAGTCAATAGAACATTTTAAACTGTAATATTAAATTTACTAAGTGTATTATTTGGTTCCAGTACTACTCACAACTTGAAGAGCGTTTGAATACTACACCTATAATATCACAAGTGACGTCATTGAATCCCAATCACTCTCCGAATTTGGTGCCATTTCCAACGCACGGCCGTTGTTGTATCTGCGGGAAGAATACCACTTTAAGGTGTTCAAGATGTCAAAACTTCTCGTACTGCGGTTATTTGTGTCAGGTAACGACATAGCATATGTTAGAGATAGTTTTTATATGACTTCTATTACCTATATTCAGACAACCTACATAATAATATATGTTAAACAAAATTATTTTTTAACGAGGTTTACTTGTAGTCTTATTCGATCGCATGACAGAAGTAAATTGTAAATGAGTTCATTAGATGCAGGAGAATTTCAAATATCAAATATTGTACTGAATAAATATCTCTTAACAATGCTACACATTTTTGCTCTTTTTTTTTTCAGGAACTGGATGCAGAGCATAAAACGATATGTAGGCATACATAACCTACCGTTAAGATTTAATAAAGTAAATTGTACATACATTTTTAGCTGTTTTATTTAAGCTGCCTTTTCTTGGAAGTAATAATAACATACATATTATCTACTTGTGCCTTACTAGATTTTTCAAACTACGCTATGCCACCCAATGCATTTTTTCCATCAGTGACAGTATGACAAGGAACACAATGCCACTTGTCTCCATCATCGTTTACAGAACAGTGAATGCGCTTGGCCACGAGCGGTTCATGGAAGGGTTCCAGTTATTTATTAAGTAATTTTTAGTCCACTCTGCCACCTAGGTGTGTGTAACGTAGAGCGTTGTCACACTCATCCGATATCCGATATCGGTGTCAGACGCCGATAGACGACACCTTGTGCTGTTTTCACATTTATCCGATAAAATCGGCCCGATACGGTTATTTGCTCGAAAGCACAGACTAGTTAGGGATGCTGGGAGTAAAAAAAAGAAAAAAGTACAAGCCATTTTCGACCTTATTGACGTGTCATGATATCGAGTTTTTTTTTCTTATATTCGTGATCAGCGTCAATTAAAGCGAAAAGACATTTAACTCAAAAAATGTCCTTAAGGTCGAAAATTGCTTGCAGTCGCTGTTTTTGTCTCTTTGTGTTCCGATATCGTGCCAAAACAGTGGTGTTGGCTCCGATAACCGATATCGGGCTGGACAATGTGAACGAAAGATATATATCTCATACATTTGACTTCCTCCGATATCGGATATCGGATATCGGATGAGTGTGAAAACGCTCTAACAAACCTCAGTGGAACCGACAGTGCTTGAAAGTTTACTTTGTCCATCTTGGCCAAAGAAAGATGGTACTGAATTAATGATCTGAGCCCTTATTATGCTTGACCAACCATAACGTAACGGCGCGCGTCCTAATTAACCGATACGTTGAAGGTGGTGGTATTACGTCAGTTCTATCTCCTATGCTGACCAATTAACGTGTTCATGCACTCCATTTTCCCATACAAATTCGAGCGACGTCTGTCGTTGTGCAAATAACTGAGGATCACGCACGTTGTGTGCGCTCACCTTAGAAATAAAACGAAGATGAAAATAATTCAATACCAGAGTTTTGGGAGCTTGATGTAATGTGGTACATTAAACGAACTTTTAAATAATCTTACGGCTAGGGATCGTAGAAGTTCGTTGTGCTCTATGAATTGAGTTTTGATGGCCATAATTTTATACATTGTGCCACGGTATGCATGAACATGTTAAAATCATCATCTACTCACGTTACAACAACGTTGTAAACATATTGTCAAGTAGATATGCCTAGAAGTTGGAATGTTCGCAGGAAATGGTTTTGAAGGGGTTTTTCTAGATAAACGAGTAAATGACGTCTACAATCAAAATGTAAGTGGGAAACCTGAATTTTAAATAATTCCTTTGAATCTAAATGCTTTGCGAATGTTCAATTAATTATACTCTGTGCGAAAAGGCTGATAATTGAATAATCGGTAAAACTGTATGATCTTTATGCTACTTCTTTTGTACCTACATAATATAAAAAGGCAATGTATAATTAAGAGAATGGGAATTAACGCGATTATGGTATAGGTACTTACATACCTTTGATTACCTGACGTCTCATCACCATCTCCGACATCTGCAATTCGTTGTGACCTCATTGAGGAATAGAGCGTATGATCTCTGTGTCTGTGATCCGAGGAGGTACTCAAAAACAAAGGATATGCAGTAAGTGAACGGACGACGGAAGCAATAGGCATTGAGGCATAGACATCCAGAGGTGAGCAGACAGCCAGCCTATATGCCCTATGTCAAGGGAGTAACGGACGAAGTCGGCTCAGTGTTAAAAACGTACACCCCAAGCATCATGTAAACAACATCGTGGGCACTCTGAAGGATGTCTTACCGTTACAGTGTTCAGCAGGGCTAACATGCGCGCGTCGTCAAATATCTCGAATCGAGATGAGATTTCATCTCGAGTCTTCTCGAGCGAAGAAACGTCGACATATTTTGTCGCGTCAAATTTTTTCAATTATTGTCTATGGCATACACATTTTTTAAACATGTTAGTTGCTGTTTTCACATTTATCCGATAAAATCGGCCCGATACGGCCATTTGCTCGAAAGCACAGACTAGTTAGGGATGCTAGGTATGTAAAAAGAAAAAAAAATAGTGCAAACAATTTTCGACCTTATTGACATGACATGCTATTGAATTTTTTTTCTTATATTCGTGATAATGAAAAAAAAGTAATGCGAAAAGACACGTAACAAAGGAAATGTCATTAAGGTCGAAAATGGCTTGCAGTCGCTGTTTTAGTCGAAAATGAACCGAGCTCAAGAAAAGAATACACGAGATAACTTCTCGTCGACCAAATGAACGACGGGAGACAAAACATTTTAAATGTCAAAATTCGAGTAAATAAGGGCACGTATGTTACAATTTGCAGACACCAAGTAGAGATGATTTCTCGAAGTCGAGTTATGTCGACATCTGACAGATCGCCATGAAATTTGCCATGTTACCAACAGTCGATATCGACATAAAACGGCAAAATGCCTCGAGATAGCTATCTCGTGGCGCGCATGTTAGCCCTGCATGTTACCAACAGTCGACATATCGACATAAAACGGCAAAATGCCTCGAGATAGCTATCTCGTGGCGCGCATGTTAGCCCTGCAGGTGTCTATAAGATAGATTGCAGCTGTGGTAGTTCCTACATAGGCCAAACGAAGTGGACTATTGCTGAATGAGTCAAAGAACACATCGCAGCTGTCAAGAATCGCAAGGAACGTCATTTTTACTCAAGAGCTGTACGTCAAAAAACATCAAAATTTCATTCGGGAAGATGGTTTAAATTATCTGCAACATGTTAAACACACACACACAACGTGATAAAAACATGCAATCTCTTACTCAAGAGCTGTACGTGAGGCGATTGAAATCAAGAAACATAAAAATTTCATTCGGGAAGATGGTTTAAATTATCTGCAACATGGAATCCAGTGATAAAAAACATGCAATCTCGCTTTTCTACGCAGTCGGATAGATACCGGACAGTTTGCTTACAGAATAGGGACACTGTGAGTGAGGTAGGTGACGGTACATGGCGAAAAAAAAATTGAAAAAGTGCGGGTAGATGAAGAATCTACTACCTCACGGATTCGAAGACGGCGGGCGTGCACCGCTGAGCCAGACAGCCTGTGACCACGGCCGGTGTAACCTGGTCGATACGTCAGGCAATCAAAGGTATGCAAGTCCCTATACCATGATCGCGTTAATTCCGTTCTCTTAAATATACATCATGGAATGGAACGCAAGAGTTTAAAAGTTAGTTTAAAAGACAATTTATACTACTGATCGATCGCACATGATGAAACATTATTACACAATGTATTATTAAGTGTATTGTAAATTGTAATAATAATAACACACGAACAGGTGATTCCTCAAGATCTCTTTATATACTTTATTATCTGAGTCGAGTGTGAATGAACGGTGGCTGTTTGCTACTGCTGATGCTGCGCCTCGTGCTTGCTAACTTGAAAGTGCTAGCTCAGGCCTCGTGTCGCGATTGAGGTCGATGCACTGCCAAAAGCGGGGTATTGAGGTCGCTGCGTCCGTTGTTGCATTTAGCTGACGGCGCGATTCTGCTGACATGTCGATACTGTTTGACGTTCCTTAAGGCACGAGGCCGCGCCGATTCCGCAATATTAAGGTTCGATGTTGAGCAATTGTATGACACGAGTTATACTCGCGGACTTGCAGAATTGGTGTAGGCAGAGCACGTAACACACTAGCTGGTGTTATGGGTTCTAGAATGCGAAAGTAGTAGACAAACACTCTGATAACTCTACCGCTACGCCACCATAGAAAGAGATCCGGGCCGCACACAGACAAAATTATTACACAACATGTGCGTGAAGACAAAAATTTATATGTGCGATATTGTCCACCTATGGGGAACGTACGTAATTCGCATCAAACGGATGATTTTTTCACAATGCGTACACCTGCTCGACAATGATCGCATTTTGCCACCGCAACTACCAGCAAACGGAGTTCGTAGTAACATGCGTGCGATGCTTCCGCGGGGCGAGCGAAATGAGCGACCCGCGCCCATCCAACTCGCCGGCATTCTAAATGATGTTATCGGCACACATCGCAAAAGTTGCCTCTCGGAGCAACAGCATCAGCATTGCCGATGAGCAGATTCGTGCGATCCGTACGATGCGTATAATTGGACGCAGTTGTTTGACTTTCTGTACAAAGAATACCTACTGCGATTCGTTTGATGCGATGCGTCCGTTGCGTACGATGCCGATAGATGGGCGCTTAGCTTTACTCGTTTCCTTTGGATTGTTCGACAACACTAGCTCGGTCTAAAGGATACCCCTACATTGAGCATGTATAATTTTCCCTCAAAAAAACAATGTTTTACTATGTAAATATACTGAATTACTAACTCAGTAATTTCGTACCCGTATGCCTTTTGACCCCAATAAACGAAGGCGCAATTTTATTAGTAATGTCGACAAATGACACATTTGTCGACATAAGTACGGTTTGTTGTTTGACAGAATCATTCCACAAGTAAAAAGTATTAGGTATTATACTATTTTTAATCGACTTCAGTAGCTGGTTGGCACATGCCGCAATGGATACTTATTATTGTCAATAATCGAAACGCGGTAGCTGCATTAGTGTGGGTATCACACTAATGCAGCGTCGTTATCAACACGTTACCAAATGCAAGGATCGTTTGCTGCTGCGTTTGTTGAGCGTCTTGATGGTGTTCTACACGACATAAAAAAAGCGGCCAAGTGCGAGTCGGACTCGCCCATGAAGGGTTCCGTAGCAGCAAGTAACATAATATTAAAGTTCTTGTAGTTCGTTGTTACTTTGATCGATGTTTTAATAATAGTGTACGGTTTACGATTTATGACGTATTAAAAAAAAACTACTTACTAAGATCACATTCAAACCAATTTTCGGTGGAAGTTTGCATGGTAATGTACATCATATATTTTTTTTAGTTTTATCATTCTCTTATTTTAGAAGTTACAGGGTCCCCCCTTATTGACAAAAAATGCTTTTATTAAGTCCAATTTAAATATAACGATTAGAAGACATTTTACCAGAAATTCATAAATAATAACGAACACAACACGAATTTTCTCAGCTCACACTAAGAATGACTTAAAGATATTCGCATGAAATTCGAAAATTGTGCGTATAAATTCTTTTTATAATAATTGTTGAGCCAGGTACTCAACCAAGTTACACCACGGCGGCGGTGACGAGGATCGCAGGGTGCGGGGTACATCAGCCGGCCGTCGCAAGCGCCGGCGCGGCGTCTACAACCAGTCAGCTGACACAAGCCGCGATATACGCACGTTACGCGCATTCGTACCCTTTATAAGTTTCGTAGACACGACTTACTTCATTGTACACCTTTCAAATATTCATCTTTATTATAAAGTATTAAACAGTCCACTAGTCTTTTACTACCAGACTCATCGGAGAAAAACATTGGTCCTTCGAGCCGGATGCCTAGCATGAACCGGTTTATTGCTCGCAGGGGGAATCCACGCAATGTGTTCTCAGACAATGGTACCACATTTGTTGGCGTCTTCGATGAATTGGCTGAACCTTCTTTCACAGGAGTTGAATTTCAGTGACATCGACTCAGGTATCAATTTTTTTTTATACCTGTTCACACTCCACACTTTGGTGGATTATGGGAGTCTGCCGTAAAATCTACCAAGCATCATCTCAGACGTATTTTAGGTTTAACAAATTTAACCTATGAAGAGATGGCCACATGCTTAACACAGGTTGAAGCCATGTTAAATTCGAGACCGTTAACGCCGTTGTCTAATGATCCTACAGATCTAACTCCATTGACCCCTGCCCATTTTCTCATTGGACGTTCTTTGGTCATGCTGCCGCATCCACAGATTGAGAACCTCAACATCAGCAGTCTACAACGGTTTCGAACAATAGAGTGTCTGAAACAACATTTTTGGGCTCGCTTCTCTCATGAATATATTTTGTGGCTTCAGGAGAGAACCAAATGGTGCCGTTTATCAGGTGAACTCAAGGAAGGGATGTTGGTTGTCATCAAGGACAAGACGTCGCCCGCCTTCTATGGTTGCTAGGAGGTATCATCTGCGTCCGGGAAAGGATGGCATTGCGAGGGTTGCTGACATCCGCATGAAGATACTTCAACCGGGGGAGTATGTTGAGCCAGGTACTCAACCAAGTTACACCACGGCGGCGATTATTTCTCTTGCTGAAATGTATGGGAAATGTTTTTAGCGATTTCTGTCTTTAACGAAAATTAAAATTAACTTTTGATCCCCACATGAAATAGGATCCATTGGCACAAAAAAATGTTTGAACTTTTTGCATTTTTCTTGATGACTGTACGATTTTGCTCTCGATTATTATTCTTATTCATAAAAAATCTTCGACTCTTCCCGTGACCATAGGGCTGGCCTTTACCTCGCTCAAAGAATTAGTATCGCTATTCAGCGTGGTAATGCCGCCAGCCTTTTAGGCACGGTACCAGTAGAGGTCGATGGGGAGGAATTTTTCGATGCCTAAAGTTGCAGTCTCTCCCCCTCTTTTATGTTATTTTTGTATGTATTATATAGCATATTTTTTATTATTTAGTATTATTCAATATAACTTCGAATGCGAATAAACAAAAAAAAAATCTGTGAATGTTGTTAAAAATATCTCAAAAAGTGAGGGAAGGTCTCCTAAGATCATTTTGCTGCAAATACAACAGTTTTAAGGTACTCACTGCCCCGTTTCATAAATACACCCCATTTTATGAATTTTTACTGAAATAAAGTGGGACATATGGTATCATTATGGCGATGGCAACGCGGTGTAAAAAGCAATATTAACAAGAAATTTATGAAGCTATGGGCTTCATTTTTTTTTAGTGCTGATAACACTATACCCATAATACTATACTGATGATGTCCATAATATTATAGGTAAGAGAAATTGTATGAATCTACTGTAAGAAAGTGAGATATTTATAGCATAGTCATTATGACGGTCTTGGCGCAGTTGGCGCAGTATACCGATAATGTGGGTATTTATTTATTGATTTACTCTTTATGCACGATGTATATAGGCGGACTTAATGCCGTAGGCATTCACTACCATTCTACCATTGGGTGGTGCAAAGCTAGTACGAGGTAGGTAGGTGGTAGGTATATTATTTTATTTTTAAGTCCCTACTAAGAAATTTAAGTTGAGGAAGTGAAGTATGTATATATGGACGTCCAGAGAAAGCAGTCGATATTGTGATTTCTTTTAAACATTATTTAGAATATATTTAGTCACACACTGAATCCGCTGAAAACTTGTTTTATTTCAATAAGTGATAATGTGCCTTTGGACACCACCTTTTTTACGCTGGGGACTCGCGTCTTTTAATAGCGGGTCCTCTGCGCGTTATCAACACGTTACCAAAGGCAAGGATCGTGTGTTGCATTTGTTTAGCGTCTTGTGATCTACACGAATAGTCAGCACATAAAAAAACGGGATATACAAAAGCCCTAAACTTTCGACAGCATCCAAAGCAAACAACATTTTGTTAAGCAATAAACAATAACGTATTTACATTTTTATTTTATGACTGACCCTCATTGTGAACAATGTTTACCGTCCATATCGCTGTGTGCTAACAAAGAATAGATAAAAGTTGGTACCATAGCATTGTATGAATCTTTACCTACTAAAAGAAAACGGGACATATGGTAATCATTAAGGCGATGGCAGTAAAATGTTACAAAGGAATAATGCTAAAACTACATGTAGGGGTACTAGGAAATGCAAATGTTACTTACTTTTTTCTTTAACAGGCAGACAAAAGAAAGAAATGTTTTTCTATGCAGTGCACGCGAAGAAAGCATAATGGAAGTCGAGCAAAAAAAGGCAGCACGGCCGTACAATCTTTTTTTTTTGAAGCAATTCAGGCTATTTTCGACCCCCCATAACTTTGTTGTGAATAAAACTAATAGCCCGAAAAATGTTTAACGTTTTATAGACATAATATTATATTGACATGGCAATCGCACTGAACAATCTGAGTTACATATGTACTAGCGGATGCCAGCGGCTTCACCTGCATGGAATTCTGTTCCCGTTCCCATCACGGCTTACTCCTTTTTTTTTTCTCTGCGTAAGAACCATGGAGAAGGAAATCTTAATCATATTCTGTCCTCCGTGATAAGAACCATGCGCGTACTGCAAGGAATATTCTAAAAAAAGCGAAATCGGTCCAGCCGTTCACGCGTGATGGCGTGACCAAGGGAAATAGGGATTTATTTTCATATTATAAATAAAGATTACTTGTGAGATATGTATATTGTATTTTCATGCGTTTGCCGTCTTAATATAATATATTTATTTAAAATGTTGTTTCATATTGAATTGGTCACTATAGGATTTTGTTAGGTTAGATAATTACGTGACAGCCTCCGTGGCGTACCGGTAGTGAACGCGGCCGGTACGCAGAAAGCGCGGGTTCGATCCCTGCTCAGTGCAAATATTTGTATGCGTGAATATGGGTATTTGCATTAGTCTGGTCGTGCCTCGGAGAGCACTATTTTTAAAAGATGTAGCCGTACCCCCGTTTGATAATCTCCCAACACTGGATGATTTTGTAGAAACCTTTCTTTTTAGGATTCTTGTCCGTATCATTCGATCTGTAATATTCTAGGCACATTTTAGCATGTTTCCTCAGTTCCGTCGGTGTTATTTCTTTCATCTTCATCAAGTCATAAATTTCAAATTTTATAAAATGGGATCGGTTAGGACCACCGTCATCGTTTGAAGAGATGTAAGCCGTACCACCGTTCGATAATCTTCCTACACTGGATGACTTTGTAAACCTTTCTTTTTAGTATTCTTGTCCGTATCATTTGATGTGTAATATTCTAGAAGCATCTTAGCATGTTTCCACAGTTCCGTTGGTGTAATTTCTTTCATCTTATCCAAGTCATAAATTTTAAATTTTATAAAATGGGCTGGGTTAGAACCACCGTCATTGTTTGAAGAGATGTAGCCGTACCCCCGTTCGATAATCTTCTTCACTGGATGACTTTGTAAACCTTTCTTTTTAGTATTCTTGTCCCTATCATTTGATGTGTAATATTCTAGAAGCATCTTAGCATGTTTCCACAGTTCCGTTGGTGTAATTTCTTTCATCTTATCCAAGTCATAAATTTTAAATTTTATAAAATGGGATGGGTTAGAACCACCGTCATTGTTTGAAGAGATGTAGCCGTACCCCCGTTCGATAATCTTCTTCACTGGATGACTTTGTAAACCTTTCTTTTTAGTATTCTTGTCCCTATCATTTGATGTGTAATATTCTAGAAGCATCTTAGCATGTTTCCACAGTTCCGTTGGTGTAATTTCTTTCATCTTATCCAAGTCATAAATTTTAAATTTTATAAAATGGGATGGGTTAGAACCACCGTCATTGTTTGAAGAGATGTAGCCGTACCCCCGTTCGATAATCTTCTTCACTGGATGACTTTGTAAACCTTTCTTTTTAGTATTCTTGTCCCTATCATTTGATGTGTAATATTCTAGAAGCATCTTAGCATGTTTCCACAGTTCCGTTGGTGTAATTTCTTTCATCTTATCCAAGTCATAAATTTTAATTTTTATAAAATGGGATGGGTTAGGACCACCGTCATTGTTTGAAGAGATGTAAGCCGTACCCCCGTTCGATAATCTTCCTACACTGGATGACTTTGTAAACCTTTCTTTTTAGTATTCTTGTCCGTATCATTTGCTGTGTAATATTCTACAGTCATCTCAGCATGTTTCAACAGTTATGTTGATGCAATTTCTTTCGTCATTTTCAAATCATAAATTTCAATTTTTATAAGATGGGATGCGTTAACACCATCGTCATTTGTTTGAAGAGATGTAAGCCGTACTCTCATTTGATAAACTTCTAACACTGGATGACTTTTTAGGAATTCTTTTTAGGAATTCTTGTGTCGTACAAGGCGACTAAGGGATAGGGCTGATTAACTTCAACATCAGACAGATATGTACAGCCCAGACTCAGCCTCAGATGCATGGCTCGAGTCAACAATATCAACAATACGTGGGTGGGACCGAATACAGATTGGTGAATTGTGGGTGTTAATTCACCTCTGCCTAACCCTCCGGGGATAAAGGCGTGATTATATGTATGTATGTATGTATCCTTGTCAATATTTACTGTGAAATATTTTACACGTAACTTAACATGATTGCACAGTTCTATTGATGCAATATCTTTCGACTTTTTCGTAAATTTTAAAATTTAGAAAATGGGATGTTACAAATAATAACCATGGTCCTAGGTCATTATTTGAAGACGTGTAAGCCGAACCCCCGTTTGATAAGCAGTGGATGGCTTTCAGAAACCTCCTTTAAGCTCCATTAGTTAACTAAAAATGTTTTAAAATGAAGTGTGTATTATTGTATATTGATCCTATAAAATATATTCGTACAAAGTGTTTCTTTGTTTTATTAGCAACTTATGTGCTTCTATCTTAAAGAAGGGTATTATAAGTTTCTTCAGGGTCGGCAGCACTAATGTGACGCCCCTGCCCCTCTAGACAAGTGGCAATTCGCTAGCCGGCGTTTGGTGGAATAGAATGACGAATGTATGGGATTTGACGTAAATGACAGTCGTTAACGCATGTCAAATATGTCAAATCCTATACATTTGTCATTCTATTCCATCAAACGCCTGCTAGCGAATTGTCACTTGTCTAGAGGGGCTGGTGTTGCACTCGTCCATAGGCCACGGTAACCACTTTCCATCAGGTGGACCGTGTGCTTGTCTGCCACCTAAGTGGTATAAAAAAACACTGTCACCTGTCACAGTTAAAACAAAAAGTTTTTGTTTTTCTTATGATGTCAATATTAATGATCTCATTACTTGCATAAAATCTACCAGTCTGATAGCATCGTACAGCGATACATTAGAAATACAGAATACTGAGATATTTTAGACTAATAGATTCAAATATTGAATGTATCGTCTATGCAGGAAACTGCGACAATGAGTCTGGGTCCCGCTAGATTGCTATACACATAGACGCGAATGAAGTTGGTCATTACTTTGATTTCTATGGAAGACCACCAACAGAATACCCAGTCCATCAGACGTTTTTAGAACGAAATTGTTGATTAGGGAATAATAATATTAATCGAACCCAAAACGATTACAATCTAGTATGCGGCGAATATTGTTTATTTTATTTATATTGTAAATACTATCGTAGGTCATTAAACGATTTCCAGTGGACCAGTTTCCGTTAATCCCTACCACTTTTGGCTATTTCACATTCACTCCATTTCTTTATGAGACTTTGGATCGTTCTTTACCCCTCGTCACTACAGCCAGACCCGAATTAGAAATGACAGTAGGTAAATGGGGGCGTGTTCTTCTCGTTAATTCATGAAAAGTGTAGTGTATTGACGGTACTTGTATAAATATAATAATATAATAGTTGTGGGTAGGTTATAGGGGCACTTGAATTATACGTCTCCTCAAGTAAGCTGTGTTTCTGTGAGATTCCCGAATATTCCCAGCATTCCCGTCTAGAACATTACACTGGCGACGAGGTGGTTTTGCGAACATTCAGTGTGCATTTAAACATTAAAAACAATGTCGATCGGCAAGATTTCCGAATTTAATATTAAAAATGGAGTGTGGTCATCGTACGCGGACCGCCTTGAAATGTACTTCAAGGTTAATAGTGTGGAACAGGAATTAAAGGTGCCTACCATGATCTCCGTCATGGGGGATGAAGCGTACGAGTTACTGGTAAACCTGGCAAGTCCAACTAAACCATCGGAATTGACGTACGAGAAGGCGACGGAATTATTGCTTCGTCATTTACAACCGAGCCCGTCCGTGCTGGCAGAAAGGTACAGATTCAGACAAAGGAGACAGCTACCCGAGGAGAATGTCAGCAATTACGTTGCGGAGTTAAAGAAGCTAGCAAGAAACTGTAAATTCGGGACAAATGTGAATGAAAACCTACGAGACCAATTCGTATGCGGCTTACGTGGTGACGTCACCCGCCAACGACTTTTTGCGGAGAACGAGACATTGGAATTCTCACACGCCGTTACAGTTGCGAGTTCTTTGGAGGCGGCGGAGCGAGACGCTGCTGCTGTGGAGGCACGTGTCGTACCGGGCACGGCAGCGGGGAGCGTCGGAGAGGTGCACGCAATGCAAGCGGGGCCGGCCCGCGCGGGTCGAGCGCGGCAGCAGCGCGGTGGGCGCGGCCGCGGAGGCGCCGCCGGCGGCGCCAGTGCAACGCAGCGGGGAGCGGCGAGGTTCACTGCCGCGCGCGACCAGAGGTCGGGAGGTAACTGCAGGGGCTGCGGAGCCGTGAGTCATGGATACGAAGATTGTCGGTTCCGGGACTACGTATGCAGCCGGTGTGGAATACGGGGACACCTACGACGGGTCTGTTTGTCTACAACAGGAACCGAAGGCGGGAAGGCGCGTCACAATCAAGGTTTCCATAACGCGGAGGAGAACTACGCACCCGAACAGGAGACGTGCCTATTTCCATTAACGGAACTATTATTCCTATGGAAATAGATACCGGTACTCCAATATCTTGTATTAGTGCAGTAACTTACAACCGATATTTTAGTGATCTACCTATACAAAATTACGACTTAATATTAAGATTTTACGACGGTAGTACCGTGAAACCTTTAGGTTTTATAAAACCCTCTGGAAGGTATAACGGATTGGATAAACAATTAGAGTTATTTATTATACAAAAAGCAACCACTTCATTGTTAGGGAGACAGTGGTTAACAGAATTAAATATACCTATAGGAAATTGTTCCCAAGCGTGTCATGTTATAACACCTGTTTTTAATGCAGATTCTAATGTGAAATTATTGTTGGACAGATATAGACAATTGTTCGACGGCAGTCTGGGGAGGTTCACAGGCGGCAAGGCGACGTTGCGAGTGCGGGAGGGCGCGGTGCCCGTGTTCCACCGCGAGCGGCCGCTGCCGTATGCGATGCGGGAGCGCGTCGACGCCGAGCTCGACGCGATGCTGCGTGCCGGCATCATCGAACCGGTTGACTGCTCCGACTGGGCCTCGCCATTGGTTCCCGTTAACAAGTCCGATGGGTCGCGCAGGGTTTGTGTTGACTATAAGGCTACTTTGAATCCGTTTTTGCTGATCGATAGGTATCCTTTGCCTAGGATTGAAGATGTACTGGTTACGCTAAACGGTGCTCAATATTTTAGTAAAATTGATTTATTACAGTCGTATAATCAAATAGAATTGGATGAGTCAAAAAAATATACAGTTATCAACACTCATCGAGGTCTTTTCCGATACAACCGTTTAGTATTTGGTTTGTCATCTAGCCCGGGAATATTTCAACGTATAATGTCCAATTTGCTACAAGGTATACCCAACGTGGCAGTTTTTATAGACGATATTATTATTGGAGGTAAAACAAAATCAGAGCATTTACAGGCCTTAGAAACTGTATTTCAAAAGTTACTATCCCAGGGTCTAAGGTTAAAGAAATCAAAATGTGTATTTTTGACGCATGAAGTTACTTATTTAGGTTACGTTTTACCGAAAGAAGGTATTAGAGCAGACCCAAATAAAATTGAGGCCATTAAAAAAATTCCACGGCCTGAAAATGTTACTGAGCTACGTTCATTTTTAGGTTTAGCTAACTTTTTCGCACGATTTGTGAAAAATTTTAGTCAAAAGTTAATTCCATTATATAATTTACTTAGGAAAGGTGTTGAATGGAAATGGACTGACGAGTGTGAACGGGCGTTTGGATGTATAAAAATGACTTTATTAAGTTCTGAGGTTTTAGCGCATTACAATTCAAATAAACCATTAATAGTAACTTGTGACGCGAGTGCAGCGGGAATAGGGGGGGTGTTATCGCAGCCAACGGGCAGCGCGGGCGTCGAGCGCCCGGTAGCATTTGTATCCCGCACATTAACCGCGGCTGAGAAGAACTATTCTCAGATTCATAGAGAAGCGCTAGCCATCATTTTCTGTATGAAAAAATTTCATCAATATGTTTACGGGCGGCGCTTTATACTCAGAACTGACCATAAACCGTTGGTGTCGTTGTTTGGACCCCATATAGGCATTCCGACTATGACGGCGAGCCGAATGCAAATGTGGGCTATAATAATGTCCGCTTATACCTACGACATCGAGTACGTACGCTCGAGCGAAAACAGCGCGGATAGTTTGTCTCGTCTACCTGCGAATAATAGCAAACCGGTTTCGCAGGCGGTCCCTGAACAAACGTATTTGCATTTCGCGCAAGATGCGTTACTTCTAGATTACAATGAAATCAAGAAAGGTACTATTAAAGATCCAATATTAAGTAGATTGTTATATTTTATTCGAAACGGTTGGCCTTCACACTGTGAAATTGATAATTTTAAACCTTATTTTAATAGGAAAAATGAAATATATGAAGAATTGGGATGCATATTGTGGGGTCATCGAGTTATTATACCGGAATGTTGTAGGGCTAAGGTTTTAGAGATAATTCATGAACCGCATATGGGTATTGTAAAGTCAAAATCACTCGCACGTAGTTACGTATGGTGGCCGGGGCTGGACGAAGCGGTGGAGGCAACCTGTCGAGCCTGTGAGACATGTAACGTCCTAGCCGACGCACCCCCGCGACAGGTGCCGCGTCCTTGGCCGTGGCCGAACAGACCGTGGACCCGGGTTCACCTAGATTTTATGGGACCTATATTCGGTAATTTGTATTTAGTTGCTATAGATGCTATGTCCAAGTGGATAGAAGTTTTCAACGTCCCCAGCACGGCGGCAGGTAGCACTATTAAAAAACTTAGTGAATTATGGAGCAGATGGGGCATTCCGAAACAAATAGTAACGGATAATGGACCGCCGTTCACTAGTAGCGAATTTGCAACCGCAATGAAATGCAATGGAATCGACCATATTTTCACGGCTCCATATCACCCGGCGTCGAACGGCGCAGCCGAAAACGCTGTGAAAACTTTAAAAAGCGTAATAAAAAAGGCAAATTTGGATAAAAGAAATATAGACAACGCGTTAAACACATTTTTACTGTATTATAGGAATACCTGTCACGTGTCGACCGGTGAGAGTCCCGCCTTATTAATGTTAGGTAGACAGTTACGCACTCGGTTAGATGCACTAAGGCCGGACAGGGAAGAGAGGATGCGACTGGTTCAAAAACGTCAGATAGGCGAAGCAGGTGGGGGTAATAGGGTTATGCAACCAGGTCAGGATGTTTGGTATAGACAGTATTTAAAAGGGGAAAAATGGTTACCTGGAATAATTAAGTCTAGCTTAGGTCCATCTAACTATGAAGTAACTGATAAAGATGGCCATAGAGTACATAGACATATCGATCAGTTGAAACGGAGGTCTCGTAGTTCCTTGGCAGCACCAGGCCCGGGGCTCCCTCGGGCCGAGCGAGCACCAGTGGCTATCGCTCGCGAGGGGGTAGAATGTGAGGGTCCAGAAAATGCTGATACCGATAAATCGTCGAGCCAGGGGTTACGGCCGGAGCAGTCAGACGGTGGTGAGGCGTCAGCGATCGTTCAAGGCCAAGCGTCAGATTTTCCAGTTAAATTGAACCAACCGCCGCCGCCAGAACCCCTTGAACCTCCTCAGACACTACAACCCGATAAAGCTCAGAAACCTATTCGTCAATGTAGATCAAATAATCAGGCTAATTATAAATGTTAATATTGTGTTAATTTAGTTGTAATTTAAGTGGGGAGGAATGTAGTGTATTGACGGTACTTGTATAAATATAATAATATAATAGTTGTGGGTAGGTTATAGGGGCACTTGAATTATACGTCTCCTCAAGTAAGCTGTGTTTCTGTGAGATTCCCGAATATTCCCAGCATTCCCGTCTAGAACATTACAAAAAGTATCAAGAAACTACACAAATAAACCTACTCTACTGTTGCAACCAAATCCTGATATGTAAAACGTCTTCATACAATCCTAATTTATATATCAACAGGGTGTCCACTTTCTGGAAAGTCAGGGAAAAGTCAGGGAAGCTCAAGGTTGTCAGGGAAAGTCAGTGAAATCGAGGGGCCATCTAGAAAGTCAGGGCAAATTTTGATATCTTCAAGTATGAATTGAAAAAAGAGCAATGTTTTTGTCCCAGTGATTGTAATATGAGGGATAAATTACATGCTTTAGCCTGACCCTTTCAAACAGACTAATTTTCAATAGTTCTGTGCATCTCGCGGCAACGTATTTTTAGTGTATTTTGGTGATACTCGGGGAAGGCCCTAACGGGTGTAACACATTTTCAAAATTGTTTTAATAAAATTGTCTGAAAGGGGCCTTTACGTGTTGGACCCATGTCCCCACGCAAGCCTACAAAAAGGAACGGGACAGTCCCGTGAATTTGTAAATCAGATACCTACAAAATAAAAATTAAAATACCCATATCACAGATTATACACAGAAATACATGTTCTGCAATATAGTAATCTGCTAAAAAGGTTTCATTATGGATATAATCGGCTTTTTATTTTGATGGCTGGTCAGGGAAATTTGCTGAAATGGTCAGGGAAGTCAGGGAAAGGTCAGGGATTTTTTTAAGCATTACGAGTGGACACCCTGCAATGAATGCACCTGTTTATTTTGACTTATTAGGTATGTCTACATCATCAGGCTATATTAGTCCACTGCTGGACATAGTCCTCCCCTAATGAGCGCCATAGCGCCCTGTCTTCAGCTTGCTGCATCCATCTAGCCTTATGATGATGATGAGGTATGTCTTCTAATATCTATCTATAATTGTTAAATGGTCAGATACGACCGCACACACACCACATTGGAGATATTTTAAAAAAAATACCTGGTATATGTTACTGATCACAAAAATATATTTTTAAATTATTGTTTGTCCGCCAAGGACCCAAAAAATACCGCGTCAAAATCTGTTCTATGAACAGGTTTTGATGCGGTTAGTTTTAATTGAAGTCGACGTGATTGTGACTAAACCACTGGATTGAAGTCCAGAAGGTAAGGTAGGTGTTCTCTATATTGGCAAACACTATCAGGATAATGGAAGTGGTGGAAATAAGAGGTTAATTTAATAGACGAAACTATAAATTAGGAAGATGGAAGTCGATAACTGTAGTAAATGGGTCTCCATTAACTATGTAACGGACTGTAACGCCATTTCGAGGTTCTTATAAAACAAAAAAAAATATAATTCAATGTCGTAAAACGCCATCTAGTGATTAAGTAAGAAATTTCTACAAGTAAATTGAATATCTCTATAAACGATTTATAAATATTCAAAGCTCAATACTTTGATTGGTTGATCGGAAGTGAACTTTTAGTTCTGAATTTTAACGCAGATTTAGCGCTGTTGTCAATTATTCATGAATTGTGACTCTTTGGCGGGAAAATCGAATCTTCTGATTGGCTGTGGGGGTGTTGGAGACCTTGAAACAAGGTCTACGAGGGAATTCAAGGACACTTTTCTTTGGGCTGGCTTCGGGGTTGGTCGATTCGCGAAAAGGTATTCTGTGTAGTGTACTTTGGCGGGAATTTTGAGAATTTTACATTTAAAGTCATGGAGATTTTTTACTTTTGTTGTGGAAAGTTTGAGTTTAATTAGTAAATTCTTAGTGTTTTAATTAGTAAGAAGAGGAATTAGGTAGCTCGCCTTTATTGAAGTTTTATAATTCGCGAAATGAACATTTTATCGTATGATCCACAAGACACCTTTATCTCTGGGATTAAGAATTGAATCTCGTATTCAATTCAGAATATCAGCTGTACTGTGAGTCTGCGGTACAGGGCCATACACGAGATAAAATGTTTATATAGGGATTCTTTGTGGGACTTTGGTAGGGCTAGGGACGGTTGAGGCCATAGGTATTAGCTAGGTTCCCCGCTTAGGAAGTCAATCGATGTGATTGCCAGGAGTTGATACCTATCGGTGATAACGACACTTCTGTCCTCTGCTTAGCTAGGTATGCTGAGGATAGTCTGAAGCGCTCAGCACACGGATTTTGCCTGAAAGGGATCTGTGAGCTTCCAGGATGGTTCGTGACTGGAGGGTAGGCGGTTGTCGCTCTCCAGAGCGGGTCAGTCCTGTCTATCTTTATATATGTATATATACACACTTTTATGTCCTTGTCCTGTGAGAGAACACATCCTTGGCTTCGGCCGTGGTCTCTTGCTCGTAGGGAGTACTAGTGATAGTTCAAAGTCAGGCTTACTACCTGCGCCCTAGTCAGATAGATTAGCCCTACACATTTCACGTTTAACGTAATTAAATGTTTGTTGATACACGGATAGTTTAGTCAGGTAGGTGAGTAGGTACACACTAATAGTAAACATATGAATATATATATTAGGTAGGTAGAATCGCGTTTGTAAGGGGTGATCTAAGTTGTTATTATTGTAAATCATAATAATCTGATTAGGAAATTAGATAGGCAATTGGTTCAATTACAACGTAGCAGATTTGTAAATGACCGCCATCTTGTGATTGAAGAATGAAAGTTTTCCCGCTAATTTTGCAAATCAATTTTCATGTTCGATTTACGTTGTTGGGAATTACTGGGATTATAGTGACAGGATTGTGTAATAATTACGCTAAGAGTATGGTGAGATTACAACCATTGGATGCGTTAACATGACGATGAGTGTTTAACAGTGAAGTGAAAAACGTGCGTGACCGAGCGAGCCGATGTATTCATTACAGGCATTGATATATAATTACAGGTCACAAGTATTGTTCAAGGTAAATGTGCAGTGATTGACTTGTCCTAAGTGTCCTTAATATAATTTTTACTAATTGCATATAGATCTTTGCTGGTTCATTATTGAACAACAACACATCGGTACTTTGTACATTCACACTAGTGAAATCTTTCTGACAACAGAATCATGTGCAGAGCTATCGTAATCTGAAGGGTCGAAAGTATCCAAACAGATAATCTACAAAAGGTAGTTATTTTATCACTGATCTTTGTGATTCTGAAACATATCTCCGACAAACGTTTCCCTGCCGAATGATCCACCGACAGAATGCTTCGCTTATGAGTTTTTCATCTACAGAACATTTCACATACAGGCAGTTCGCCGATAAAACGATTCATTTTTGGTTAAATCGACGACAGAACCTTTCCCCTACGAACGTTTCGCCGTTGCACTGCATGTATGTATGTAATTTGTGCGGGTGAAATCCTGCAACTGGATTGTGAAACAGGTATCCTCAACCGATTTTCATCAAAATCTGAGGCTTGGGGACTCAGTCTTAGAAGCTATTGACGAGTACAATTCAGGTAGACAATTCCAGCTTCGAAGACGAGATAAATCGACGATACCGACTCGGCTGGGCAGCGTTCGTGAAGCTACGAGATGTCTTCTCGCCCGACATGCCTCAGTGCCCGAAGACGAAGAAAGTCTTTAATCAATGTGTGTTACCAGTGATGACTAACGGATCTGAAAAGTTGTCCCTTACTACAGGTCTCTTAAAAAAGCATAAATTCGCTCAACGACCTATGGAGAGGGCTATGCTCATTAGTTCTCTACGTTATCGCGTCAGAAATGATGATATCCGTTGGAGAACAAAAGTAACCGACGTAGCCCAGCGGATTAGCTCGTTGAAGTGGCAGTGGGTGCCACATAGCGCGAAACAGATAGCCGATGGAGCAAAAAAGTTCTGGAATGGCGACCGCGTACGGGCAAACGTCCTACCTACCTATTTGAAATTATTTATATTGTGCTAAAAGTTTTCTTACGATACTGACTGTACGTGTACATGTAGGACTAAACTACCGGGCACGCCGAAATAAGACCGACTTCTTCTATGGCCTAAGTAAGCGTTGAGAAAGAGTTTTGAAAAATTCAACCATTTGTTGAAACACCCTTGACACATTTACCCAAGTTCATTAGTTAACGATTTTAATATCTTCCTTCATTCCTCTCCCAACTCTTCAAAACGCACCATTACCACTACAGTACAAAATTAACAGGGTTGGAATCCATTACAGTCAGAAGGTTTTTCACGCTGAAGGTATTTTTTGTCATAAGACACAGGTTTCTATTCCGACTACGCCAACCACGTCATTGCTGGCCCCGTTGAGGTGGTTTCCATGCCGGGTTAGGCACGAATAAGAAAACTGGGATATAGTTAATTGATTGACGGAATTAGTGAATTTATAAACAAACAAAGTATATTGTTCAAAACTCGTACAAAGTCCCGTGGTATACCTACTACAAATGCAACAAGTTCCAGGTAACGTGCGAATGAGACGGACAGTCATTGTGCTTGTATTCGTATGAGGCAAAAAGTCTATGACCTTAAATGACATTTTGACGAGTTAACTTACTTGGTAGGGTTACCTACCCTACCAAATAAAAAAATGTGAAAAATATGGCTATGATCATAAGTAAATTCCTTATCCTACTTTTTATTACAGTACAACTTTTATTACAAAGTAAGTCATAGCATTACGTGCCAACAATTTAATGGTCGAAGTAGAAACACTATGACACTATATGTATTGATTGACATAATTGGTCAATCAATCAATCAATTAGCCTAGTGCAGTCCACTGCTGAACATAAGCCTCTCCCAATCCTCTGCCTTCCGCATCCAGTCTGTTCCAGCCACTTTTTTTTAGGTTGTCAGTCCATCTGGCTAGGGGTCGCGATCTCCACTCTAGGACTTGTCTGCTTTAACGGCCATCGGTCCTTCGACAGACGTGGCCAGCCCATTGTTTGTAGAATATCTCTATTCTAAATACGGCCCTGAGAGTACAAATTAACAACAAATTCATCTTATGACTCTTAGTAGGTATTGTAAACTTCTGTCATTTATAATTACTGTAAAAAATGTCCAAAGTATGAATGTAGAGGACTTTAGGCGCAAAGGTAGGTCTAAGAAAAGATGGATGGATTGTGTGAAAGACGATATCGCAGAGTGACTGACGAAAGTTGCGACGCCCCCAAGTACCTAGTTGAGACAGTTATATTGACATCATTCATAAACATAATTCATATATATTTTTATTGTAACTGTTACAGATGCGTCAATGCAGCAGGAAAATACATTTTAGTTTTAACCTGTCAAGTGAGTAAATAATAGACACAATAGGTAAACAACAAGTGAGTAAATAATAGACACAATAGGTAAACAATAGACTCGCGGTGCGATCGCACCGCTTGGGATCTTAGACTTTAAAAGCGTTCATAAAAAAAACATATATCTACCAAGAAACATACATTGAAACATTGATATGAGTACAACGACCACGCTTCGGGCGCTTACAGAAGCAGTGATCTGGATCTTGTATTGACTTATATGGAACTAGTTCTGATCATGGCCTCGATTCTACTAAAATAAAACCATTGTCATACCACAGACACTGCAAAAATCACCCACTTAATTTTAAACTTTAAAGTTAAGACTTTAAAGTCAAATATTAAATGGCTTTTTGTAGAGTGAATGAAAAAGTGAAATGTGACACTCCTCATTTAATTTTCGACTTTAGGGGTAATAATATTAAAGTCTAAAATTTAATGCCATTTATTGCAGTGTCTGTGGTATGACAGTTGATTTGGCTTCAGCAGAATCGAGGGCCAGGTAATTATTGTATTCCTTAAGCCATGAATGGAACCGTTAGAGACACAGGCAGACCTATAAATAGATCAAAAAAGGGTTATAATCCTACATACTTACATAATTATACTCACGCCTGTAAATCCCCGAAGAGGAAGGCAGAGGCATATTAACACCCACATTTCGCCAACTATGATTTTCGGTCCCTATATTTTAGGCTGTAGTATGTGAGCCTATATTGTATGTCTACTGTCGGATATGTCGGACCAACATGGCTAAAAAGTCTTGCAAATCACGGAAAAGCTGCGAGTAAAACGTTTGTCCTGGTTGGGGCATGTCATGCTTAGGGTTTAAAGTAGGGTCTTAAGAAAGATTTTAACTATGGAAGTGGACAAGGAGGGAGAAAGACCTAATAGAAGATGGATGGACTGTGTGAAAGATGATATGGTTAGGAAGAGAACGAATGTTGACATGACTGCAACTCGAGATGAATGGTAAAAGCTCACATGTTTCGCCGCCCCCAAATGAAATATGGGCTGGAGGATGATGAGATCTACAATCCTGCATATATTATACTTACCTATACGTGATAGTTTGGAGAGATGTAGGGATGGATGGATATTGTACTACCTCTTTTCTATGTCTATCTATATATATCAAAAATTTGAAATGGGTTGTGTCTGCGGTAAAGATACTAAGTACATACTGCCACGATATGTTCTTACTAAGTGCAAAGACATTAATTACTTCAGCAGTCTTTCTCAGCATAAATAAAACATATTGTTAGTAATTTTTTATTATTAAAAAAACGAAGACAAGCTAAATCACTAAGTACATAGTATAAAACAAAGTCGCTTTCTCTGTCCCTATATCCCTTTGTATGCTTAAATCTTTAAAACTACGCAACGGATTTTGATACGGTTTTTATTAATAGATAGAGTGATTCAAGAGGAAGGTTTATATGTATAATACATGTTTATTATAGTAGAGGGTGCAGCGGGAACTGCATCTGACGCCACGCGAGCGGAAAAATATTGGCGGTGCGAAGTTCGCCGGGTCAGCTAGTCAAGACACAAACCATAAACTTTGGACATTATCTACTTCTTACTTATAGTACTCATGATCATCACCATCATGTAGGCTTTCACCTCGAAGTCCAGACTCCTTCTCACTCACTTCTCATGATTCAACGATAAATAAATTGATAGAAATGGTATTCGTTTATTGTTATAGGTACGTCTCAGAATATTCCTATGCCTTTCATAAAAGTCAACAGTTTCGGATGATTTAAGTTCCATTAAATTTTATTATATTTATCTACTCTGATACTATAATACAAAGATTATAAAATTGAAATCAAAACTCTTATGACAAACATTACGCACAGGCCAAAAAAAAAGTTTTATTACGATACAGGTCTTGTATGGACACCTATATCATAAAATAACTTTTTAATCATAACGATACACCTATACAACCTCCATCTGGACTAAACCTCTACTTTAAAAAAAGAATCCGCCGATTCTGGAAAAAAAAGAAACACGCATGCGCAATCGAGTGAGTTTGCGCCTTGGCGCGAACATTTTTTTTTTTTTTTGTTCTATACATTTAAATTAAATAAAGTTTGGTTTGGTTTGTAAAATAAATTAGTTTATGTATTATAGTATGAGAGTAGATAAAGTAGTGTATGACACTGTACATAACTTGGTCTTATAACACTCGTGTGATAAAATAAAAAAACTCGCCTACGGCTCGTTTTTTTAAAACACACTCGTGTTTTAAGAACCCTTATTATGCAACAGTATCATAAACTACTATTACTTGTTGCGTTAATCGAATAAATGTCATATAATTATGTTAATGGGAATTGTAACGTTCGTGAGTGACATCCTGCCCCTCTAGAGAAGTGGCATTTCGTTGGCGTTTGGTGGAATAGAATGACGAATGTACTTGTAGGATTTGAGGAGTTGGGAGTTCTTTTATTTTCGTAGGCGAGTTTTGCGCGTTTAAAACCGAGAGCATTTGGTTTAAAACGTTTCTTTCCGTTCTTTTTACATCTATAGTCATGACCCATTATGGGCTATAGTATACTAGACGCTCCGCTGCGCGAATGCGTGGGCGGCCAGCGCCTCCTTCTGCGAGCAGGTCATGCTCGTGAAGGAGACAGCAGAGCGGGCGCGGCGCGATGAGCGAGAGAGACTCGTGGACATTGCTGGCCGTGTTCGAAGGCGGCTCGGGCGTCGGAGGGGGCAAACCGACCTCCGCCCCCCATGAGCGCGGGCTTGAGGGTGACGGGTGGAGCCGCTCGTCACCCTAGCAGAAGCAGGCCACGGCGGCGGCGCACATCGTAGGACACAACCTCCCCCTTCGGCTCCGAAGGGGGGGAGGGGGGTATCCGTGGGGATTTCCCGCACGTAAAAAAAAGTATACTAGACGCTTAATACACGGTAACTAAAGCTTTTCATACAGTATTGTAACTCGGCCGTATTTTTGAAGTGAAAACTTCTTTAATGGCGCCGGATGGGTAAAAAGTGTTAAACTCGCGTCAGGATCACTTGACCCTTGAACCGTAACCGACGACTGACGTCATACAAAATTGGAATTTATAATTTCTTCTGACAGAAAATTAGTAATAGGTTCTATGATTGGCGCTATATTATAGGTATGGTATGGTATGGTATGTTTTTTTTATCTTTTTCTTCGTATATAACGAAGAAAGAAAGAAAGAAAAAGTTTTCACTTCTACCGGCACTCCCGGAGTGCAACCCGTCTTTTTTTTTAATATAGTGCGTACAGCAACGCGGTACGTAAACAAGCGATAGGGCTTGCCCACCTACAGCATTTTCATTACATCTGATCTGCCTACTTTGACTTTCTATCTAGTTTTGAGGTTTTATTATTTTTTATGATTAAATCGTATTTTTTTTAGATTATTTAAATAAACACATTAAATACTTTGTATTGTAGTTTTAAAGTACCAACTTACTAGTTTATTTCTGAGAAAACTAAGTTACTATTTTATTACTATTTATTTGGCAGTTTATATAAACAATGCAAAAATAAATACATTAATGCCCGTTTGCACTAAACTCTACTTAGGTTAATCCTTGTAAAGTGACTCCTAAGTCTAAGATAATCTTAACTTTATTTTCAATTGCACCAACATATTTACGAAAGGGCATTCCTAACTTAAGATAAGCCTAGTAAAGCGAATGAAGGTGTAAATAAACGAATGAATTAGCCAATTGTCTATGATAATTGAGCGATTGTCTATGATTTCTTTAACGATCTCGTCGGAGCTTTGGCGCGAACGCGGGAAAGCGCACATCGCAGTATTATTTTATTTTTCGAAATTGGTGTGAATTCGAGTTTTTATGTGTAAAAATGATGGATTTTTAGACATAACGTCTTGGACAATTCACACAAGTGTAGGAAAGTGGGATATTATAGTGAATTGTGACATTTCGTGTTCGTTCCAAATCTCCTGGGGGACCTTCAGTAAAGTCCCCACAAATTTACTGAAGCAGAAATCATCACTCATAGTCATCGTCATGAAAAAATATTGTATTGAAGATATTTAAGGTTTAGGCTGATGGCTTTGTGCCAAGCCCCAATAAATAATAATAAAAAAAACGATCTCGTCTCGTCAGTCAAGTCGCGTAAGTCACGTTGTATTTAAATTTAGATTATTTATTTATTTAGTTTAATATCATGTGCCAAACAGTACATATAAATACCGGACATTGATTGACAACTGTCAAAAAAATAGGGTTAGGAGATTCTTAAAACGTTATGACTTACTTAATCGGTGTCATAAGAATTAAGATTGACTTAGCGTGTTTAGGAGTATCTTAGGGTTGGTGCAATGCATTTTCTTGTTAAGAGTGTCTTATATACCTTAGGCATCAGGTTAAGATACTCTTAAGTTCAGTGCAAACGGGCATTAGTCACCTTAATTCTAAGTACTTATATTATTTCGGTTTATTTGACAGCTTTTGTGGCGTGGCGGTAGTGAACGCGGCTGCTACGCAGGAGGCGCGAGTTCGATCCCCGCTCAGTGCAAATATTTGTATCCATGAATATGTATATTTGCATTGGTCTGGGTGTTTATATGTATATTATGTATGTATTTACAAAAAAAATTAAGTATTTAAGTATGTTTATCCGCATTCTAGATTCCAGAACACAAGCTAGTTAAGCTATGCTTACCATGGGTCTAGATAGCGTTGTGTGGATTGTTGTGGAATATTTGTGGAATATTTTACAAATTCAGTACCTACTATTTGGTATTAGTTGAATAACCCACCCCTGATCGCTCCCGGTGCAAAGGTGCCCATCACACTCGTCGCGCTTCCACGCTGGATTGCGATGGCCAGCCTCTGCACCAGGGACGATCGTGACTCCCACCAGTGGCCTCCATGAGCCTCTGCCCAATCACCCTCATAAGGCCTTTGGCCTCTCTGCCCCAGCTCCCCAGAGTCTCTACCGCTATTGGGACGAAGTGGTACTGTGGCTCCAACTCCTCATACTTGAGCCTCTTTTTCGAGCTTGCGTCATCCGCAGCGGCTAGATTTAATTAAAAAGTCATGTTTATGTTTGCTTTAATAACAAACCGCTATTATAAATTTGCAACCGAAAAATATTTAGTTTGTTTTTGATTTTTATATGATTCCAAAATACTTAATTATATTTTTTTTTTTTGATAGCTTCAGAAAATTTTAATGATAATAAAAATTATAAAAGTTTGAAACTCATTAAAAGGCTGACTACTGGGTGTTTTACCCTATAACTCGCAACAACTCAAAACAAATATTCTTTGGACACCCGTGTGAAGCCGAACAGCTGGCTACAAAATTGCTCAACAGGGCGAAGCAGTAGGTACATCACTGCTAGGCTACGACTCGTTTATAAGCGCGTAAACCCAGTAAACCTGTTCCGTCCGCGTCCGCCACATAGGCACAGAATAATTAATAGTACTAACGTACAGAAGGATCACTGCGCAAGAAGATTTTATTAATTCCAGTCTTGCTCCGACGCAATACGGTGGAATTCAGCTCGCACAACATTAAGTACCTATAATTTTATTCACCTACTACTTCGTCTCTTTCTATCGCGTACCTCTTATCTCTTCTTACGCCTGTTAGGGTTGCCTTCTTGTGTAGAAATGAATATTTGATTACCAGTCCAGTTATGTACCTGTTACTATTTTTCTACTTATGTGAAAATGACAACTTTAAACATACCTACCTAGTATTAGATGAAAAAAGTATTTTATTACAATGTCCGCATATTTTAACATAAGACGATAAGCATACTACTACATTTAGTATTCTTTGCTACTACACTTTAGTGTATTTGCTAAATTGAACATACCATTTATGTGTTTAGTTACATGCCGTACGACGCAAACACGAAACGGCTTAAACTAGTCCGAGAGCCGACACCCAAAAATCATGTTGGTAAATTATTTTGATTTGCGCCAGCTAAATTGAATGCGCTTTGAAAGCAGTTCGTATTTGAATTTATATTATTGTAAGGAACTCGGTTCTCGGATACTATAAGCTTTGTTGGAACTGTATTTGGTTTCCGTTGTTTGATTGTCCTGATTGCAGAATCTTCAAAATGATGGGAGCAGACTTCGTAGCTTTTAGCTCTCAAATTTTCTTTGCTTAGTAAGTCCTCTCGTCCTATTAAAATCAGCCACTCTCGGCGCCTAAAATAAAATAGACAAATGGTAGTCAGTACGAAGCAAACACACATGTACTTATGGTCATTGGTTAGAGTGAAGCAAACGGGGCACTGAGGAGCACAGTCACCGTAGTATTCGCTCGTCGCCGTCACAGAAACAGTCCCCGTTGCAGTCGCCATAGTCCAGTCTCTATACAATAAATTTTTTTCTAAGTGTTTGACAATCGCCACGCCGAGAAAGGTCAGGTGCGCCAAAAGTAGTATAACTTCAAAAATCGTATCTCCTAAGCTAGTAAAAATCACTGGACATACATGGGGGTGGCTCAAATACTCCTCAATATGGGGCGCCAAATTTTTTGGCCAGGAGAGCTGGTCACCATGTATTGTCAAACTTAACCTTAGCTCTCGGTCTATATACCCGTCAGACTAGCCAAAGTGCGCCAAAGTATCTAATTATCATGTTCAGGTGAATAATATTAAATATTATGCTATTCATTTGTATACCTATTAAATTTATTACTTCAGCTCTCGGACTATAAACAAAGAATACTAAATATTACCTATAAGCTATAAGGTAGCTTTAGAGCGCGAAGGTTCATATATTATGTAGGTAAGAACTAATAAATGACGGCGTTATGAAGGGACAAACATAAGAAATTAAAAAATCGAATTGAGACCCTCCTCCTCCTTTTTTGAAGTCGTTTAAAAAGAAGGAACTTGGAACTGCAGAAATTACGTAGGGTAGGTATCGTCAGTGGTACCTACCTACCTATAGTAAACGCGCAATGCCCGTCAAGGACACTCGAAATTAGAAAAATACGTCGAGGCGGGCGACAGCGGAGTACGTTGACCCCGATGGGTCCGATCCAATAACCCTCCCAGTTCAAAAATCTAGCTGGCTAGGTGCCTACCTACTTCGTGGTCTACCTATAAAATAAGTAGTTTTAGTCTAGTTACGCATTTTGAGCAGTAGTAGTGGTAGGTTGGGTTATGGGTAGGTAGGTAAGTACCTTAAAATTTTAAAATTTATTAATTTGGCAAAATTACCTTACAGCATCTTTGGGAAGCGAGAAAAAAGATAAAACCGGCATATTTCTATTCGAATTCAAACAGCCGAACGCCACACAATATCGTCTGTCATATTTTCTTTTCTTGTCCATTCTAAGGTAGGTACCAGTAGTAGGCACGATCAAGAGAGAAAAAAAATGTTTTTATAAAATCCCAGCCGAGCGCGAGCATAAAAAACACCTCAAGCATTCACACGAGCGCGCGCGTGACACTCGACTAATTTTTAATCCGCTCGGCCGGATACTTCGCTGTAGGTATATAACGGGTGTACTGCGCGGAGTGAACCACGCCTGACATAGGTAGAGCGGCTTTAGATGACGCGCACTTGCCCCGAGGTTTTAAATACATTGCGTACCTGCATCATGATCCATAAACTTCCAATAACTACCTAGTGCACTCGTGTCAATCACAAAGGGAATTCATTAAAAAGACACAAATTACGTAACTAGTAAAACCTACCAGTACGTAAAATCATTTTATAGGAGTTACACACGTATATAAGGTAATCCAAAGAAGGTTATCTCTGGATCGTCACTGTCGAATTCATACAACCACAACCCACAACCAAAAGAAGCACAATAGGTATATCTTACACTTGTCATAATAAATATTTTTAATAAACAAAATCGCGGAGGAACTATTTTAAATTATCCTTGTTTCAAATACTTGGACGCAGAAGCACTGTACAGAAAATAATATTGCAGAAGCTCGCAATAAGTAAATCTACTTCAATAAGAAAGAATCACCTTTAAGATTTTTTTATTTTTTAAGCTAACCCAGAATATGTGGCAAAGTACAAGTGCTTTATGCAGATGGTTCGTGGAACTCCACCAAGAACCATCACCCTCCTCTTACATTACAAAAAATAATATTTTAAGGCTAAGCAGATAATTGTTATAATTTAAAAATCCAGGTCTCTTTAGCTTAATAGAGAGAGACTTTCAGCATTAGTGTATAGCTTAAAAGTCGGGCACATTTTAGGTGAATCTCCAGTAGTATAGAAAACTGCTGCTGGAAGCTAATATAGGGACTGGCGGATTTAAAAGTATATGCTTTACTAGTAACGTTTCTAGCTGCATCTGAGGATTTAACTTCGTAGTCCGTCCGGGGTCCGCTTTTCTCGGTCTGGCTTATTTATAACTTTTATGAGGGTACCAACCATCTGACCCCCAACTCTGAGATGAAACCCTACACTAACGGTATTGTAAGTTTCGGTTTTCGATGGGGCAATCATATAGTTATTCCCTTGGTCACCGTGAAGACATCATGTGAATGAAGACACCAGACAAGATTACCTTTTCGAACAGCTTAGCTTCATAGAGCGACTACTAAAAGAAAATTATGGAATGGTAATTATAAAATAGTTTTATAATAATAGTGGGCCAAGACATGGTTCCTGAACGTCAAGTGATCTCAACACGAACGTCACTTTAATTGTCAGTAGTGTCAAATGTAATGGCAAAACAGCAGTTAACTGGTGTCAGCGAACTTTCTTTTCATCCTCATTTTTTAATAATACTGTTAATAATAAAGTGTTTACTTGTATGAATATAATTTGAGAACTGCCTCTCAACTCACTTAAACCACCTAAGTTTTGTTGAGTTTGATATTATGATGTCCTTGGAGAAAGTGTTCTATAGTACACTGCATTCTTTCGCCTGAAAATGTTATTATTTTTCGACACATTACCGCGTTATTGTAATCGGTATCGTAAACTAAGACTTAATTCCACATATAAAATGTGGTATGCCGCTTTAGTTCGATTCATAAGGAGGCGATTAGTTTTAGGCATTATATTTGCGTCTTCGTTAACCTATTGTATCGTCAGCTTTCTGAGAGAGGTTGGTATTGTCAATAATCATCCACAATAAAGTTGAAGCATGATTTTTACTGTCATTTAATTGATGCATGAGTTATCTGTAGTCAATTTTCAACAAAAGTTTTGTAGTTATAACCTCATAGTTGTTGTAATTACAGTAGGAACAATATAAGTAAATTAACATCCACTAGAGCTGTAGCTGAGAATAAAACTTTGCAAAATTGTAAAGGCAACATGCACGATGAGATCCCATAAAACTAAAGAAAAAAATAATTCCAGTGGTGGTTATACCTCCAAACCATTGATATGCAATCTACTACTGGCACAATGTGAAACCTCAACACATGTTAAGCCTCTGCATAAGTATAAGGACTAAGAAAATAAGAGCAGTCTGTTTTTTTATGCAATTAATTAAGGTTTATCTTATCTTATAGGAACTGACAAACAGGATATGTAGTCCTTTCTTGTCTTTAATTTTTTACAGAAGTAGTCTAATCAAAATGATTGGATATCACCAGGCAGCATGAATTACACAAGTAAAAATGCATGCATAAAATCATAAAAAATTATGATGGATGGCAAAAAGTCACTCTAAGGCAATCTAAAATTTGGTGTAATATTGGCCATGCGTAGCCAATATAACACCAAATTTTAGATTGCTGTGGCAAAAAAGTGGTCAGAGTTTGCAACGAGCTTCTAGAATATGTGATATCAGCTGATAAAAAGCTGACAAAAAAAGACTTGACATATATTAACTGAGAAATAAATTAAAAAAGGAAGAAGGATGCAGGCTTTATCAGTTGTATCCTGCATAATAACCAATGATAATGAATTTATGAAGTCCATAAATAACTTTCGTCATCAAATAAAATTTAATCAATTTAGAACATGGATATATAACATATTTTAAAATATTAATTTTGAGGTGTGGAAACTATTTCTCAGACTAAGAATCCACTAGGCTGTAATATTTGCTCATTTGAGAAGTTTTCTTATCAATGTTAGACCAGTGCTGCTCAGTAATAAGGTGATAGAAAAAAAAAACACACTCATGGACTTTGTACCCAGTACTGCATCTTATCAACTGTGCCTATACAAAGACTGCGGAAATATAGTAGAACTTGGAAAAATTTATTCACAAACTTTACTTCAAATTACAGGGCAGCAGTAGAAGTATGATATATCAAGACGTAGCGTTTGAAAGGAAACCATTTGTTTGGAGAACACTACAGGAACATAATGATACAAATGATCACATAAAATGCAGAAACTCGGTCCAGGGGAAACAGCTACTAGTTGATGATAGAGGTATTATTCTATTGATTGAATATTTAGTTATTGCAACACTAACTTATGTACAGTTGACAAAGGAGATATAGTTGCACCTTTACAAGTTGTGTGTATTATTGCAACCATATCTCCTTTGTGGCACAGACACATACTACTCATAAACCAAACACATTCAAAGCTTGCATTTTACAGCCCAGGGTCCAATTACATACTTCTGTTTTCCTAATGAGTTGGTTTTTACAAGAGCAACTGTCGTCTCAACTGCCAATTCTGAAAGGACAGCCCATGTCAAGGTGTGGCTTGCAAGTGTGGTTGGTGTAAAACCCTTAACAAATACATAACAAGTAGATAATAAGACATCAGTTACTACCGCTATGCCAAACAAGTTGTTAGGCCCTTGATTAAACCAATGAGAAGAGACGTAATAATAAATTATGTGTTTCAGGTTATGTATGTCAAAGGATGGACGTGTTAAAGAATGGGTGCTGTGATCCTGATGCTGAATTCACAGAACGATACAACTGTGAGACGTGTTCAACGAATAATTGTTGTGTTATATATGAATACTGCGTCTCCTGTTGTCTGGATCCCAGCAAGGTATGGGTGCTGATTGCCTCTATACATTTACTTCACTTTACCAAGTCTATCTTAAGATGGGCTGAAATTAAAGACATTGAGAGCCCTCCTTGCTTTGGAGAGCATGATTAAGCCATCGGTCCCGTTTGCCATACCAGCTCCCAATCTCAAGGACAGTTATTCATTGTAGTTGGAGACCTAAGAAATTCGAAAGCTGTTCTAACTACAGAATTCGGTATCGCTAATGGGTTGTAGAGGTCAGATGGTAGTCTGAAGTGACTACACGGACTTGACGGAAAATATCAAAGTTCAGCTACATCGCAGTTAGACTGGACTCCGGAGGTACGCGCCGCTATAACACGCAATCGGCGGAAGTCGCTTGAAACGGTAAATGTGCCCAAATCGTGTGCGTGTCTAGGTTTACATTATTATTCACTCTACAAGATTGTTATTTAATTTTAGACTTTAACAGTACAACAGTAAAGTCTAAAGTTAAATGGCATTTGTTACAGTGTCTGTGGGACCACAGTGGTTTTGCCATGAAAAAATAATGACAGAATCAGGGTCCTGGTTGGTTCACCTCGGAGTTCAGGGTCCGCTTTTGCCAGTCTAACTGCGACGCGGCTAAACTTCGATATTTTCCGTGAAGTGACTTCCATCTCACCAGTTGTCGAACTTTTTGAACTACCCGTAATGTCTGCCGTAAATGTTCGTATGACAACCGGGTCCGATGGCTTAACGTGCTCTCTAAGGTACGGAAATACCCGCACCAATGCAATGAGTGAAAATCGAATTCACACCTTCTGCGTACTGCTACGCTACTACCTCCACTCCAAAGAAGCCGCCTGTCTAACCTAATTTTCTATTTTTTCCAGAGGGATATGCTAGAAATCGTGTTGTCAAAACTTTCGACGGAAAAGAACGTGCTCTTCCGTTCCCTGAGTGACGATTACGAACTGTGCCTCACAAAATGTCGCACTAGTTCACACAGCGTTCTCCACGAGAACTCCTATAAAGACCCGATACACAAACACTGTTTCGGAGACGAACCCACCAGATCTAGAACACCCGATTAACGAAGACTCAATCTCTAGCATTAAGGGTTTTTTACGTTTATATTTTTTTAAAGTAAGTAGGTTAATAATTGCTAGTTTAAATTACTTAAAACAATTTTCTTTTAAGCGGAAACCGAACGAGCGTAATTTTTTGAGTTTTGAGTCGCGTAATTTCTGCTGTATTCCGGTTCATAGAAAATCCTGTTTCTAAATTCACACGGCGACGCAAAATGAGTGGTCTGTAAACAGGAACTTTCTATGAAATCAAATGCAGTGATCGAAATTACACGCGTCACAAAACAAAAAATTACGCTGGTTTGAGTTCAGTCTTATCCGGTCTTAGAATTTTTTGTTGAGTCTCGTCAATGCTTACGTAGGTCTACCCCTAGCACGAAAACCTATCGTAAATGTATCGAGAGAACGAAGCATTGCGATTGGTAGGCTTCACACATACAAGTTCACAGTAGACAGACGGTTCGTAGGCGGTGTTCAGTAACCTTAACACGAAAAACTATCGTACAATACGCGCCACACAACTTTGCGCCTACGAAGTTAGCTAAATATTCAAGGTTGAGCAGGTACCGTCATGAACAAAAGTACTAAACTGTTTGCCTAAAATATTGATAAACTATTAGGTGCCTACTATATAATAAACCTTCTTCCTTCTTAGTACCATAGTCATTCTCATCTAATTGAATTATGTTTAATATTTATTCTGTTAAGGTGGCAAACAATTTAAATAAATAATTTACCTACCTGGAAAAATGTCCAGTACATCTATCTTTGAAGCGTACATAAAACAATTTCCCTTTTCTATTTATAGATAGATTATAATGCCTTTGCTGATAAGCCAAACACTTTAAGTAAATATCACTGAGCATTAATACTTTCGTTACTAATAATATAAACGAAAACTTAGCAATTATGTGCACGACAGTACGTTAGAGTAAAAGCGGCGAAATTACCGAACATTAGAGCGGGATGCACGACTAAACGTGCACGTGCATCGCGTCATCGTGTCACGTGCCGCCCCGCCCCCTTCCGCCGCGTAAGAGTAACGCCTGTGACACCTATAATTGCATCATTGCTGCTCCTTTCGCGCCTTTTCGCGCGAACTTCATAGACGCAAAGTTGTGTGGCGCGTATTGTACGTATTGAGAGAATGGAGCATAACGATTGGCCGGCTTCACACACACGCAGGTTCACACCTGGTAGGCGGCCAATCACAATGCTCCATTCTCTCAATACGTTTACGATACGATTACAATAGTTTTTCGTGCTAGGAGTACCGTACTATGGATATGTTTACGATAGAATAGTTTTTTGTAGTAGGGGCAAAGTCCGTAGTGTGAAGTAGGCGTTGATTCGACTCAACATTATTTTTTTATTTAGAAACCGCCCATTTATACCGAGATTTTAAACATTGTATATAAGTAGTTATAGTGATGTTGTTTTAATTACCAGTGCAATAGATTTTTAACAACCCCTACGGGGGAAAAAATATCTTCCTTGACTTGATGTAACTTGCGTCCGTATTTCAAAACTCTCTCCTTAGGGTGCTTACATAGAGAAGCGGTTTGCCTGCGCGATCGTATACATAGTCTATTAATTTAAAAAAAGAGCTATTCGCCGCCGCCTGTTGAAGCGGGCAAACCGCTTCTCTATGTAAGCACCCTTGAGCTGTTGATAGAATTGAGCCTTCACTTTTATGTTACGTTTAGACCAAACATCGAGCTTCACTAAAATTAAACATCGAACAAACATCGCAACGAACATTTTCACATTTATTATATAATAGTAAGTAATACGGGTCATATAACTCGCGCCATATATCTTGAACCTAAGTCGCAAAAAAACAGAAGTGCTCGCGGATTGTTTTGATACAATCTATAATTAGTTGAGCTCGTCCACCGCCGTAGCACCCCGTGCTATCCTCAAAAGGCACCCAAAAACGCGTTCTGCACATATACAGGGTGGAAGATTTTACCTTACCTCGAAGGTCTCTATATAACCTTAAATATTTTTTCAGATTTTATTCGATTCGATTTTTTCGAAAATTTTTGAATGCCGAATTATTTCTTTAAAAAATAAATCAATGCTTCCTTTGAGCGAAATTCGCTATCTCCAGTATTTAGAGTAGTTCCCCACCAGGTAAGGTTAAAATCGTCCACCCTGTATAGAGTACATTTTGTGACGTGTCTGCCCCTCTCGTATTGCCACTTTTCTAGAGGGGCTGGTGTCAAGATATATGCCGGTAACTATACCCTGGAATGAATTATCTTGTGATGTCGACTATCACAACCTAAAAGATGGTTTTTATGTATAATTTTATACCGGGTGTTAGGGAAACGCTCCCGAAGCCGAAGGCTCCTGATAGTACTCCGGGTACACTACATATTGGCATAAAAAATGGCATTATTTAACGCGGCGACAAATTAAGCCGAATTTGAGGCTTTTAAAATATAAAAGTGGGTATCAAAAATAATAGCTTGGCGACTGCAGTGAATTATCATTTTATTAAGAAAGTAGCAGCTAAATAAAACTTTCTTTCACAAAATTTATTGTTAAGCGGAAACTTGATGGCGGATAAAATATGAAAATAGGCTTTCTTAAATATACTATGGGATTGTATTTAAAGTGAACTGAGATGAGAAGAAAATAATGAACAAGGTTGTACAAATCATACTATGGGCGACATTTTAAGCCATAACATAACATAAACTCACGCCTTTTATCCTCGAAGGGGTAGGCAGAGGTGCTAGCACCCACAATTCGCCGGTTTATGTTTAGGTCCCAATTTAATAGGTGGCGAGCCTATTGCCATTAACTGGGCACTTATAAACCTGCGATAAATACACACATAACTTCGAAAAGCATCGAAAAGTCATTGGTGTGTGCCATGGTAAACCTGGGATCGAACCCGAGACTTCGTCTCAGCAGTCCATTACGCATACCACTAGGCTACCGCGGTTGTT
Source organism: Eilema caniola (assembly GCA_949126895.1). NCBI lineage: Eukaryota > Metazoa > Arthropoda > Insecta > Lepidoptera > Erebidae > Eilema > Eilema caniola. The sequence goes on from OX421472.1 coordinate 20,998,845, forward strand.
CGTAATTTTTTAAGACCTCTAAAAAGCTAATAGGGACATGCAAGAATATCATTTGCCCTTATTTTTTTTACAATGGCGAAACATTCAACACAAGTACTTATTTATAGTGAACCAAGTAGACAAAGCCTCGCTTCTCGGGGCCTTTATATCTTCCGTCCGTTCCACAAGGAAACCAATGAAGGGTAAACCGTTCTAACGTACCCGTGTCGGGGCGCGCGGAGTCCACAATCTCGCTTCGCTTGCATTCGCGCATCATAATTTCGCTCATGATGAACATTGTGGTCAATGTTAATCATGAGCGAAACATGACTTGGCAGTCGTCCTGGTTTATGATAACAGCCACCGGAGAAACGTCGCCGTTTCCATTAAATTATGATACAATATATCTACAAGCAATAATACTGAAATTCTAATTATTAATCATGTTATTCATTTTAATTTTTACAATCAGTGAAATCGCAGCCTAATAGTGTACTATGGAAGCCTTAGTTACGAATAATACAATGCTTGTTATCCCACTCCTAATATTAGTCGCCAAGACATTATTTTTAGTACATCGCCTATGATTTCTTTGACCCTGTTTAATATGTTTGCTGCCATACAGCCGTTTTTTAGTTTTTATGCATTTCGAAGCTCACCTTATATAATTGTTGCTAAAATATTTAATCGCTGCCAAGTAATTTTTTTAGTAATCAAATAGTTTTCGCCGTTTAATTTATTAATCACCTCGAAAATGATTTGCCTAAATAATTACGATTTGATGAAAAAAATATTGTTTTCACAATTGTCAATGCTAGTGAATGCTCAAGTCTGTCTGTACCTTTATGCCTATAGAGATTATGTCCAATGCGTTCGAGGTAGCTTGTAAAAAAGTAATGTAATATAATAATTAATGTAATGATAGTCATGCACCAATGTAATACTTAGTCATCAATTGTATAAAATCATGAAAGATTGTATTTATTTTTTCTAAAAACATGAAATTAAATATAATATTAAATATAAATATTTTTTTATTATTTTATTCTCTCTCAAATGTTTGAACCAAAATCTAGTTATTCTCGTATCACAATGTTGGTGTGCAAACTCATCCGAGACGGCTCGATCGATTAAAATTTTTGTACATATTTGGTAGCGATTCTCTAAATCGGTCATAAACATTTTTTTAAACCCCTAACTCAGATGGGGATTAGAATATCACGCGGGCAAAGCCGCAGGTAAAGCTAGTATGCTATAAATATTCTTAACATAATGTATATAGCCACCAAGACTTTCGAAGGATCGCCTGCTGATTGAACGAGGTTCTGAGCTTGTACCAGAACCCTTCAACCCCTTCATTCCCCTGGAGTGGCACACGTCCATAGGCCACGGCACAGAATAGATAATAGTACTAGGCCACGGTCACCGTAGCCTTGTGGACGTGTACTTTCCATCATTGATATTAAAAAAAAGGAATAGGACAGCGGACTTTCAGCTCCAAGGTGCAGGTTGACTAGCAGCGAGGCTGGCTTGGGTCTCCAAGATCTAATAGTTGTATACAGCTTAATATATGATAGCTGATGTTGGCCATTGAAAAGGCATGAAATAAGTAAGCAAAAGCAAAAATCAACTACTACAAATTTAGCAGGAAAAAGCAAAATATCCTCACGCGTTGCGACAATTACGACTGGAAACAGGTATGGGAGGAATGGAATGTACCTACTCCCTGCCATAGATTTTTCAAGCGACGACAATATCGGGTTGTTTAAGAATGGCATTAGAAGGTTCTTAAAGGGTCGGCATTGAAAGTATGACGCCCCTGGTGCTGCACGCGTCCATAGGCCACGGTAACCACTTTCTATCAGGTGGGCCGTGTGATTGTCTGCCGCCTAGGTGTTACAAAAAAATCAATAATCAACTTCGTCGCTTATTAGACGCTAAACAAGAAGTTGAAAAACTAATCATTCAATTACGTCTATCCCTGATTTTCCTGATGACATACATAAGCGTAATTGTACCTACGTCGTACTTAAGTATCTAGGATTTACCTACTTTTCCCTAAACATTTTCTTACGTAGATATGATAATATTAATGTTAAAGATCCAATATGACACAGTAAACAGTGCTATCTAAACTAAAATTAAAAACGGCTTGTAATATGGGGGTTTTTTAACTTGCGGGAAATCCCCACGGATACCCTCCCCCCCCCCCCTTCGGAGCGGAAGGGGGAGGTTATGTCGGACTCGAACCGACTAAACCGCACGCCGTCTGTGGGTCGATGTGCTAGGCCGAAGGTGAGGTTGTCTCGTGATATATCCCTCGCACCCCGGCTGACCCAGGGCCATTCCTCTCGGTCTGGCCTGGGGTCTAGAATGAGGATAAATATGTAGGTACCTATACTAATTGTGTGTTGTTCAATGGCGAAAGGTTCCTATAACTCGAAACCTGCCGGCCTATCAATAGGTCGCATTCAATCCGGGGATCCTGAATGAATGGCGAGATTATTGTCAAGGCGCAACGGACTACAAAGTCCCGAGACTGTACTTGACTAATCTCGGAATTCCGGGATTACGCTTAAAAAATCCAATAGTCCCGGGATTGCGAACATGCTCGGGATTGTATTATCTACGCATAGTGCCTGAAACTAGATCGAGGTAAGTTTTATTGACACCGACCTTTTAAGAATTTTACCCTACACCACTAATCTATACCTACAATGCACTACTTTGTACCTATAAATTGAAAAATATATGGCTGATGTACTGGTAACTTTACCATAGTGGTTTAGAAGGAGCACCAGTGATGCACTAAACGCAAGACGAATTAAATGGTTTCCACCTCTCAAGAGAGCTCACCTAACTAGTACCTGTCGGTGGGCTGGTTCCCGTGGGGATTTGCCCACGAAAAAAGGGGTTTATTACCAACTAAGAAATGTCATAATAAATATTCTTCAAAATTCAACACAACGCTATCTAGACCCATGGTAAGCTTAGCTTAATTAATAGTTAATACATACATATATCTATTATAGAGAAAGCCTACGGCATTAAGTCCGCCTATTTACTTGTGCATAAAGTTTAATAATAGTAGTTTATGATACAGTTGCATAGTAAGGGTTCTTATAACAGGAGTGTGTTTTAAAAAAACGAGCCCTATGCGAGTTTTTTTATAGTATCACACGAGTGTTATAAGACCAAGTTATGTACAGTGTCATACACTACTTTATCTACTCTCATACTATAATACATACCTAAACTAATTTATTTTACAAACAAAACCAAACTTTGTTTAATTTAAATGTAAAATGTTGGCGCCAAGGCGCAAACATCGATTGGAAATTCGACAGAATGGAAATGTCTTCAAGATCTAGTTCATCCGTTCCCATGATTTCCCATCTTTTCAGCGCGTACATGGGACATTCGGCCAGCAGGTGGATGCTGGTTTCCTCGGCATCCATGCACTCCGGGCATTTGGGATCGGTCTTCACTCCTATTAGTGTCAGGTGCCTGTTCAGTCGGCAGTGGCCTGTTATCACTTCTACGACAAGCCTCATGTTTTTCCTGGATAATTTCATCAGTTGGCTTGTTCTTTTTGTGTCTAAGCTTTTTATGAACACCTTCGACTGTCTCATGACAGGCGATGCTTTCCATCTTCGATTGGTTTCTGCCACTATGCTCCGGCTGATGACTCCCTTGGTGATTTTGTGGGCTATTGGCAGCCTGGGTTCAGGGCCCACTTGGTTTCTATCAGCTCCTTTTCTGGCCAACTCGTCGGCTACCTCGTTACCCATATTGCCCTCGTGTCCGGGTACCCAGGCAATCGTCACGTCGGTTGCTCTAGCCAGACTTTCCAGCGCCTTTTTGCACTCCTTTACCATTGCCGAGGTAGTCTCTATCTTGCCTAGGGCCTTCAGCGCCGCTTGGCTATCACTGTAGAGTGTAACCTTTTCGGCATTCAGGTCTTTAGTTATTTCCGCGCACTCCTTGATGGCAAAGATTTCTGCTTGGAATACACTTGCATACTTGCCCAATGTTGTTGAGCTGTTTATCTCTGTTCCGTCTTCGCATTTAATGTGCACCCCGGAGCCAGAGAGCTTCGTTGTTGCCTTTCTAGAGCCGTCTGTGTAACAGACAATGCCATCTGTGTCTATCTTCCAGTCATCTCTCTGTCCTATATGTACTCTGTATTTCTTGTCAAAGGTTCTCTCTTTCTTGATTAGGTCATTGTTTGAGAGAATCATTGACAGTTTGTCTTCATAGCCCTGACTGATCTTGGCATGGCCTTCATCGAATGCGTTTGCTGTCCAGAGGCCAGTGCTTCTTAGTTTGAACCATTGTTCAACTGCTTTCTTTTTTGCCTCTAGGTCTAGTGGGTTTAGTCCCAGTATTATCTCTAGCGCGGCAGTGGGTGTTGTTCTCATTGCACCCGTGGTCATTAGCGCTGCCATTCTTTGGGCCTTGTCTAGTTCTTTTTTATTGCTCCCTATGTTGGCTCTATGCCACCATACCAGGGCACCATGCAGGATTCTGGGCATAATTATGGCCTTATAGATCCACAGTGCTATGGCCGGTTTTATTCCCCAGGTTCTTCCTATAGCTCTTTTGCACTGCATCATAGCCATTTTGGCCTTCGAGCATGCGTTGCTTATGTGAGTCTGGAATGTCAGTTTGCTGTCCAGTGTCACACCCAGGTATTTGACCTCTTTTACCTTTTCGAGATCGTGACCGTCAAGTCTTACTGGTTCAGCCCGTCCTAGATTTCTTTTCCTCGTGAAGAGTACTAGTTTGGTTTTATCCGGGTTCAGGTCTAAGCCTTTGCTCCTGCACCATTCTAGAGCTTTGTTGATCCCCCTGTTCATGATATTACATATGACACTGAGGACCTTTCCTGTTATCAGAAGCACACCATCATCAGAGTATACCTGTGTGTATATATGCATTCTGTTTATCTTGTTTACTAGTTCGTCTATTAGCAGGCACCATAGTAGGGGTGATAGGCATCCTCCTTGGGGGAAGCCTCTCCTTGCTATCACTGTGCGTGTTGTTCCCGCTAACTCAGCCTGTATCAGTCGTTGGTTCAGCATGTTTCTTATCCAGCCTGATATGTCTTTATTTATGCCTTCGCGGTTTAGGGTTTCCTCAATTGAGACTGGGGTCGCCTTGTCAAAGGCGCCCTCAACGTCGAAGAAGCATCCTAGTGCATATTCTGTGTTGCTTATCGATCTCTGTATCCTGTTAACCAAGTTATGCAGGGCGGTCTCGATGGACTTGCCTTCCGTGTATGCATGTTGGTTCTGGTGGAGCGGAGATCCGCTTGCGGCGACTTGTTCTCTTATTAGTCTATCCAGTATCTTCTCTAGGGTTTTGAGTAGAAATGATGAGAGGCTTATGCATCTAAAGGCTTTGGCCTCTTGATACGTCTCTTTACCGGGTTTTGGTATGAATACCGCCCGCACTTCTCTCCATTTCCTAGGAATGTATTTCATTCTGATGCTGCTATTGTATAGCTCCAGAAGGTCGTCTTCTATGTACTTGATGGCTTTTTGGAGCATTCCCGGGAAGATTTCGTCTGGCCCGGCTGCCTTGTATGGCTGGAACGATCGAATGCTCCATAGCAGATGCTCTTTCGTGATTATTGTCTTTACCTCGGTTTCCTCCGGGTTCTCTGTGTAGGCACTTGTTTCGTTGCCTGCGTACTCCTCACTTCCTGGGAAATGTGTATCCAACATTATTTCCAGTATTCTTTCTGGGTCCGATATGAGTTCGTCCCCTTGCTTAATGCTGCCTAATTTGCAGGTACTGGTTTTTGGGAACATTTTGGCAAGTCTTGCTGCGTCAGGGTGTTTCTCGACACCTTCGCAGAATGCTTTCCAGCCATTTCTGTTCTCTCTTCTGCATTCTTTTTTGAAAATATTTCTCTCTCTTCTGTACGTGAGCCAGCTTTCCTCATCACCCCTTCTGAGTGCTGTCCTGAGGGCTCGCCTGGTCTTTTTCCTTTTCTTCTCTAGTGCTCTTGTCCACCATGGTTGGCCTTTTCCTGGTTTTATCTCCTTTAGTGGGCATGCTCTGTGGTACGCCTCCCTGAGAGTATCATCCAGTCGGCTGGCTTCTTTTTCTACATCTTTGATATCCTTTATCGAGTTGCGTTCTGCTGGATTCCACTTCTTCATGTGCTGTTCAAATGTCGTCCAGTCAGTTTTCCTCGCATTTCTTGTCATGGTTTTCTCGATTTCGGCTCCCAGACTAAAAATTATCCGTCTGTGATCCGACTTCGAGTCTCTTTCGTCCACTTTCCATTCTGAGATGTGCTGGCTGATCCTGTCGGTGGCGATTGTGATGTCCAGCACCTCTTTCCGGTTTTTCGTAACGAATGTCGGGATGTTGCCCTCGTTCAGAACGTCGAAACCTGCTGAACTAAGGAAATCTAAGAGTAATTCACCTTTTTTATTACAGTTGGTGCTGCCCCACACCACGTGGTGGGCGTTAGCGTCGCAACCTAGAATAATGGGAATATTCTTACCGTGGTATTTCCTTGTAATTTCTTCCATTTCTGGCGATGGTGGTTTATAGTCCTCTTCGCTGGGTAGGTAAGCGGAGACTATGAGCACCCTGACTTTGTCACCTGTGTTGAACTGCATTGTTGCCGTGGCGCTAGCTAGGTCACTGTAACAATCTGCCTTTATTAGTCCTAATGATCTTACCCTGCTGCTGGCGTATATGCATGCCCTGGGTGTTGACTCACCATTTTCATGGTAGATGATTTCACCTCCCAGGGAGCTCAGCCCGGAGACACGTCCTTTGAAGACGTACGGCTCTTGCAGTAGGGCCATGTCTATTTTCTCTTCTACCACGTGTCTGCAGAATTCGATCATTGCATCGCGGCAGTGGTGGAGATTAACTTGAACTATTCTTATTTTTTGTGTGTGTGTATGTGGTGTGTTGCTGTTCGTGTTCATATGTATGTGAGTGTGTTGCGTGTGTCTGAAGGTGTGTGTTGCTGTTCCCTGCTTAGACTGCATTACGCAGGAGGGCTCTTCTCCATCCAAGGCGGTTGCAGCAGTGCAACGCTTGGAGGAGGAGTCCGATCACTGCGCTTTGCAGGGAGGGGGTGTGCCTTGACGTCTGGGCGTGGTTGTTGGCGGGACGCCATGGACCCGGACGGTACCTCCTTCGAGGGACCTGGCCGGGGATCGGTCCCCCCACCTTCAGCCAACGCCACCTGTGTGTGCGGCGCCTGTTGTGTGCTGTTTGGGTTGGGGCGCTTTAGCTGTGCCCACCTTCGGGGCAGCAGGCTGATCGGTACTGCCGCTTGGCTCCGAACCCGGTGCTTTTTTGTTGTGGACAGGGCAGATGCACCTGTCCGGTGCTTGTGTTGTCTGGGGAGGCTTACCTAGCACGCGGACGTAGACGACCGTGGCCTGGTACATAAGCCACGTGTCTTGTGCAGCTATCTTGGGAACTCCCACCACAAGTCGGACTCCCAGAGGGAGTACTTCCTTGCGGATGAGGTTCCACTCGGATATCTTTAGGTCGTCTTCCCGGTCTCCGTTCTGAACCTTTATCAGATCCAGGGGCTCTATACGGATCCCACCTGCGTTGCCAGGGAGCCATATGGCCACCTTGTGGAGATCCAGCTTCTTTGGCCTGAGAGACACGCCGTCGAGCTTACCGAAGTCGCACCCCAGGAGCCACGTCATCGCCTCCTCGGTCCTAGGACTTACCAGGAAGTATCCCTCCGCCACTAGGCCCGAGGCGACGAACTGCAGACTCCGGCCGCTAACTCCGCTCAGTGCAGCGATCTCAATCAGGTCGACCAACCTTGTTCTTATCACCGCAGCAGTGGCGTCGTCTACTGTCGCCCCATCTCCCCGCTCGATGATTACCGAGAGCTCACCTTGGCCCGCAGTGGGCTTCGGTGGTCCCTCGACCCTCGGTCGCTTTGTGGGACGACGCTGCGTTTGCTCCTCCGGGTCGGTGCCCTGTCTTTTTATTTTGTTGGCCCTCTTACCTGACTCGCCCGCGGTCGTCGCTCCCGAACTGGTCGACGCGCCGAGTTGAATCTGGCCTGAGGGCCCCGCTGAGGTCTTCTTTCGGCGGGTCCTTTTCCGTCGATATTTGACGGTGGTCCACTCGCCTCCTTGGTTTGTTCTCTCCCCTATGCTCATGTTGGTGAGGCCGTCCCCTAGAGATTCCGACACGGATCTCCCGGTTCTTACCTCTTGGTATGGGTTCTTTGTGGTCTTTGTTGATGTGGATTGCGCTGATGTGTCCCCCCCAGAATACGCGGGACAGCTTGCACCACTTCGTGGTACAAGGAGGGATTCTCCGGCATGGCCGGTACCCTCCTGGGGTACTTTATCTTTTTCATTAGCGCTCATTTTTAGACAGTAGGTTTGTCCGGGATTGCCGGTTTGTGATGGGGGTGGGTGGCGGATTAGGAAATAGATGGGATTGTTAGGACTGGGCGTGGCAGGAGGAGGGGCAATGGGAAAGGGGGGGCTTCGACCGAGGTTTCAGTTACGTCTGTTTCTTAGGGAACCAGACCAAGAAGCAGACGGTACCACGTGCAGGATTACCTCTGGTCTTGCCATGGGGGTTCTACACGACTTTTGCGCTCCCCCCATGACCTTACTACCCTCAGCACTGGAGAGATGCTGAGAATAAGGCTTCGCCAGTCTAGGCGCAAGGTCCCCAGATTGGCTCCACCCCATCCTGTATCGTAACAAAACTATTTTTTTGGCCTGTGCGTAATGTTTGTCATAAGAGTTATGATTTCAATTTTATAATCTTTGTATTATAGTACCTATCAGAGTAGATGAATAAATAAATCTTATATATAAAATTCTCGTGTCACAGTTTTCGTTGCCATACCTACTCCTCCGAAACGGCTCGACCGATTTTGATGAATTTTTTTGTGCTTATCCGGTATCTATGAGAATCGGCCAACATCTATTTTTCATACCCCGATTCGCGATAACTGACATCCACGCGGGCGGAGCCGCGGGCGACAGCTAGTCTAATATATAAAATTCTCGTGTCACAGTTTTCGTTGCCATACTCCTCCGAAACGGCTCGACCGATCCTCATGAAATTTTGTGGGCATATCGGGTAGGTCTGAGAATCGGCCAACATCTATTTTTCATACCCCGATTCGCGATAACCGACATCCACGCGGGCGGAGCCGCGGGCGACAGCTAGTAATATATAGAAAGATTCACTATTGTTGGCAAAAAACGTACGACAAATGATCATTTTACAAACAACGTTTGAAAAACTAATCATTTGACGAACTTTCATTTTTCAAACATATTACTTACTTTAAAAAGAATCGTTTGATAAATAAAGGTTTTGCAAATGTATCACATAAAAAATATTGCAATTGTTAAAATTTTATATTGAAAATGTTCATTTGACAAAATAAAGTCAGTTAATAAACAATCAAACAAGCAAGCATAAACCACGCGTGTAGCAGCATACAGTAGGCAAGTAGCATGTAGCAAACATCGTTTCTGTCACAACTCCGGCGCTGCAGGGCTCCGGCGGCCCCACACGAACTTATCGTCGCAGATGGTTGTAGCGCCCACCACCGCAGCTTCGGCTTCGGCAGGCTTTATACTCCTCAGCTCGTGGGCCGCCTCACCCCTCCGCGCCTGCGCGGGCTTAAATAACACTAGGGATAGGGCAAACAAGACCACGTGAAGTCGGATTTGCAGAGATTCATTTTTGCCACTAACTTTTGACTATTCAAGACACTAATAATTGAAGGGTAAAACTTGTTTTGCCAATTAAAATGTTTAAAAAATAATCAATTTGTGAAATGATGTTAAAGCATTATGATATTTTTCCAAATAAGTATTTTGTCTAATGAATAGTTTATTAAACAATAGTTTGTAAAATGATAAGTTTATCAACTATAATTTTTAGAAACGTTGTTTGTCAAATGAAGATTTACATATAATCTAAACCAATGCAAATATTTGCACAGAGCGGGAATCAAACGCCGCTGCTTATCAGTCGACCGTTCTAGCCACAGAACAAAAAAAAACTACGATTCTACCGCTACGCCACAGGGGCCATTATTAAGCAGTCACTAGGTACGTAGGTGTAAGAAATTTTTTGATGTGTAATCAGTGGGGCAATTGTATTATCCTCATCTTTTAATTTTCTCCTACGTCATATAGTACCTAGGCCTATTAAAGGAAAAAAACCTTTATCCCCTGTTCCCTGAGGTGACTTTAGAGATGATGAAAGTTGTGACGCTACCATTGCCTAGGATTATCCAAGAGAAATATCCTTCAGGGAAATATTAAAACGCGTATGCTGTGACATCACGACCACCTAGGATATTTAATTTTATTGCGTAAGATTTGCAAAATTTTAGCAGATATAATTAAATAAAAACTTATCCCTTAAAGTCGTGTAGGAGACAGGACACGACCACGATAACCACTTACCATTATATGGGCCGTGTGCTTGTCTGCCACCACAGTTATATAAAAAAACTCAAGATGAAATCTGCATCAAAACCTCACCCGTTAATCAATAGATGTACCGGGTTGTAAGTGAGATTAGCCGGCCCCTTAATGTAGGCTTTCCTGTCAAAGGACAGATGACAGTAGAACTAAAAAAAGAACCAAACTATGGAGTAGGAGATAGGACCTAAACTTCGACCCGAAAACCTGGTCACAGTATCCGCTCTCTTCTTCATCATCTTAACGTTAATTCCCGTTGCATCTGAAGTTTCCCATCGGAGTCTAAGTTCCGTTTTACCGGGTTAACTGCGGATTTGGCCAAACTTTGATATTTTCCGTGAAGCGACTGCCACCTGACCTCCACAACCCAATGGCGATGTCAAAGCATTACCGACCAGTTGTTGGACTTTTTAGGGCTCCAACTACCCGTAACGACTGCCATAGATTTTCGTATGGCAACCGGGAGCGTGCTCACTGAGGCACGACCAGAATAATGTAAATGGTCACAGCTAGGGTTGCCAGGCGTCCGGATAAAAGCAGACATTGGCTTTTTAATTGCGTGTCTGGCCAAAATTAACGGTGTCCGGCCTGTCCGGCTTTTGTTAGGCTTTTTACATTTCGCTAAGGCAATCGTAAGGGTTGTGCTGATTGCAAAAGCTTGTTTCGCGCAAGCTTTTCTCTGTTTTCTCTTGAAGCTACAAGCTTCTGAAATCAGTACACCACTTACATAACATTATTTTTACATTATTACGTTTTTGTTGTTTACTTTAGGTTAGAAATTCTTAGGGCCACTTTCTGACTCCATCTTCAGACCCTGAATACCATGTAATACATGACAGTTTGTTGAGACATAACAAATGAGCCCAAGCTCTACAGTTTTATCATATTTAATTTAGGAGTTCCTATATCCACCTTCCTAGTCCAACATCAGACCAGCTCCCTTGTCTTTGGATAACTATAAGAAGCAGTTATACTATAAGGATAACTCGATCAAATTACATTAGGCATTCAAATGTACCCAGCCTACATACTTACTGTGCAAAAGTTTGTTAAAATGTTTGATTTTGTCGTAGCTACCCATTAATACTGAAACACAAAATCCTCAATAATGTAGGTAGAAGATGCCTTTTTACCCGAATGTCCCGCGCCCACGGAGGACAGAATATGACATTTCCTTCTCCATGGTCCCGCCTTTTTACCCGAATATAAGGCCAAACTGGCTGATGTTTCTGACTTTTACGTTTGGCGACATGGGAACCCTCCGCCCTTGTTATAAGGCAGAACCCTAAGCAAACTAAGGGCAAATTTCACACAGAATCACACTGGGTTATCACGTTATATTAACTTATTAATTTAGACTTGTTGCGAATATTTACTATTAGTATAAGATAAAGATAAGAGCTAAGAATCCTTTTTTCATAACTATTATCTAATCTCATTATGTCGTGTGCTATGCATAATATACCTATAATCAGTATGTAGTATATTTTTCTCGACTATCTACTATGGAGTAGAGAGACCTAAGCTTTGATAAATGTAGTTGTAAGACCGCCAAATCATTGTTTAGTTAGCAGCGGCGGATTTAGATTGCTTAACGACCTCCGTCCTGACTCCTGCATGAGTGCGGGCCTGAAGGTAACAAGTGGGGCTACCTGTCACCCTATCAGTAGTAGGCCAAGGCGGTGGCACAAGCCCGCCTCCCTATATCCGGGGCAATGGGGACGCCATGTTTCCCAGTGTTTCCACACCAGAAGGCAACCAGAGATGGCCCTGGGTTAGCTGGGATGCGAAAGATATGTTTCTAGGTATTTGACCTTCATCAACTGAAAACCCACAGACGACGAGTGATTTCATTCGGTTCGAGTTCAACATAACAGCCGCCACTGGGCAGTGGGAGAGTGTATGCGAGAATTTCCGCACGAAATAATGGTCTCTCATTTTCCCACAAAAATTCATTTTATCAAAAAATATCGAAAAATGTAACCTTCACTTCAGCCTCAAAATGGATATGACCGCCATTTGTACATATTATTCTTTTTTCGACCCTGTATATTTATTAGTGTGCATAAAGATTATTCTTTTCTATTCAAGTTGATATGATATGGGAATCGTGTTTCTCCTTTGCCACCCGTAACATCTGTCTTCCCCAGCCTATAGGTAAATCCGACTCCGTTCATAGTGTATGCGCGGAGAAAAGCACCAATAAATACCTGAAACATTTTCAGCTCCCGCACAGTTAGTGCGTAGCTTTTCCCAAGCGAGGTTGCCTGTAGTGAATATCATAGTTACATACCTTTCATACACACAATACCTACAATATGTACATGTGGTAAGTAATTACGTACTAAGTACTTATGAACTGTATGAAAGTAACAGATTAAAAAATACTTTATTGAAAAAATTGGAATCAAAATTGACATGCCTCTAAAATAATATTCATTAAAAAATTACAGCCAGTGTCATTCAGGTTTATGTAAGGGTTCTAAGTATCCCGTGCATCCTAAGCTGTCGGGCTGCTAAGAACCATTTCCAGTTGCGGATCGATGTTTCGGGCAATCGGTTCCATGAAACACGATTATCCCGGAATCGCATCACGTAGTGACACTTCGGTTCAGCTTAATATACTCTACCGTGAGAAAAAGGAAGTGACTTCGTGGTACCTACATGGTTAAACGCTACATCATTAGTGCGTGTTTCATGCGGGTCCGATACTCGTATTTGGAATGTTTCATGGTAGCCTCCCTGTTCAGATTCAAATATAGGAACTCGCATAAGTATGAACATGAACATGAAAATATTACATATATAGTCCTTTTATGGTCAGTAGTGAAATCATTATTTTTTCCTTTATTCATATCTACTTTTTACAAAAGATTTCAATTAGATATATGGACCGAGCAATACCACTGGTAGGTCTTGGTATTCCGTGGGCACGTCACTACATACATAGCCACAGGCCACTGTGTCCAGCGTGGATAGAGCGGTGTCGTGTTCTGGTAGCAGCCAGCGAAGGTAGTAGTCTCACACTGAAGACTGATATCTACAGCGAGAGTGTGTGGTATGCCACCGCCTAGCTGGTACCAGAGTTGTGAACCCTCCCGTGCCAGAGAAGGTGCACCAGGCGGTGGAGATCACGTAACGATCTCCAACTAAAGCAGAAGCAGACCCAGGGAGGCAGCTTAGGGTGACGGGACGAGCATTTCGACGCGGTGCACCCTGGGTATGGAGACAGCAGCGACTCTCTCCCCCGATGGGGTAGACGCTGCTTTCCACGTGTCCCTCTGATAAACAGATATCACAGTGCAGGAAAACAAACAAGAGGATGGGCTAGCTCTGGGCCAAAATGAGGATACATTCCACACTTGAGGAATCCGTCTCTAAGCCGTATATGGCGCAGGGTCAGTCGGGGTGCAAAGAAATTGCCTTATTGGTCCAGCGCACACCACGGCAATAAAGATTTGAAACGGCGCGGCGTGCTGTTTTAGTGGCGTAGTGTTTTATACACCTTCGTCAAGTGACCTACTCCGGTAAGACGACGTGCGAAGACCGAGAGAAGGTTCGCAACAAAAAATAAACAGGTGCCTATGTTTATTTTTGCACCGGGGCCCTTCGTCATCTAGCTACGCCGCTACCCGTGACCATAGCAGCTAAAAAGCAATCAAAACGTCGGGCCAAGTGTAAATTATATAAATAAGTAATCATGCCGCTCATGACTAAGTGGGGCCAAAAATCATAATTGACTAAATGTGAATATTAATATCTACACATCTGCCTACCCCATCACGGATTTACAGGCGTGAGTATATATATATGTATGTAATCCTTCCTACAGTCCCGGGTCCTTTAAGCGGGGCGTGAAAAAGCATCTGATGAGGCCGTCAAGCTGAGTGCCACCATTGTTAGCATGGCACGTGTATATAATAGTGGCCATCTTTCCTGAGACTTTACCATCAGCTTACCTTCAGGCGAGGTAAAGTCAAATTGACATTGAAAATATCTACTTTTTTTTAGAAAATTCCTTTGGGTACCAGCCGCCCGGAATTCATACTCTACGTAACTTCACAAACCAATTCCCAGGTGCTTATTTATTTAAAATTACATCGGATGAAAAGCAACCTACAAATATTGACATTAGGCCATTAGGTGTTGAAAAACAAACAAACGTTGTAATTACAATGGTCATTGGTGACACAATAGATGAAAATACAACCGTGATATTCACAGTGCATTTAATAAACACTACCGTTCTTCTCATGAGATGATTCCTGCTCCCGTGCCATACCCTAGTGTCACAGTAGCTACTCACAGTGGTAGCAAAGTGACTTCCTTCGGATCCCTATACCGAGAGGAATACCTTGAGTCCTGGTGGTGCGGTAGATGCTGAAATGGGTTTCTGTTGATGCAACCTGCTTTCCCTGCATTGCTTGTGATAACTAATTCTTATTTTTCGGCTCCTTATTTTACATTATAATATCTACTTTAATAAAATATGTTTTCCTGCCTGGGTTTTGCGGCCCTTTTCAATATGCAGTAATAAATTGCTCTTTTTTTGTGGGCCTTGGGTATTGGGGCCCTAAGATTTTGGCCCCTTACAGATCGAAGTGCGTAAATAGACATCATCATACATGCCCACTAATATTAGCAGGGATTCGAACTTGCAACTTCCGAGACGTAGCAATCCATCGCTCTACGGCTACGCCACATGGGTCCAAATTATTAATCGTCGATCAACAAAATATTTTTCCTGAAATATTATCTTTCATTGGTGTTTATCAATTATTTTCCTATGTGGGTCACTAGTTTCTCTTTTATTTTATTTACTTATTCATTTTATTATTCTTTCTGTTCTGCTATGCCATTATAACTGATGCGGACCAATTCGCTGTCCCCTCTCGTTTGCTCCATCGACCATTAGTTCTTCCGCAGATCAGCTTAGTACTTAGGACTAAATTGAAGAAGAAAGCGTAGGTATATGCCTCTTCACCATCTCTCACGTGAAACAGCGCAATCACAATTCCTTTATCTGAATCTGTTTAAATCTGGTAGTATTTGCTGCTTTAACTGAATACAATCTTAAGTGGTCTCATAAAGATATGAACAACCACGCATTATCGTATGCATCGAACTCCAAGCAAAGCTATTTGCTCAGCATCGTATTAAGAAACGTCAAGATAGCACTTAAAAATGGCAACGATTTATGACAATAACTGTAAAAAATTAATCCGAATGATTAGATAATAATGTGTCCAATTGCCGTTATATAACGTCATTCAACAAAAAGCCTTTATTAAAGAAACGAACTACTATGTAATTAATTCTGCTACCTGAATTAATATCTTGGAATCTCAAAATTAAGATTTCCCAATAAAATCAAGTCCAATTGAGCAGTCCGACTAGGGAAGTACCTCTGCCCTAGAGAATGCTGCGGTCACAAATAACCTCGTGATGTGATCCCGGCGGTGAGTAGGGTAGTCATAGCTCACTGGAGAGATTTTGTGCTATCAATGGGAAGACCTTAAGGCTTGTTCTGCTTTATCTTCTATACTGACGGCACAGAAACTCTCTTACTATTGTCTAACTAATTACGAAATTCTGACTCAACGTTCTCTCACGAAGTTTAAGTGTCAGTTGGTAGTACCACGGAGGACAGAATATGATTAAGTAGTTTCCTTCTCCATGGGTAGTACCTACCTAACCCACACATGACAAAGCCATGACAAACACTTTTACTTAGTAGGAGAAATCGTCGGAGAGCTGATTCCGGGATCCAAAGAGCAAACAGGCAATCGCTTTTAACGTAAGGACTATGATGTTAAAATTGCAGCCCACTGCCAGAATTATCTATCAATTAACCTATTCCACTGCTGCTTATAGCTCTATAACATTTATAGTATCCAATCCTCTGCCGTCGGTATCTAGCAGGCGATTTATAATTCAGTTTCGGATCAATCCAATATAATTCCTTAGGAAGAGAGTATACCCCTATAAATCACCATTGCACTTCCTCTGGAAACAAGCCCGCTTGTATGTATATTTTAATCTCGATGCAGTTTTAAGAGCGTCATACTCTATGGAGAAAATACAATAGTCGGAAGGAGGATATTGCTCTATTGAGTAAATGTAGCTTCATCAAAGGAACGTACACGTATATATCGTACGTCAATGAGTTGGTTTACATTTTTAAGTTTTATTAGCGGTTTTAACTCACAAGCTACTGTTAAAAAAATAATTACATACGTTAAGAGTAACTCAATATAATAAAGTGGCAAGCCGTTTATAATTTGGAAGTTCTCTTTATTATTATATAAGCCCCATCAGATATATCCAAACCATTGCCTAAAGCAGCATACCCATTTTCTTTAGGCATGTCTTCAATTGTCTTTTCGTACGCAGTCGCTGCATCTGAATACCCAGAAGCACCTGACTGTACATTGGGCATAGTCATAGTACCTACGTAAATCTAATCAACCTAAGATGACCTAACTTCATTTTCAGCAAGCCATTTAAGTTTTAGATTATAAAAATTGAAAAACAATTTTTACTAACCTAGATAAACTCTTTGAATGTTTATCGAATCAACGCCAATCATAATGAAAAAGTTCCTGAAAATGACATTTTAAGTGTCATTCGTCATCATCAAACCCAGTTGGATTCTACTTTAGAGCAATTACCTAGTGTCTTATTCGTTAAAACTTACAAATCTCAAAGAATTTTAACTTGCATAGCTACTGTTTATGTTGTTGAAATGTCAGTTCAGTTTTATTGATTGTTCATGAACATTGTGCGGTGAGGCAGGGTTTGGAAGTCGCGGCGTTGGTTGTTGGTGGGCAGCGTGTTGGCGGCGCTGTTCGCGGGTGCGCTGGTGGCCGTGCTGGTGCTACAGCCCTGGGCTGGCCCCGACCACCCGCGCTACCCGCGCGCTACCGTCGCCGCCAATGGCCATGAATGTGCTTCAATTGGACGGTAAGTCAAAAGCGTCACTTATTTACTAAAAAGGTGGATAAACTTAATTTTGATGAATCTCATATCTACTCGGTCGTTATTGGTGCCGCTGTTGAATTAGGGCGGTCTTCCATTTCAATTTCTTGTGGTTACTTTCTGTTTTAATTGTCTTGTCTCATAATTATTTTTAGAATTCCATTAACATGAGCACTTTTTTCAAAATCATTGTTTGAATGTTCTAGGGAAATCTTGGAGAGAAATGGTTCGGCAGTAGACGCAGCAATAGCCACTTTGTTCTGTGAGGGCATAGCTTGTGCACAATGCATGGGTCTCGGCGGTGGCTTCCTCGCCACAATATACGACGCGCCCACCGGCCAGGTGCGAGTTTTGAACGCGCGAGAGAGAGCTCCAGCCGCAACTCACGAGAATATGTTCGCCAACGCTTCATCCACCGTAGGCGGGCTCGCCGTCGCCGTGCCCGGAGAGCTGCGTGGATACGGAGCTCTTCATCAGGCCTATGGACGCCTGCCATGGCGAGACATCGTCGCACCAACGGCCGAACTCTGCCGCCGCGGGCATTTGGTGAGCCCTTACATGAGCCGGGCGCTCAAGTCCTACAGCGAGCGAATCAAGGCCGAGCCATCAATGCGGTAAGAGTCTCTCCAAAATAAATGTACTGTTTCCAAAGTTATGTAATGTAATGTAAGCCTTTTTCAATTTGAAATTATGTAATTCAGGGAACTTTACGTGAACGAGGCGACGGGCGAGGTGTGGAAAGAGGGCGACTATATCAGAGAGCCGGTAATGGCCCGCACTTTGGATATTATCGCCGAGGAGGGCCCCGAGGCGATACACAATGGTTCGCTCACGGCGCGGCTCGTACAAGATATCCAGAATCTCGGTGGAATCATTACAGAAGACGACCTCAGGAATTTCAAGTAAGAGTGGCATATCCTATATAGAGCATGTTTCGTGTAATTTAGCAATCAATTCCTATACATATTAAAAACAAAAGCACACTTATATAGAATCAACAGCTGACTGGGTGTTTAATATCGGAAGATGTTCAACAAAAGAAAACTACCTACTAATTAGCTGATCAATTAAGATTATCTAGAATAAGATTATATTTCTTTATGCAGACGATTTGCAAATATATTGTCAGATACCTTTTGACAATCTGCCACAGGGTATTTCGACAGTAAATAATGATTTGGATCGTATATGTGTGTGGACGGGAAAGTATGGTCTTCAGGTTAACCCCACCAAGATGCAGGCCATAGTTATTGGAAGCTCTCACTACATTTCTAGAGTTGACTGGGCAACACTGCCCCAAGTATGTTTTCACAATTCCGTTCAGTACCAAAGTGAATAACTTAGGCATTTACTTCGATCGAACAATGTCATGGGACCCCCACTTACAAAACGTGAGCAGAAAAATTTATGCGTCTGCGTCGTGCTTAAGGAGGTTGCGTAACTTTCTCCCCACCGACACTAAGATTGCGCTCGTGCAATCTATCCTGCTCCCTGTCCTTGACTATGCCGATGTGAGTTACCTCGATCTCAATCAGAGTCAGCTTGATAAGCTCGAGCGACTCCAAAACTTCTGTATCAGATTTATATTTGGATTGCGCAAGTTTGATCACATCTCTGAGTTTCGTACTACGCTCAAGTGGCTGCCAATCCGCCTTCGACGGGATACTAACATTCTTTCTCTTCCGTACAGCATTCTTTACAACCTTCCACTCCTATCCATATCAAAAAACGCTTTTCTTATTTGCATGACACGCATACGAGGTACTTGAGATCATCGAAAAGCCTGAAGTTGAGAATGCCTAGACATTCCACAAACTTCCTTGACAAATCTTTTACCATTGAAGCAGTACGCCTGTGGAATGCGTTGCCAGAAACAATAAGACGTGCACAATCTCCCCAGACGTTTAAAAAACTAGTAACGAAACACTATTTATCGCTGTACCACCCATCAGCATCAATATTTAATTTATATAAGATGGATATATTATGTGTGTGTATGTATATGTATGTATGTATGTATGTGTATGTTTATGTATGTATGTATATGTATTTATAGATTTATCAGAATGCTATTTATATAAAGGACTTATTTCGATAAGTAATATTTATTTATGTAATGAATGTATATTATTGCTTCAAAGTAGTAAGTACACCACTCGATGCCTGCTACTCCCAAAGTTATCAGTCCATCAATAGGTTGTCTGGTAGAGATCGCAGTCTGCGATAAGACCGCACATTGTATTACAAAATTAATATTAAAATTTGTATGAATTATTTACTGGTGTACAATAAAGTACCAATATTTATTCATTCATTCATTCATTCGTTCATTATAATCGAATAATTTCAAAAAACATATCTTACGAACCAGGCACATAATTATTACTTCTAAGTAGAAACATCAACTTTGTTATCCATCCTCCACGCCTTCAATTCAATTCGAATGTCTCATAATTTATTCCGACGTTATAGGGTGGAATGGCAAGATCCCATCGAAATACCGCTAACAGAAGACTACACGTTGTTTTCCGTTCCCCTTCCGGGCTCGGGGTCGGTGCTGGCATTCATCCTGAACATGCTGCGAGACTGGGTAGGCGACGGAACGCCAGCGGCCACGGGGTCAAACCTCTACTGGCACCGCATCATCGAGACCTTCAAATACGCGTACGCGCAGCGCACAGGCCTCGGCGACCCTTCACGCTCTAACCTTAAATACGATATACGAGAGGTAGGTACGCTGTACTTTTCTTTATCCTTATCATAGTCATTATATCGTACGATAGCCGATTCCGGTTGCATTAATAGCTTGCAGTTTGGGGCCCGGGGCTGATGTACATCTGGTATGAGTGATCTTTTTAATGTTTCAACGAAACCACAGCGTACTATTTGGTTTTGGTTTTCCTGGGCTTTTGCTTGCTCGCTTTTGAGCAACTAGTCAAGCTGTCAAGCCATTTTTGAAGGAGTAAAACCACAAACCACACAAACGTTAATATAAGTTTGGTTCTTACTACTCAAGACCTGAAGCTGTAAACATGCGATATGAAAACGTCTTAGGACTCGTGTTATTATGTTCCTTGCTCAATTACAATTTTGCATCTATTTCTTTGCAGGTGGAGCGTAACCTCTCCAACGCAACCTGGGCGAGGTCCTTCAGAGCCGGCGTGAACGATGCGATGACGTACTCTGACTGGGAGCACTATGGAGCTTCGTTCGAGGGAGCTGACGACCACGGCACCGCTCATATCGTCGTCATCGCGCCTGACGGCAGTGCTGTCTCCGCAACCAGCACCGTTAATTATATGTACTAACCGTATTTTATTCTTCTCTTATTTGGTTCGTTCAAATCCGGTTGCTTTTAAAGTTTGCATTTAGGAAACCGGGGTCCGCTCTTCTATTGGATCCTATCCTCCTATCCTCCTTTACGGAAGCGATTCGTGTCTGACCCCCTATTCCGAGAGGAAAAACTGCGTCAGGGCCTCATACCACGGATTACCTAAGTAGTTGGCGTCAATCGGCACTTGTATAGTTTAACAATTTTTGCCGATTCATATTTTACATGTGATCCGGTGTAAAATTTAAATAATTATTAAAAATAATAAATCCACCCACTTATATTTCTACAGATGGGGTTGCCTCAGACGATCGCAAAGTTTGGGATTGTTATTAAACAACGAGATGGATGACTTCGCGATACCGCACCGTGAGTCGGCGTACCGTCTCCCGCCGTCTCCGGCGAACTTCCTGTCGCCGGGGCTTCAGCCGCTGAGCTCCATGACTCCAAGCATCGTGATGACGAAGTCAGGCAGGGTCGACTTGGTCATCGGGGCCGCTGGAGGCACGAAAATAACCACCCAAGTCGCACTGGTAGGCATATAACGACATAAACGTCATTATCATCATTTTAGCGTTGTCTAGGTGCACTCAAAGTTTTTATCTTAGAGCCCAGGGTCCTCTACTCTCCCGAGGGGGCCATCTTGCAACCGGATATGGTCTTGGATCAGTCGGGGTTGCGAGAGATATGCATTAGGCAATCTCATACCCACTTATGGTTTTTATCGCTTCGAGGCCGACATAATTTAGTCCACCGGTGGAAACCTAGGGGATGTCTACTCTTTAAAAGAAAAAAAGGGCCCGCTTACTCTTTCTCCGCCTCTTGGTTTGGCGTTTAACACCCAAATCTGAAAGGAAGGCTTGCGCCGGAGCCGCATCCGTTAATCAGCAGGTGCATTTCTTGCAGGTAAGGTTGACTAGGTAAATTACAAATTCTACATGTTTTGCGGGTGTTCCGTTTGGATCCCCTATTTCGATCCCTCAGAGGTTCGATAAGAACTGCCACTTGAATCCCCTAACCCTCATTTAGGAAACCGTATCAAACAAAACTAAAATTATCACTTCCACATGGATTCCTTTTTAGTAAAATGATTAAGATAGGATAAAATAGGATAGGCAAAAAGACGAGACGGACCCTGAGCACCGAAAACATCTTGGCCTCGGATGCAATCACATCTAAATGTAGATGATGAAAAAAAGATAAGATAGGATAAATTACGATAAATTAGGATAAGCAGGATAAGATTTACTTAGTAGACGTCATCCGTGGTCAAAAAATTGTTATTTTATAAAAATGGTTTGATAAAACTTTTAATATTACCCACCATGGTACTTAAACTTAAAAAATGTATTTTTATTTTCCAGTTGACTAGACACACAGTGTTAGAGGGGCAAAGTCTAGACACCATTCAAAATCCACGACTACATCATCAGCTGTTACCTATGGAAGTCCAACATGAGGCTGACTTTGATGCGGTATGGCGCTACGAAATTTTAATTGCATTATGTTAACTTAAATTAGAATTGAAGTCAATACAATGTTTCTGGGCACGTTCTTCTCTAAAGTAATGCAACCCTTATATTATGTGCGTGCGGATTCGATTTGAGAAGAAAATTCTGCAATACGCTGAAGTATACAGTAGTATACAATATACGAAAATCAAAAAAAGGAGATCCCTTCTCATGAACAAGGCTGCGAAATTTCACCAGTGAAATTCCCACAGTTCAACTTACGTAGATAATGAGTTAAAACATTATTTTTAATTTTCTCTTAAAGCAATAGACTCAAATTGCTATTGTCCGAGGGAGGCACTTTTTTTCCTTGTATATTACCCTTAATTTTTTACATAGGTACCCAAATTTCCCTGCGCCTGACAAGGAAATTTGTTTTTAAGACAATTTCCGGTAGTTCCGTCACAATTTACGATTGTTATATACGGTGCACTATAAACTGTATAATAATATTTATGTAGGGACCTAAGTACTATATAATATATTCATCATAACGTAATAAGAATTTAACCATGGTGTATGGCGCGGTAAATACATAAGTAGTTTACCGTTGGTAGTTAGTACACTATGTTATAGACCAAAATAATAGCTACTGTTACACAATTAACCTTGACGTTACCTAATTGATTCTTACACCTGCATCTTTTTAACTAATCGTTTATCAAAATACTTATACCGTCCTCTCACAAGCTGCTACTCTGAATCGGCTGAGTGACTCCAACTTACGAAACCTTGGTAGAACGGACTTAGTCCAATCTGTTTTCAGCTGAAATAGCTCTCTTGCAACTCTCAAAATTGTTACTTGGCGATATATTGAGCTATGAGCGTAATTACCATCCTGATATTCTGAACTAATATGAAGAATAACTGACTGACAAGGACAATATTCAACAATGTTAAGCTAATGAATATTTACAAGTATTTGCAACCACAATGGCTGTATTAAGTCGCATGAGCGCACAATCGAAACAAATGCCTCGGCCAGAGGCACCACTGTAGTCAAGGAATAGAAAAGGAACTAAATATAGGCGTAAGGTTAGGCGGCTGATACAAAATAAGATTTGCCTTAGTCGAAAAGGAGGCCTTTACGCACTCCTCCACTTTGTAAGGTTTAATCATCTCTAACAGTGCCAACATTGAACTTTATACTTTAGTAATAAATTGTCTTAATTCTGTTCAACAGTCAATATTAGCAGCTCTTCAAAAGAAAGGTCATGCAACTACAGAGCTGGGACCGACCGCAGGCTTCGCTGCTATGGTGGCTGCTGCACGAGACCCTTCTGGATTCTGGATACCCGTAACAGATCGTAGACGTCATGGCAGCATAGACGGATTCTAAATTAAACAGCACCGGACCTATTTATTTCAACCTTAGAATTATTGGAGCCGCTGAGAGTCCGCCATTTAAACCATTATAGATCCATCCATTCATTAGAGGATTTGTAGATGTGGATCTGTGTTAGATAACATTGTACACTAGACTTTATCTGTGGTAAATTAAAATCTAATTAGACAGTTATTCCCCGGTGATCATCGGTAGTCTCAATCTATTAAGTGTTAGACTACACAGCCTAATAGAATAAGAGGGGACAACACTAAACGTAGTTCCATCAGATTACCGAATGATATGTTTATCATTAAATGCGTCGGTAATTGAAGAACACGAAGCTATGTTACGCGGGGAAAATCCTGGTGGTGATAAACCACGGCTAATTGCAAAAACACTGGCGAATGTGGTGGCAGTGTACGATGCAGAAAGCGTTTGTTGGTTTTGTGTTGGGTAGATACACAGATGTGTATCTGTGTTTACATTAATAATTGCTAATACTAAACCAATAGGCGCTTTCTGTGATCTTCAAGCACTGCTGCCACCATCGCTTACGCTAGTATTTCGAATTGCAGCAGTGGATTTCCATAAACAGAATTTGATGATCGTTCAGGTTAGCCGTGGTTTTTTCTATAATCTTATCATATTAGGTACCGAGATTTTTTTACATACACACATCATACAAACATACACTTACGCCTATTTCCCTACAAGGTAAACCCCACCGGTTTTGAGTACTTCTGACGAGATATTTTTGTTTTGCAATTTTTTTTTTTTTAAATCGGTAACCGGTAATTGAATCTGGCAGAATTAGGTTTAGTGTTGTCCTCTCTTATAATATAGTGAAAATCGATTGTGATAATACCTACTTAAATTTTGTGAGTGAGATATTGTTTGTAAGTATTATGATGTTATTTATATTTAATTTACTGTGATATTTAATAGTATTATTAGTGCAATAAATTGTTTTATTGTGATGACAATTGACATTACTTACTGTTTTGGTTTTATTATAATATTTGTGTTATACCAAATTACCTAACCCTTACTCTGCCATCATAAGGAAAAAGGGCACACCTTGACACTTATATAATTTTAAACTATTGGTTGGCCGCACTTCACACGCGTGGACGTGGATGTCGGTTAGGTAGATATCGCAACTCAACATAGCCTATTTCCATTCCCAGGTTATCTCTGTACCAAATTTCATTAAAATCGGTTTACTTAACAGACAAACGGATAGACGAGAGTTAATCTCTCATTTATGATTTTAATATGGACTATTTTCATTACAATTCATTTTAATACAATATAGATAATTTAATATAATTTGAATATAAATTATTCTTTTCAAATTTCAATATAAAATAAAATTTGATATAATTCTATATAGATAATTTGTTTTGTATATCTATCTACGTTAAAATATTAAGGGCTAGGTGACATAAATATGCTTATTTATTTCGTTTTACTGATAATTTACTTTAATATATTTCAAGTTAAGTTATTTTTAAGTCACATACTGACAATTAGTATTTACAACCAAGTTTCTAACCTACCTTTGTTTTGTTAGGAAGCGTCTCGCCGTGGATAGATTAATGGTTAACGAGTTAGCCTTACAATCCTGGTTTTGAATTCTGGTAATTCATAACATAACTCTACCGACGTGTGACCAATCCAAACATAAGTACCTAATTTAGCTTAGCTGAACCAATTGAAGGGAATAGTTACTAGTAATTTCAGTTGAAAGAGTTTGGAATCAACACGAAAAATCACAATTTACCTACTAGTAGGTACCTACCTACTTAGCACTTTCCTATGTTTGTGTTCGTTCTTCTTCATATTTTATTCAAATGGCTCCTTGCATTGGCTATTTGGATGCCGATGATTCTGCCAACCTCAAGGTGGAAAATGGATTTTCCGTTTCATTGAACTAATTTAAATCAGGGATGATGCGGATGCCAATTTTTTCACATCCACGGATGCGAATGCGGATGCAGATTTTTTTGCCCTCACATCTGCAGATGCGGATGGAGATATTGTTTTATTATTTATAAGAGAATATTATGATCTGCATAAATCTAAATATTATACTACCGGTACGGTATCACGGTATGATGACCGTTAAGTACTAAGAGAACTTGGCAGAGCTTGCTTGCTCTCTTTATTTTTTACACGGCCGTTAAGTACCACCTTATCTACTACCTTATCAACTCAACCTCAGATGACTAGACCGTTTTACTCGGTTAATATTGTAACTTAGTTAATATCTATGTCAAAACGGCCATCATAGCGTGCATCAAGTATATTGTAAACCTTTTAAAATGCCGTTAAGCGAAAACGGTCAGGTGCAATAATAAATATTGTGGAAAAAGTACAAGTGTTCTCAATATGTGTAACAATAAATTCTACTAAGTGCCATCAATCAACAGTATAAATAATCAATAGGTACTCCCAGGGCCGTCTTAAGGCTATATAGCGCCAGGGTGCGAAACTCAGACTGCGCCCCCTCCCTCCCCCCCCCCCCCCGGTCAACAAAAAAAACGCAATAAATTTTTGATGTTTCATTTATTTTTCTCTAAGATCTGTAATCTATCTGTAAAAAGATCTCTAATACAATGTTTTATTTTAAGTGCGTTTCCTTTTTCTGTTTTGGGCACCCGATGGTTTCTTTTTACCATCCCCTAAATCGGCCATCTGCAATCAAATAGATCATTTAGCATATAAATATTTCACTCACTTCAATGAAATTATATGAAAGTAAACTTACTTGAATAAAATGTTATATGTTATAGGTAAAAATTATTATTTATAAATATATTTATGTAATAAAATTTAAATGACCAATATCAAGCCCAAGTAAAGTAGTTATCATAAATTATAAACTCACTCGTATTGTGTGTGATTATGATTAATGATTACAAATACCACGATATGGCGTCAATTAGGTATGTAAGTTATATTATTTTTTATTAATTAATTAGTAGGTAGGTATATCAGTATTGTAACTATGTTCTAATGTAACAGTAGTTATATCTCAATGATTGTAAGTAATTGTAACCGTAACAATAATAGGTAACTCTAAAAATAAAATTTAGGTACTTACCTTGACAGTATTAATTTCCGTTGTTTATAATTTAAGTAGGTAGGGTCGTTTCGCCTGTTCGCGTCCATTTAGTGTAGTTGGCAAGTTTGACGGCGATAATAAAAATGCCCTTACACTAATTTCTATGAAAATTTTGTGTTATGTATTCATTATATAGTCTATTTTAAGATTAACTTTCAGTTTTATTGGAAACATCTTGTGTTTTCTTTTTAAATAGATAAACTTCAGAATTAGGCAATTTACCCACTTCGCGTCCACAAAATACAAATTGCGTCCACCCGTGGACCATTTAGCGTCCAGCAGCTTAGAAAAGGAATATAGGGGTGGTATTTTTAAGAATTTGTAAAGAAAAATTATATTTTAACAATTTCTTTATTTAAGAATATAAATATAAAAAATCGACATTATTATCATTAAAAATCAATTTAAAAGAAATAATTCTACATAACAGTGGTTGAACTTAAAATTAGGCACCTAAGTAGTGGGCAAATAGTGATTGCAACTTTAAGATTAAACAGTAATCAGTTCTGTTAATTTTACCCTACTTACTTACTTCCAGCGGGGGACGCCGCAGACCGCACGGGTGATCTGCCCTTCTTATGGGGGCCATTTCACCCAATTCCCCTATTCCTCCTATTTGGATGCTAAGAAGTGCCCGGCAATCACGGCGTTCCGTCGAACCTACCTGTCTCTTTACAGAATCTTACGATCTGTTCCACTTTCAGATCCTTGAGGTCTTGTTCTTCTAAGGGTGTCCGTCCCCATGTTTTCCCATCTTATCATTGAATACATGGGGCATTTGGTGGAGACTGGTTTCCTTCTCCTCTATGCACTCTGGGCATTTGGGGTCAGTTTTCCGCCCTATAAGTGTCAGGTGCCTATTTAGTCGGCAGTGTCCCGTTATCACTTCTACGACATGCCTTTATGACGCCTCGGGAGAGTTTTAACAGTCGGCTTGTTTTCTTTGTTTCAATGCTTTTGATGAAGATCTTCGACTGTCTCATGACTGGCGAGGACTTCCATCTTCGATTGGCTTCCGCCACTGTGCTTCGGCTGATGACTCCCTTTGTTATTTTATGGGCAATGGGTAGTCTGGGCTCAGAGCCCACCTGATCTTCATCAGCTCCCTTTCTTGCCAGTTCGTCCGCCGTCTCATTGCCCATGTTGCCCTCATGTCCGGGCACTATTATATACTATATTATAATTATTATTGCTAAAGATCAGCCTTCATTATATTAAGTTTTTGGCTATATTAAAGCAACAAAACGAACAATTTGGATATTATTTGCCTATTTGTCTTATCGATTTATTCTTCTCTTGAGTTTCATTTTACGCTTTCTTTAAATCTTCTTCTATGTGTATTCTCTTTTCCTTCTTCTTTCTTCTCTCCGAAGAACTCATCTTAAATGGAAAAAAGGATTAAAGAAATTACTCATTTCAATAAAAAAATAGAATTATAAACACGTGGTCTTAATAAGAATGTACAATAATAATAAACATTACATGTTAAATTATTTTAACAAGCAAGTATTTAACAAAATATAGTGGACGCAATGTGGTTTATTATTATCCCCTGTAGGTATCGTTTGCGTCCATTGCGGACGCAAAGTGGAAGTTTTGTAAAATTCGATGTAGTAATTCGCGTCCAGCTTATTTTATTCCTTACATATAAAAAACATAAGCAAATTCATAATTAATATAGTACCTTATTTCATCATAAAAGTATAGAAACAGCTATGTATGCTAAAATTCACATAAATAATAAAATACTTACCACCAAACGCGCCGCTGCACACTAATTTTTAGCTAAACATCCCGAGCGTACGCGCTTCCTTGTTGAGGAGCCGAGATTACTTATTTTTTTAAACGGGATTGGTTCTACGCACGTAACTTTTGTCCATGTGTACGTGCCTCTTATACATTGAGGTATAAGCGGTAAAGACTTTTCATTTGATTGGTGTGTTAGTTGACTTATTTTCGAAGATTTTCAAAGGGCGATCCGTAAAATGGACGCGAATTGGGCGATGGACGCGAACAGGCGAACTGACCCTACGCACTGAAAAAACTCCATCCATTTGCACATTATTTTTTTACGAAATACAACACAATCTATTAAATCGATATTGGTGGGCCTAACTGAATTTCCACTTGCTAGAATCAATCACAGTCTAAACTGCTAGAATTTTTAGTGCTCACTCGGCGGCTATCGCAAATAGGTATGATGAAAAAAAAAAATTCAAAAATTAAGGAAAAGAAATGGATTTAATATTTCTTTAACGTTTCACAGCATTAAACAAAATCAAACTTTAATTTTCATGCAATAAGATTCAATTGTCATAGGTCGTCTAATGACATCAATCAGTAACCGACACTCAGAGCCGCATCGCGAACTTACATTACAATATACACCCTAATTTCCTAATTATAGAGGCCATTTTGCTTAAAGTGCGGACGCCAGGCGGCTAGGTCAAAGGGCCTCTTTGAATGGAGATATTGCCGCGTGCCTGTTAAATTAATTTAATTTTTATGAGTATCCTAATAAGAGCTATTTTACCTTGCATATCGTGAGCGGGATGACACTTGCCGAAAGGCAAAAGTGACAATAATAGGTACAATGGTAAATTTTAATATTGGTTGATGCCTATATTTTTATGCATGTAGGGGTTTAATTGACGTAAGTGTACGAAACATGGGAATGGCGTTAATATAGTACTAATGAGTTAAAGGTTAAATTAGGAAATATCGAAATGTTTAGAGCTCGGCCTGCGCCCCCTCGGGCTACGCGCCCGGGTGCGGCCGCACCATTGAACCCCCGGTTAAGACGGCCCTGGGTACTCCATTCGGTAAGATAGGCACAAACAAAAACAACTTGATGTGACTTTTTAATATGTTTTGTTTAAAAACTCATTTCATTAATATTTTTATATTTCGTGTTCTTTCCAAATGTCCCGGGGGAACTTTAGTAAAGACCCACAATTTTACTGAGGCACAATCATCTCATTTAAGGTTTAGGCTGATGGCTTTGTTCCATGCCCTAATAAATTAAAAAATATGACCGTTCGCCGTCGCCGTTTGCCGCTAGTACATCTGTCAATAGTGTCAAAATCATATCAAATGTATGGACTGTTGTTTATCAAAAGTGAATTCGCGGGCAATTTCATTGTAGTTTAATAACAGAATCATATTCATCGCTAGCCATTTAAGCCAGCTTAACAATAAAGTCTCAAGACTGTCTCATTTTTCAAAAAACTTAGTTTTGCAATAAAAAGTTCAATAATTTACAAAATGAGCCATCAACTATCAGAAGGTTCTCTCGAGGTAAGTTTCATTATCTTATTGCCTTTACCACACTTTTCAGAATAATATTGAAGTGGCTCAGGCGTGATTATTATCTATACCACATCAAATAAACGTATCAATTTCGTCTCTGAAAGTAAAAAAATTATGAACGTGACAAGTTGCAACATGTTCAACACACTTATCAAACTCAATAAGTACATATTACTCAGTGACTCAATACAAAATACCGAAAAAGAATACAAAACGAAATGGTATTATGGATACCTACTTATACATATATAAAAACTATCTGAGCATTTGTTCATTTCATTTGCGCCGGTATCTCATTCTAAGTAAGTATATGACATCATCCAAATTATCAAAATCAAGGTGCAAAATATTTATTAAGAAAATGAATGAAGATAAATATATAATCATTGCATCACAAAATACTTTTACCAATAAAAGCAATGCAATCAAAAATGAAATTACATGTTTTTATTACAATTATTACTTATTTTATACCTGGAACTTCTTTCCTGGACATGGAATCCAGAATATTGCAGGTAATTCAGGATTTTTGTTAGTAAATACACTGTTTTATAGGTGATAATGAATGGTGGACATTATGAGAAGCCCATTATGCAAGTACTAGGCAGCAAAAAGATCCAAGGGAGTGGTGCTAATGAGAGATTCAGACTCCTAGTATCTGATGGGAAGCATTCACATAGTTTTGCCATGCTTGCAACGCAGCTAAACGATAAATTGATCTCTGGAGAATTATCTGATTACTCTGTGGTCCAAATTGATCGTTTTGTTACATCTCTACTCAAGAACACTGGCAAAGGAGAGAAGTATGTATCTTATTACCTTATCAAAGCAACCTCTTTCCGTTTCTCTTTGTAAGATCTTATTATCTCTTGTATTATAAGAAATAACATATAATATGAATATCGCAGTAATGC
Source organism: Eilema caniola (assembly GCA_949126895.1). NCBI lineage: Eukaryota > Metazoa > Arthropoda > Insecta > Lepidoptera > Erebidae > Eilema > Eilema caniola. The sequence continues at coordinate 21,029,793 of OX421472.1, forward strand.
ACAAAAAGCTGAATTATAATGATTTCATTTATAGCTTTATTTATTTACAGAACAGTAAATATATAATAGTAAAACAAAATATTTAAGTTGTTATCCTTTTGTTTGTAGTTCCCGTTGTGTAGCCCCCTTGGGTAAAAACCTCCTCCATCTCTTTCCATTTTTCCCTATCCTTAGCAATCTGCGCATCCAATCCTTTCCTGCTTTGCTTGCTATATCAATAGAATTATAATGATGCAACATAGTAATTCATCTGTCATAATTTCATGAATCTGTCTTTAAATTCATTAATTTTTACACCTATAAGTCCTACTACCCATTTGTTACAAAAAAAAACTATACAGCTTATGACAAACCAGATTTATCTAAGTATTAATCTTAGTTTAACATGTTCAACTTAGTGTAACATCAATAATAGCTACCATTTTGTGTCTGAGGTTTTTAATTGTGTATCACCCATAAATTTTTGGACAAAATAGTAAATAAGCATTATTTCCTTCACAGGCGAGTTATGATCATTTTGGACCTTACAATAGTAACACCTGGCAGTGAAGTGAATAAGAAGTTGGGCAATCCTCAAACTTGGACAGAAGAGAGTGCTGCCGCTACTCCTGCCCCTGCACCAACGCCAGCACCTCGCCCTGTCTCCGCAGCACCAAAGCCTCAAATGAATGCGACTGCTCCTGCCAATCTTGATGTCAGCCTCCTGTCATCACAAATGACTCATCCTATTGCCAGCCTTAGTCCATATCAAAATAAGTAAGTACTTGAGAATAAGTTTTTTACAAGCTTTTATTTAACTTGCAATGTATGTTTGTTCGGGTGGAATCTTACAACTCAATTTTAAGGCACTTGCCCTCAACCGATTGAGATGAAATTTGGTATGCACGTTCAGTTCGGATGACAATGCAAGAAAAAAAAACATTACAAAAAAAATAAAAGATTGTTTTTAAAAATGTTTTTCGAATATATCTTACTTTATGTAGTAATATAAATATACACTTATGCATTAGTAGTGTAATAAAAACCAGGCAGGTTTATTCATATTGTACATAGTGTACAGTGCTGCGTACACACTATGTTCATCATTGAGTTTGTACTTGAACATTGTATAACACTAGTAAATACTCACTCACTCAGATTCAAAGCCCAACCATTCCCATAACAAGATAAGTATTATTTTTTCAGGTGGGTTATAAAGGCTCGCGTGATGAACAAATCATCAATACGCACTTGGAATAATGCAAGAGGAGAGGGCAAATTATTCAGTATGGATCTGTGTGACGACACTGGTGAAATAAGAGCTACGGCATTTAAAAACGAATGTGATAAATTTTATGATATGATACAGGTGAGAGCAAGTTCTAGAGTAATATTGAGTTACAGAGAGGTCAGGATCTATTGCCGCCAACTAACTTAATCAGCCGCCTAATGATTGGCATTAATCTTACGATTGGCCTAAGCATTCCAGACAGCTGATTAAACGGCTGATTAAGCAAGTTGGCGGTGACATATCCATTAAATCTTAAACGAGCATGTAGACAACACTACAGTTATAGCTACTGCAATTAAATTAATCTCCATAAGACCACATGATAATAGCTACAGTGACAGCATTTAATAAAGAGATGAAAGATAACCTGGCAAGTGAGAACCCCCTTATGGGGAGAGAACGTGCTAGTGGGTAGCTACTGATGCTTTAAAGATACCTAAAAACCACTTGATCTTGCAGATTGATAAAGTGTACTACATAAGTCGTTGCCAACTGAAGACGGCCAACAAGCAGTTCACAAGTTTGAAGAATGATTATGAGATGACTTTCACCGCTAACACCGTGGTCGCCGAGTGTATGGACGACGCCGCCTCAGTGCCGTCCGTCAAATACGACTTCACGCCCATCAATGATATTGCTACAAAGACACCTGACTCCTTACTTGGTAAGCATCTTTCACAATACATACCTATAACATATCTGGACCCCGATTCTACTATGTCTACCACGGTCATACCTTAGACACTGTAAAACGTGCCACTTGTAACGTTGTGGATTTTTTATGAATCTATTTTTAAATAATTTGTCTAAAATAGTCGATAATTTAGTATTTTCGACACTAAATAACTAATTTGTCTATGGGTGTGCGAGCGAGATTATTATTATTATTATTATTGTCTAATGGACGAGCAGCAACTTGCAGGTATGTCCATATCACTCAGTGTTCTTGTTCATTAGTGATTTGTCTTCAACCATTTGTCCAGACGAAACTTAAAACTGTTCACGGATTGCGCATTCACCACATCTTCGGGAAGTTTGTTCCAGTCACTCACTACACGGTTGTTTAAACAGTGGTACGCGGCAAGGGAGTGTGAGTGTGTCCGACTTAGAGTGAGGCTGTGTCCCCGTGATGAGTACACTTTTTGACGAAGCTGAAATATATTTCGTATATCCGGCAGGTTGTAACTGTTAGTTAATATTTTGTAGGTTTCTATAAGGTCCCCCCTTCTCCTCCTTTCCCGGAGTGTCGGTAGTTCTAGCAGTTTCAGGCGTTCTTCATATGGCTTACGTCGGAAACCATAAGGTATTTTAGTAGCTCTTCTTTGGGTACTTTCCAGCAGGTCGATATCCTTAACAAAGTAGGGGCTCCAGATCTGAAATCCATACTCCAGCAACGGTCTGACATATGTCTTGTATATCTTTATGAACACTGCAGGTTCCATAAATTGAAAAGATCTTCGTATGACATAAATGAAGGAGTTGGCTCTTTTGACAATGGTATTTATATGTTCTGCCCATTTTAGATCGTTGGTCATGATAACACCCAGATCTTTTTGCGATTTTACAGTACTAATAGTCATGTCACCTACTTTATAGGGTACTTCTGGGTTATTTTTTCCTAGTCTTAGGACAGAGCATTTATTGGCATTGAGCTTTGACCCCCAATCTGTGGTCCATCCTTGCAATCTATCAAGGTCTGCCTGCAGCTGTCCCGATTTTATTAGTGGATTGGCAAAGAATTTGCCATCATCCGCGAAGAAGCTGGAGTCTGATTCAATCAGTGCAATTAGGTCCGTGGTAAAAATGTTAAATAGAATAGGCGATAGAACTGATCCTTGGGGAACACCGCTCAAGACTTGTTTTATATCTGAAAGTGAGTTTCCAACCCTAACTTGGTATGTTCTGCTTAGTAGGTAATTTTCCAGCCATTTCAGGAGGTTGCCTCTAATACCGAAGTGTTCTAGCTTTAGTAGCAGTCTTTGATGGGGCACCTTGTCAAATGCACGTTCAAAATCTAGGTAAATTATGTCTACAGGCCTATTATTGTCGAGTTCCTCCGACCATGAGCTTATACAAGACAGTAAGTTGGTTACCGTAGACCTCTTTTCAACAAACCCATGCTGTCTAACAGAGATGATATTTTCTGCATTAAGGAATCTTCTGATTTCTCTACATATAATTCTTTCCATACACTTGCCAATAGTGCTGGTTAAGCTAATAGGTCGGAACTTGGCAGGATCAGTTTTATCACCGCTCTTGTAAATAGGTGTCACGATAGCATGTTTCCAGTCTTGGGGGAGGTAACCACTATCGAATGAAGACTGCATCAGTTTAGTTACGTATGGAGTCAAATGTTCGAAGCTGTTCTTGAGAATGGTGTTGGGTATGTTGTCAGGTCCTGGGGACGAGTTTGCATTAAGTTGCTGCAGTATCTTTGCAACTTCCTCCTCCACAAAAGCAACATGGCAGAGAGATGCGTCAATCCGGGCCATTTTGTATACCGTAGGCATGTTCGCGAGGTCCAGCTCAATGGAGAAGGCTTTGCTAAATTCCTCAGCAAATGCATTCGCAATTTCTACTGGTTTCGTAACTAGGTTCCCTCGCGAGTCCCTTACCGCGGGTGGGGTTGTAACCTTGGAAGTGACACATCTACGTAAATATGAGTAGAAGAGTTTATCACCACTGTTTAGTATATTGGCTTCGTAGCGCCTCCTCTGTCTCCTGGCCTCATCTACACATTTATTGCTCACTTCTCTATATCTCTCGTAGTCATTGCTATTTTTACTGTTTCGGTAGACATCCCACAGTCTCCGTTTCTCTTGGGTTAGCTTTATGACATCCAGTTTTATCCATGGTTTATTGTTATGTCTTTTTTTCACAATGTGCTTTGGAGCATGCCTGTTTATGTTTGTGAGTATAGCAGTCTTTAAAGACTCCCAGAAAGCTTCTGCAGTGCTGCTTGCTTGCATCTCCTCCAGACTGTCAAGTAGATCAGGATTAAAATTGGTATAGTCGATCTGATGGTAATGCTGTCTTAATTGTGGTTGTTCAGAGGGTGGGCAGGTAGTCTGTATCTGCATTGTGAAGTGCAGAACACAGTGGTCACTTTTTCCCACCGGGGGCCGATGTGTAATATTTGATAGTAAATTGTCATCATTGGTCATTATAAGGTCAAGTAGCGATGGATTGTTTCCAATTCGGAATCGAGTGTTACCTGTCACGAGTTGGAAGAGGTTGCTGTTGTGAAACATTTTTCCAAACAGCTCAGCTGGACCACTCAACGCTTGCTCAGGGCAGAAGGGCCATGTAATTTCCGAATAGTTAAAATCCCCAGCAACAACAATGGTGTTATAATCCGAGGCAGTAGACAGGTTATTCAATAGACAGGTATCATCGGCCACCCAGTTCATATTTGTGTCTGCACGGTACACACCAACAAGCAAGAAATGGTGACAACTAAACCGTATATCCAGATAGAGAGCCTCTACAGAGTCCTGCATGTACTGTTTGTTTTTCCTAGCAATGACAGGAATGCCATTAATAGAGTTACTTACATATATAGCTACACCACCTCCTTTGGATTTTCCACCATCAGCCTTTGGGCGGGTTTTGCGGTCCTTTCTAAAAAGTGTGTAATTAGGTATTGCATATGTGCTATTCCTGTCATTACTTTTAAGCCAGGTTTCCGTGATAATAATAAATGTTGGCTGGCATGCTGAGATATCAAGAAGTAGCAGATCGAATTTTGCTGATAATGAGGCTAAGTTCGTGTAGTAGAATGTCAAGTTTGTAAAGGGTTGTTCGGGGCTTGTTAGTTTTTTGATTTCACAATCTTTGGCACTCCTCCTATGTACTTAATAGTGATATCTGTCTCACCTCCATCCAGACGGTCCCTAAGACATGAGCGCAGGCGGTTCAGCTCCTCACGTTGTTGGGGGGTTCTGTCATTGTATACTCTTACCTCTTTACGGGCTTTGCCCCTGTTTTTCAGTATGCTGATGGCATCCATGCGAGTTTTCATAATGATCTTCAAAGGTCTAGGTTTAGAGTTGTCTTTTCTGCCTAAACGGACGATTTTAATAACCTTATCAGTGTAGTTCTCCCCTCCTGTGATTTCATTGATAATCTCCTTGACCATTTGGTCATCATGGGCTCTGCAGGTGTCATTGTCTTCGGACTTACATTCTGATATTCCTACCATGATTATATTGTTGGCACGGCGTTCACGCTCGGACATTTCCTCGATTATGGTATTTGTGGTTACAGTATCTTTCACTGGTGGGGTGGCTGGGGAAGCTACGGTTTTAGTTTGCGAAGCCAGTTGAATTTTTATTTCATTTAGTTCATCCAGCACAGCATCATAGGACTTGATGAGCTTAGGAACCTGGAATAACGCTTCGCGACAAGGTACACATAGGAAAATGAGTGTACGTTTTGATTTAAGTCCCATTACCCTAGTCTCACTGCTTGTCAGACCACTGCAAGTCAGACACACATTCCGCTTACAACCGTCACACTGTATCAGGTTTTCGTCACTGGGAAACGCACTGTCGCACTGAAAGCACTTCATTTTGCAATTAAGTATGGTTTTAGAACAGGACACTTCAAGTTTTTCCGTTGAATGTAGTGGAGTTTTACACTTGGTTATTTATGGCGTTGTTTTCTTAAGAGACCCGATTTTGATATTTGATTTAGGATTTTACGTATTAGCAACACAGTTTTAAGTATAGTCCAGTCGATTTTGGGCACGAAAACTAATTTAAATATTAATTTTAGTCGCGACAAAGCTTAGAACACTGTTCACTTTCGTGTGGGTAGTAGAAAAAAAAGGACAACATTACCTAAGTGTCTATTCACGGCGCTAAAGTGGCGCCTTTCTTCGGCTATCCTTTGCCGTGGGAGGTCACTCTTGACCCCGGCGGCCAACTGCTGTCGGCACCGGGGTCTTCGCACCGGGCTTCACGCCATCATTCGGTTGTGAGGCACACCAGCGAGGACCCTGGCACGCCGGCAACATCAGCAGCCGAGAGTGAACGAGCTAAGTGCACACCACCATCTCTGCACAACGGATCAAACAACGCCTCGGCAGAATATTTATTGCGAATCCACCCTGAGATTCATTTCCATTTCTTAATACTTACCTAAACATAAATTCATGTAACGCTTTACCTCGATTATAAATGTTCTAAATTGTTATAATCAATCTTATTATTTATCTCTGTCTCACTAACTAGCCAGGTATACATTAATTACTTTTTACGGTTCTCATAGCCACTTTCATTTACTTTATTTTACTTTCATAAAACCCTAGCATAAAACTTATTTTCCGTTACACACTTAATTTTAGACTATCTAATATATAAAATTCTCGTGTCACAATGTTCGTTCCCATACTCCTCTGAAATGGCTCGACCGATTCTTATTAAATTTTGTGTGTATATCAGGTAGGTCTGAGAATCAGCTACTATCAATTTCCCCCCCCCCCCCCCCCTCCCCAATCCGCGATAACCGACATCCACGCGGGCTGAGCCGCGGGCAACAGCTAGCATATTTATATACTATAGGCCAGTGTTTCCCAAATATTGTTTTGCCATGGCCCGGTAATTTTCACACTGCCCCTTCGTGACCCACTGAATACTTTTTAACCCAAGCTGGTTCCATTAATAATACACATTTATTTATAGTAGAAATGTTCTATTAATACTAGGTACAGTCTACAAAGGAGATACGGTTACATACAACTTATATGAAAAAGTGAGAATACGGTCTCACTTTTTCTTAAAACAAAATATTTTATCGCCTATTTAGTCACTAAATTTTTTACTAAGGAATCCAAGTTTGCGGAAAATGACGAAAGTTTTATCCTATGGTCTGGTTACACTTGGAAGTCGGTTTCTATATTTATTTTAAGGTAAACTATTATCGTGTCAAAAACCCAGTTTCAATTCAATTAATATAAGATGCGTCGATCGATAGTCGGTATTATTTTTAAAATAAGGGCGGGAATGGTGCGGCCCTGTATTTTATTTAATTTGATGGCCCGGTACCGGGTCGCAACCCGGCAAATGGGAAACGCAGTTTTAGAATATACCGTCATAAAGTAATGCACTCGTTTTCATTGAAATAATGCACTTTTATTAGTATTTTTTGCACTTTTAGTAGTATGAGAATGGTTGACAATTAGCAGAAATCGAGGTCTTGGTTGTCACCCGACTGGGGCGATTTATATATTATATATTATATTTTATATATATATTTTAAATAGTAGAGTTCTATATTTTACAATAAAGAAGTTTTGGAAGTCAAAAGAAAATGGGCGGATTATATAGCAAGCAAAACAGGTGAGGATTGGATGCAGATTGCTAAGGATAAAGAAAAGTTGAAAGAGATCAAGTAGACTATTGCGAGCTTAGTAA